>VYZX01018531.1:68918-290910 GCA_013401335.1 Brachypteracias leptosomus
CACTGCAGGGGAACTGGACTCGATGACCTTTAGGGGTCCTTTCCAACCCAAACTATTCTATGGTTCTATAAAATAAGTCATCAGGTGTGGGGACAGGAATGTGAGCCACATTGGCAAGGACTGTAGGGCTCTTAAACTTCCTTCATGGTCTTCATTCCAAAGTCTTAAAAGAATTTCCCTTGACTTCCCTCTTGATAGTGGAATATCCACACAAATAACCACACAAATGTGGACATTTGTACTCTTTTTCACTCTCTTTATTTAAAACATTAGAAATATGACTTTTCATCTTTTCCTCCTGATCTAGAGTCTAATATTGATGTCAGGAGACAAGTACAGCCCATATTGTGTGGAGGAGCTGCTGTAGCTGGTTGATGTGTGCTGTGGACTATAGGACTCACTGCAATTTAAGGGATAGACTGGGATGACTCTAAGATCTAGACCACTTCTGTCATATAATACTACAGTGATTGATGCAAGGATGAAGATGAATAAGGACAGAAAAGTTGAAAGTGGAGTATCTCTGAGGTTGACTCATTGGACAATATCGATCTGACTAAGACAAAGCAAACCAGGATGCCAGTGATCTTTGTTCTTCATCCAGATGCAGGTCAACAGCTCCATGAAAGCTCCTGATATCCTGGTGTTAGTCCACAGTGAAGGAGTTTATGGTGGGTTGTTGTTGTTAGGAGAGCTTGTGTGATCTGTCAATGTACAAGGAGGGGACCTCATGAGTGGGAGGAGGCAAGATCTTACTGCCTCTGGAGGCAGCACCAGTGAGAGGTCACTGAACAAATACACCCAGTTGTAGTGCCTGGACTTTTAAATGAATTTTGAAAACCTGGAAAGAGTCCAGAAAAAAAAAATGAGGTGAGAAGAAGCTCAGATCTTTTGTTTATCAAAGGACAGATGTTATCCACTTTTCTTGACTTCTGGCCCCTGTAAATTTTCCCTTAAAGTGCAGATACTGGCAAATTCCAGCCTGTTGGCAGCTGATGCCCTTTTCCCAGCTTCTTCCACTTCCTCAGGAATAATCACTGTCCTACCAGGCATCCCAGGGCCATAGGCTGCAAACCACCTCACCAGAGCAGCACCTGTCTCATAGCACAGCATTCTCCTGCTGGACAGACAAGGCCAAAATGAAATACAAAGGTCAGGAGAGAGAGAGATGCAAATGAAAAGTAAGATGCAAACAGATGGTGGCAATGAACACAAGGAAAGCCCTGATCCTTGACATCTTCAAAATAGATCTTAATGTTTTCTGAGATACCATCAAAGCTAAATGGCTTGTGGAGACCTCTGAAAAAAAAAAAGGAAAAAAAAATCCCTTTGTTGTTCTTAGTCACCTTTCCAGACCCTTCTGAAATAGCCTTTACAACCACCATTACTCACAGACCTCAAATGGAAAACCACTAGTTTGGCAAGAAATTGCAGGAGCACAAAGAAGACCACGATGCTCTCTTCTGACTTCAAGCCTGTAGCAGAATAGAACAGTGCTTGCTTTGCTCAACAGAAAAATATACAAATAATCAGAAAAACATGGCAACAGGATGACAAAACTCTGGTATCATATTTCCCAGAATGACCTCAAAGCCATAAATCAGATCTCTGAATTGTCAGCAGCAATCCAGCTGAACAGCCAAATTGCCCCAGCATCCGGCATATTTTATTAACAGTTATTGCCACGCATTATTTATTTACAGAGTGCTGTACATGTAGACACTGCTTTACAGGTACATAAAAGACCACCCCGAGGAGCTCAGGCACACAAATAGGACATTCATTGCAGCAACTCTATGGGTTAACGACTGTGGTGTTGCTTCAGGTTTCTTACTTCTTTTTTTTTGTTTTATTGCACTGAAGTCCAAACACATTTTAAACTCTGGACTTCGAGCCAGCCTGTCTGTCTGAGGCACTATATGGCCATATTATCTCAGGATCAGAGTGGCTGATGGGCTTATTTGTTCTGCCAGGATAGCTAAACTCGGGGTTGTGACCTGGCACTTGAACTGGCTGGAAATTTCCCACTGAACTTTTTTGTCTTTGATTGACAGTGGGAGATGATGTCTTAGCAAAACAGGGATTTTTGGGGCACAAACCAAGCCTCCCATTCAGGTGGAAGGCAGGCTTTGTACTGCTTGTGTGTAGAACTCACTCTCCCCTTTTCCCTGTTCTGGGAAATTGGGCAGGGAAGGTTTAAAAAAAATATTATATCATGTTTTTTATTGGTTTTATTTCTGCATGAGGGGGGAGAAAACCCCTGATTTACTTTTTTACTTTTGCTCTGGTAGGCGTTTGGACTAGATGATCTTCAGAGGTCCCTTCCAACCCCCACCATTCTGAGATTCTGTGACAATTCTGTGATTCTGTGATTTTAATCAGTGTTTTTCACTGTGTCACTGCCTCCCAGGCCAGGAGTCTGACCCAGCAACATCCCCAAAGAACCTTTGTGCCCCGTGCTGCACAAGACGTGTCAAGCTCCAAGTGAAAATGCTTCTTCTATGGGCTCTGCTGTTCTTCCCTGTGCTGCAGGCTGATGGGTGATGCTATTAGAGGATGAGCGATCAGCGAATTGTCCTCCAGCCCACCAGCCTTCCATGGGCTTCCAAGATCTTCAGGGTCTGCCTACCTAGGTCAGGACATGATTTGCTGGTGAACAAAGCCCATATGTCAACATCTTCCAGCTCTACCTGTGTGCAGCAGGAGTTGCATTATAAGAAATAGAAGCAAGGTATTTTTATATCTTCATTTTTCCAGCATACTGCTTGTTTCATAGGTGTTCAGAGTCACTGCTGCTGCTCCGTCCCTTCAAAGGACTCAAGTTCACATGGTGATGAGAGAAAGCAAAGTTGCTGAGCAATTAGATCAATTGAAGATTTACTGGGGATACTAACAGGACAGTATTTCCCCCTTTTGCACACCCTAATGCAGTTACTGAGTGACATTTCTCTCTTAGCACATGATTTCTTCCAACCCCAGTTACTGCTGGGAGGACATACATGGCCGCATCACTGTCTCAGATAGCAGCGGTTTCTCATCCAGCCAGAGCAAACCAAGAACATTTCCCACCATCAGCATCAAAGCACCCTTCTCCAGATGTCTGGAGGGAAGACATCATCTGTCTGTCTGATGAGGAGTCTCTGAATCTCTCAGGGATGTAGGAGGGATTGCCCTTGATTTTTTTTTTCTTCTAGCATTATTATTCTAGACTTAAATATAAGAGAGGGTCCTTTACTTATCCCAGCCGTTGCAAAGTGCTTCACGTGCCAGTGAAAATCCATATAAGCTATTAATTAATGACTTAATTACTAATTATTCCAGTACTGGAAAGTATGCTAGACCCTCCCAGTCTGCCCAGGTACACAGCCCTGCCCTGGGGAATTACTCTCTCGTTTCTGACAGCATGGAACAAGATTGTAATGAAGTGGTGAAAAGTTGGGGGGAGAGAGAATTTGGGGCATCTGCTCAGGCTTAGCAAGCACCAGTGCCCAGCCTGGCATAGCAAAGAGATGAAAAATTAACACCCAGAACAAGGAAACATCTTTGGTACTTGCCTCTTGCAAGCAACATAGCCAAAGATATCTTGAAGAGAAATGTAAAAAAGACATGAGACATCATTTCCTCAGATATGAGAAGTGAAAGGTGATATAAAGGAATGTTTAGGTGGTTAAGGCATAAACTTGTAGATCTTCCCTACCTGGGATTAAATTCTTCCTTAGCCAAAATCTTCAGCATGATCATGGGTAAATCACATAAATTCCTCAGTACCTGGGCTGGTTAAGTGGGAAACCAAGAGGGCAGTGCCAAGACAAACAGGAGCCTTACTGGGAAGTGCTGGTAGCCCTGGTAGCCAGAGCTGGCAGGAGCTGTGTCAGGCAGTGCTGCACACACGAGCCATGCCATGACTCGCACAGCCTGCCTTTGCCTCATGAAACTCAATGATCTCCTGTCTTGCCTGGGGCTGGAGAGGCTGCCAAAAATGCAACCCCAGTCGTCCCTGGGAGAGCTGGGGAAGTGCAAGTGGATCTGGGAGAAGCCTGGAGCCATCACCCAAGAAGTCATCCCAGGCTTTTCTTCTCCAGTGTTCTTCATTTAGTGGGATAACTGTTAGTGGTGGTGGTTGACATGTGATCCTGTGGTGCTGCTGCAGTCACCCTGTGTCTGGTCCCCAAATGAATTTGTGGTGGGGTGCAAGCCCTGCAGACAAGGGCATCTAGATTTCTGCTAATGAATGCTCTTCCTGGAACCCTGATTAGCGCTAGAGCTAATGATGGGTTGTAAAAAGCTAACCAGATTGCTGCAGCACTACCAGCATCAGAGGCAACAGGTCTTCATGAAGGCAGCATCTCCTCACCCTCAGTCTGTGATTTAATAAGATGGAGTATCTCTTGTACAAAGCCAAAGATAGATGGGCAAAGAGTTAGATCTCAGCATGTCCAAACTCCCTTGGAGTGGGGAACCTCCTCCAGGCTGGCATCCTAAAGAGCCACATCTTTGCAATAAACAAATGGGATGTAGCCCCAGAAGCCTCAAACCTGTAGCCACTTCACTTTCCTGGTGTGAGGAGCCTTTGAGAAATCCCACAGGCTTACAAAATTAAGCCTGCATCAGGATTTTTGAATGGGGAGGTGAGTATTGGCAGCCTTGCTGCTCAGAGCATGGGCATGCATGTGAGTTCAGCTTCTCCAGGGCTGCAGTAGGAAAAAGCTGATGTCAGGCCAGATGTAAGTGATACACATCTTAACAGCGAGGCAGGAAACCTATCTGCCTGTTCCTGCTAACCTTAGAAAGCAAGTGCTTGGATTGCCACACAGAGGATTTGTAGCAACAAGGAGAATGTAATTAAATAACAGGGGTGATCTCATTATTGTAATGATGAGGTGTCATTTAATAACGAGAATGCAGGACTGGGAGCTGAGAACTGGAGTCTTAATCCTGGCTCTGACTCCCAGCTCCAGTAGGTCACATAAGGCCAGTGACTTTTCTTCAATGTGTTTTTATGAAACACAAAGCACCAGGAGACCCCAATGCTTGCAGAAGCTCTTGCAACAAAGAGGAGAACAAGTTACAATAAAAATTGTCTTGTCCTTTTACCTCCCCTATAAAATCTGGGTTAACACAATTTTCCTTTATATAAAGGACAGTGAGTCTCTCTGGCAGATGATGCAGAGAGCTCAGAACCAGGAGGTCACTGATGGAGGTGCTAAGGCTTGCTCTAATCCTCAGACTCTTCCAAATGCAAGCCTGAGTGACCAATTCTAAGACCCAGGTATGGCATTCCTGGGGTAATACAGCCCCAGAGAAATCATTTCCCCTAATAAAGTTGTTTACACACATATATAAAGTTGCTTACACACATATATAAAGTTGCTTACATGTATATATAAAGTTGCATACACGTATATGTATGTATGTATGTTTAATCAGGAAGGTCAGAATGGTTTCAAAGCCATATCACATAAAAGGTGCAGTCTATTTTAACTGGGGATCTGCCCATACATTATGTGGATTAAAATTCAATTTAATCCAAAAGTGGATCTCTTAAATCTAGCCCATCCATCCATCCATCACTTCCTTCCTCCCTTCAGTCAGTGCCAGCATCCTTTATCCTTGGTGCTGATGTTAAGTTTGGTAGGTTGCAAGTTATATCATAGAATCTCAGAATGGTTTGGGTTGGAATGGACCTCAAAGATCATCTAGTTCCAACCTCCCTGCCATGGGCATGGACACCTCCCACTAGACCAGGTTGCTCAGAGCCCCATGTCTTCCTCTTTCCCCCTCATTGTCTGCTTTAAATGTGCTGTACATTTTGTTTTTTGAGGCTGGGGGCATGCAGGGCTGATGCTGCTCTGCAGTGCTTTGAGCAAGGCTCCACACACCTCTGAAATGCTACTTAAGGGTTTTTTTTAATTCCTTATCACTCGGCATGTTCTGCAGCAGTTATTCAGCACAGCAGCTTTGCCTGGTGCCCAGGCTGAGGTGCCAAGCAGAGCATAATCAGCACCCAGAATTTACATCCCCGATGCAAACAGCTCAGCAGTTCCCATCAGCTATGGTGGTGTTTCTGGGCTATCCATGAGACCTCAGTGCCACCCTGCATCCCAGCAGCCCTATGTTCAGTATCTCGTCCTGTTTGTGTCACCATCTCTACCCCATCTCCACACTGAGAGACTTTTTGGAGAACAGGTCCTTTCCCACAAGTCAAATAGAGAAATCTCCCCCCGCCCAGTGTGGGATGTTGCTCTTTTTCCTTGGCATAAGAAAGCTGGAGCATGGAAGGGATTTTTCCCCACAGCCTGACCTGCAAACCCTTAGCAAAGTCAACAGCTTTGCTCTCTGATCCCTTCCACCATTACAAAAAGTGAAGATTGGAGCAGCACATGTAACAGATTTCATCCCAGTCCCACAGCCTTGCCCCTAAACAAGCCTTTGCCTTTTAATTTTACCACTTGCTTCTGAGCCTTACATGATGTTGCTGGTTTTCCTTTGTTTTCAAAGGAGCCAAACACAGCAGATAAAAACGCTGAGCTGCTTCTCAAACACACACAAAGCACTGGGACACGTCCATGAGAAACTCTCCTCTATTCAACAAACAGCCCGCAAGACAAAATAAACCACTGGAGCATCCCGTGTTCAAGACCACATTACGGGAATCCAGTGTTTTGATCTCTTCTGTGGCAGGATTCAAGGCTCCCTGGCTGCCAGCTCTTGGGGTTTTTTTTTTCCATTGCCCAGATCCTGGAATATTTGCTTTTTTAAAAATTTCTAGCCCTTGCATTTGGGGAGAAAAGCTTAAAAGCCTTAACATACAAGTTTTCTAATCTTTAAACCAATCTTGCAATCTAGGAGAGGACCAATGACTCATTTTTGAATTTCCAATGTTAAAATATCAGTAATGTTGTTAATCACTCATATTAATACCACCATCCAACAGTGAGTTTAATGAGGATGGTAATGAGCTGCTCACTGTTCACAATCCACAAATCACGACTGTAAGGTCTTTCCTTCAGCCTTGTGATGGTACCATAAAACTCCTTCAGGGAAGTTGATGGCAGGTCTCATCTGCACTGCTTGAAGTAAGTAAATATCAGAAGTTGTGACTTTTTGATCATAGAATCATAGAACATATTGGGTTGGAAGGGATCTCTAAAGGTCATCTAGTCCAACTCCCCTACAATAAGCAGGGACATCTCTAACTAGGTCAGGTTACTCAGAGCCCCATCAAGCCTGACCTTGAACATCTCCAGGGATGGGGCCTCTACCACCTCTCTGGGCAACCTGTTCCAATGTTCAACCACTCTCATATTTAAGAACTTTTTCCTAATGTCCAACCTGGGTTCTATGTCTTGACCCAAGACTTGGATCAGGCATAACATAAATAACAGGTATTAAGAATGTCCCAGTGCTACTAAGTCCTAAACGACAAGTTCTGCTGGTCCCAGAGCCCAGTAGCTTCAGCAGCATACATTCTTTTCCCTGGAGCTCATATCCTGGGAGCCCTGAACAGAAAATCTTCTGAAACCACCTGCAGAACACAAGTTTTCTCTGTGTAGCAGCCCAGGCTGGATTTCCCTCTCCTTTCCCTGGGTGTCTGCAGTGCTCCAGGAAAAGTTAGATATGAGCTAAACAATCTCTGAGAGGTTTGAAATATTTCAAATGACTGATTTCCACCATCTCCCCCAGTGGAAAAACAAACTTTAAACCACATTTCTTTGCAAAACTTGTTATGAAAAATTCATCCTGTTTTCTGGCTGCCTGTAAAACCACCAAAATAAAATTGATTTTTATCTATTGCTATTGCTATATGAAGCATACCTGCCTTCTGACAGCCTCTTTGAATGGAGGGAAATGTCTAGTTTTCTTTAGTGAGGAGATAACTCCAGGATTCCCCATCTATAGGATCATCTGGTTAAAACTTTGCAAGAGGGAACCCAGAGAATTTCCCCGTAGTCTTATTTTGGTTTTTCCAAAAGTGGGAAGTGCATGAGTCCCACATTCTCTATTAATCATTTGAGGAACCACAAGAGAAAGAAAAAGATGTCAACATGAGTTCCTCTTCCCTCATGAGCTGGCTTGAAGGTGGTTGTGGTTGGAGAGAGGAGAGTGAAGAAGGAGGAAAAATGACACAACAAGGTGGTTTAATAGAAAACTTAAACTGAAAGCTTGTTCCTAAAGTCAATGGGGATAGATGCACAGACAGACCCTTCACCCAACTGTGAAACCACAACATGGGATGTAGCTAGTACTGCCCTATTGTTGGAGGTTAAGAATAGTGTGAGATGGATGCCTCATTGCTCCTCATGAGGTAAGGGGAGGTCACTCCTCTGTGCACATTTGGAGGGGTGGAGGGTTATGGAGGGATGAAGGGAGAGATGGAGGGGGAGCTATGTTCCCTTTCTCCCAAAAAACATCCTAACAGGACACCCACAGCCTGTAGTGTCCTGTCACACCACTCTCCCTTTTCACCTTTTTCACCCCCAAATTCACATCTCTCAACCCTCCTGCCCTTCCTCAGTCTTGATTTGTCCTGACCAAACCCACACACCTCAATTGCTTGGACCTCATCCCTTTCCCCCACCAGCTCATTTCCCATTTTCCCCACAACCAAAGCAAATAAAAAATGTGCTCAGGCAAGAGGGGAGAGGAAGACATGGAGGTAGGGAAAAAAATCAGACACACAGCAGCCTTATGCCTGCACTTTGAAGAACTCAAAACTCCCCCACTCCAAGCGTCAATGGAAATATCATTAGCACTGGACACTAATGAAGGTGATCTCCTGCCTTGGATGAAAGTGAACCAGGGAGGCAGGAGGAGTGACCCAGGCTGTGTGTAGAAGGGATGTCCTGTGCCCGTGGCTCAGTCGGGGCACGTTGCACACTTACTGAAATGTCTGCACTTGAGTGACCTACGTACTGAGCAGATGTGGTGCTGAGCTGCCCAATCAATACCTGTGAGGTCACATTACCTGTTATTGATGGACATGGTTGTTAATTCCAGTATATTGTATTTGCAGAACTTCTGGGTTTTCCCCCAGGCTGTCTAGGATGAAGTTTTCTTGGCTGAAACTTCTTTAAAGGAGAGGAGTTTCATGGAGGAAGGGTCTTTGTGCATGGGGCCAAATATCTAGGTTGTTGTTACTCGCCTGCTCTTGAGGTCTCATTGCTGTGCCAAAACTAAGTTTTAGGAGAGGAGATAACTTAAAATCTGCTTTACAGGCCACTGATCCTGATGTAACCATGTAATAAGAGCACTTAATTGAGGGAACCAACTATAAGCATGGTCACCATGGGCTCTCCTTGTAGTCCATACAAGGCAAGAAATCCCTCTGCAGGAGGCTGAGCTCAAGGCTGTGAATTGCTGTCTGCAGGGATCATTGTTAGCCAGGATGCTGGACTCCTTAAGGGAGATGCTCACAACAATGTGGGATGGATCCAGGCAGAGAACTGTGGCATAGGCATGTGGGAGCACTGATGGGTGAGAAGGAAAGGGGCAGTGACCAAAGTCATGCTGTTAGTGTGATCTGGTGCTGTAGCCTGTGCTGAGTTGGTTCTCCAGGTGCAAGGGACTTTCTTCCTGCTCTTACATCCCACTTGAGTTCTTCTTGTTACTCTTCAGGTAGGATTCAAGCACATAACCCCAGACTGCAGCCTTTTAACCCCAAAGCCCCATTCCTCTTCCCTTCCCTGGCAGGGAGCAAGGTCATCCTTGCAGGTTGTACCATAACTTAGGAACTTTGGCTCTTGGGCAGCATGGCCCAGGAGCTTTCTCTGTAGCTAAGCAGGGTTTGAGGTCAGGCTAATAAAAGCCCCGGTAAAAGTGATTTGACTTTGGTTTGAGGTTCTGAACTAGGAGGAGAGTGTTTGTGTGCATGGGGTGTATTTTCTGCTATGCCCTTGTGTGCTCCATGGGATCCTGGAAAAAACAGCACTTCCCATACCCAGGATTTGTCCTAAAGGCAGCCAAGAAGAGTTCTCCTTGACACCAGTGGGAGCTTTTGCAGAGCAGGCCCTTTTTTTTAACTTTATTTTGTAGCAGAGCTGAGTCGTCTTCATGTCCTGATGAGGGAAAGGAGACAGATCCTGCAGGTGGGAGACTCTTCCCCAGCAGTCAAGGCCCTGGCCAGGTTCCTCTTGCAGCTGGCTTGAAAGAGCCCCCAGTCACCATCTGTTCTCAGGAACAAAACTCTTGTGGTTTCAAAACAAATGCACTGACATTAAAAAGACACATAGTGAAAAATCCCACTCAGACTGCTTCATAAAAAGAAGTGGCAGCAGCAGCCTTGTTAAACACTGTTTTGGTGGGTCTAATTGGATGCCTCTGCTTTAACCCAAGTCTTGGTTTGGTTTGGGCAACAGCTCTTCATGTAAAGTTTGTCCATAACAGGACTCATGGGAGTCCCATTGGGAGTGCTGAAGTTGAGGTAAGAGAGCAGGTGATGGTGGAAATCAGATGGTGAGAAGATTTTGGTGACTTGTGGCCAGTGTATTTGTGTGTGCAAAAACCAGCCATGACCTGGATGGACTCCAGCTAGTTTGTACGTTTGTCACAAGCCCTGGACTGTATCTGCTTAAGGAAGCCAGGTTTCGTTTGGATAATGAAGGGCCTGTGCTTCTAGCACAGGAAGAGTTGGATTTAATCTCCCTGGTTGCTGTAAAGTACCCAACACGTGTGCCTGGGGTGCCTCAGATGAACCAGATCCACTTTCTACAACGAAGAAGGTGAAGGGAAACACTGAAACTCCTATGGAAATCCTCCCAGTCCTTGTTGAGCTTTCTGCTTGGGGCTCTGGTCCAGAGCAGCTGTGTGCCACGCACCTCTGACTGCTACAGGGCATCATGATTCTGCTTGTGTTCCCTCCCTGAAAAAGTCCATTAGCTGAGCTATATATTTACCTAGTGCCCATAAAGCCATTAAGCTGCTGTTTGCATGTCAACCACTGCTGGGTCAGAGGAGCAGAGCCCAAAGTGTTGGCTCTGGGCAGTGGTGAAGCCAATTTGAGGCTGTGCAAGGAGCCACCAAGGTGCAATAGGTCTGGGTTCAGAGAGGGGAATCAAAGCAATCCCTTTAGCTGGCTTTTCTGCTTTGATTCATTTGTTCTGAGCAGCACAGATGGAGAAGGAACAAGGGACAGTCATTTGGGCTCTAGAGAAAGCTCTGATGGGAAATGTTCGTCCCTCTGCTCATCTGTTCCTTCTGTCCAGAAGTTGTGCCAGCAACGCCAGAAGGAGTCATACCAAGGGCTCCTATCTGCTCAATACTGCTTCATCCATCACTGAGTAGGGGGGAATGCAAAAGCTTTCTATAACTATGTGATGCTTAAATCTCCAAAGAGAAGGTGGGATGGAGTTAGAGCAGTTCCAGGGTAGCTCCCTCTATGTAAGAGGGGAAATTAAAGGAAAGAAATTAAAAACTCAAGGAAAACTTCCAAATGGCAAAAGCCACTAGAACAATCTCTGTTGCACCATGAGAAGCCTTTCTCTTCCTCCACATCTCTGACAGCATTAGGCACTGTGTGGATGTGCTTGTGTGTAGGGGAACCACCTTGCACACTTGCCCTCCAGAGTTTCCCTTATTGTATTTGAAATGGGCAGAACTCCAGTTTTTAAAGCCTGAACAAACCCTAGAGCATGATACTGATGATCTGAATTAGGAGAGTACCAAACAAACTCCTATGTTCATCCTCCAGGTCCCTCCTCTGTCCTCCTGGCCATGGGACAGAGCTGACGGCTCCCCCCAAAAGCAGAGGCAGGTCGCAGTGGGCGCTGCCAGACAGTGACATCCACATCTGGAGGACACTGTGGTGAGAAGCCAAGTCTGATCTGGGAGATCAGGAGCTTTCTCTGCAGCTGTGATGGGAGGAGTTTACTGGAAATCACCATTTCATTCCAGCTCTGTGCTAACATGATTCAGGTTCTTCATTAAAAATCCTGACAAGTACACGCTACTGACAGATGAAGAGGTAAAAATGCAACATCCAGCTCCTCTCAAACTCTGGAGAAATTCCTGTTCTATGTTGCTGCTGCAGGTTGGGTTTGGTCTTTACAAGCAGACCCTTTCTGTTTCAGATGGGGCTTATCCAAGTACACACAGCTGTGGGTCACTTCAGATCCACAGCTACACTTTGCCTCTGAAGACTGTCTCTATCCAGAATAATTTATACTATGGGGTCTGGGGAGACCAAAACCAGTGCTGGGGACATGAGTATAGTTATCTGGGAGTTGTTTTAACTTGTGGAAGGTCTGAAACTCCTGGGAGGAGAAGCAGATTGACAAGGTTAAGCTGGGTGAGGATGTGTCCTGTTGGGTGTCCTAGTGCTCTAGAAACCCTCTTTAGGCGACAGTTAACCAAGCAAGCACCAGTGCCTGACTCTGTTTCTTGCACTGACACCATTCCCTGGATCTCGAACAAGCAACTTCTCCCCAGGGCCTGATCCAAGCCTCCTGAAGTCACTCCAAAGCCTCCCACTCTGCCCTTTCCAGTTGGCTTCAACTCAGGTGTTCCCCCTGGGCTTCACTGCAGTGGGGGTGCATTAACATGCCAGGCAGTTGGGAGACTTCCATCCTGCAGATCAAGGTAGCAGGACAAAGCAAAGCCCATCATGTCCTGCTGGTCCTGAATATTTCACAGGACTCCTGGCATGTATCTCAGGTGTCAGGCTGCTGGGAAGGGGAGATACCAGTGTTCATCTGCTGATGGGATATGGCAGCACTTTGCACATGAGGACTCTCAACACATGGATGGTCCCTTGCCACCTCCAAGCAGCAACCAGGAGAGCTGCAGAAGCCCATACCTGAAACCTTTACACAGAGGTTGGATACATGTTGTAGCTTTATGTTAATTTGGTTACATCCAGGCTGGACTCCAGGAGGCGGCCAGATACCATCCCTGTGGTCTGGAGGACAGGGACTCCTTTCCTACAAGGGGAGGGAGGAAGGAGTTATCCAAACTCACATATGTGCTGCATCCCAAACCTTCTTGCATTTTACTCCTTCCCTGGGTGACCCACAGCTCCCTCCTGGCTCTGATGCTCAATATCACTGGGAATATGGAGGGCAGGGCAGTGCTAAGGAGATCCCAGATGCTTTGTCACCAAGGCAGAAGTAACAACAGCAGGCTCAGGCTGTGCTTCACATAATCCCCAGTGACTCTAACATCAACCAGCTTTTGGCTAAGGTCAGGCTGTGTTGGGAGGTCACCTGCAGACAGGTTTCCCCATGAACAGCCTTTTCTGGGCCCACAAGAGCACATGGGGTTGCTCACATGCTGCAAGCTGCAATTTGCACCCCAGCTTCAGGGCAGGCTGTGGGCAGCAGTGGGAAGTCATCTCAAGCAGGGAAAGCCAACTCAACAGTTGACTCCAGGGAAATACCCACAGAGTGCCTTCAGAAACAAAAATCTTCACCAGATTCCCTTTGGTTATTCCTGGGGGAGAAATCACTTTAACCCTGGGGCCCAAAGACTTTCTGGGATGATGTTAACCTTGGGGTGACTCACAGGCAGACCTTGAAGCTGGTGGATATTATTCTTGGCATCTACTAGCAACCCTCAGTGTGATTTTAAATCATATCTGGCTCCAGGATTCATTACTAAAGGATTTTTGGGAAGGGGAGAGGTTTTGTTGCTTGATGTTTTGCTGAAGTCTCCCTCTGACTACAGTCCAGGCGACATCCCAGCCAAGCACAGTACTCCCCTGTCTGCAAAATGACTGTACAGGTGCATTTGCAGGGGGATTCCTCCAATGTCCCTCTGTCCAAGGTGTCCCTCTGTCCCTTTCCATTGACCCAAGGAAAGATGAGATCCATGTGTCAGTCACTGTGTTACCTTCATCCCCAGGCAGGAGAGGAGCCTGGGCTTTGGTTCTTGCCCACCTCACATTGGGTGGCACAACTACAGCTCAGGTGTGCTTACACTTTATGTATATACACACACTTTATTTATCTTTTTAAATAGATATTTCTATCTATCTATTTAGATAGATAGAAATTTAGATAGATCTATTTAGATAGATAGATTTAAAGTATATTATCAATATTCCAATAAGTATACTGACTGGTAACGAGACATTACAAGCCACACATACTGTTCAATAGTTTAAGCCTTAATACACATTACATACATATCTATTTACTTAAAGTGAATTCAGATGGGAAGAGAGAGAGAGGAAACTTTGGTCCTGAGATGGACAAAATCCAGTCAAAACCTGAGAGTAGCCAGGAAAAGCAAAGAACAAGCCCGTCCAAGCCTCCCTCTTCCATTGCCCTGCTCCCTAAACCTTTCATTTTAAGTCTTGCCTTCATCCACAGCACTTAAAAAAAAATACATCTGTGAGTTAGGGTAAAGGCTCAAAATTTCCTTTGATGGTTACAGGAGCTGGCAGAGGAGAAAAAGCCTTTTAGAGAAACTGGGATGGAGGTATCTGGGTTGCGAGGGAGTGTGTCCATGCATCTGCAGATGCTGGATGAGGCTGTGGAAGAGCTGGCTCGGGTCAGTTGAGGTCACTTCAGCTCCGATCAGTGCCTCCAACTTGCAGCTGAGCTCCAGAAGCCAAAGGCACAAGTGCTGCTCTCCTGCCAGTGTTCAGAAGACATGTCTCAGTAGGAGCTGGACCCAGGGAGCAAACCTCCATGTGAGCATTTTCCTTGGGGCTCTGAACCAAAAGGAGAAAGCAAAACACCCCAGGCAGGAGGACATTACCAGAGCCTTGCCTCACCCACGTGGAAGTTGTTACCCAAATAATGTGGCAGAGTGTATGGGGAGCCAAAAGTCACTCTATTTTGCCCTCCAGAACATTTTACTCCGCTGGACAGTAACCAAAGACTTGGTAAGGGCTACGTCAGGTCTCTGCTCTGGCACAGACCATCCATGTGAAGGCCATGAAGGTATTTATTTAGTTCTTCTATGCTTGGGTCTCCTTGTCTGTAAATCAGAAAAGAAAGAACACATCCCTATGCCACGAGGTTGTTGTGAAGATAAAAGGGTTAAACAGCAGGTTGTCTTAAAGAGGCCTTTATAAAGTGCTGTGGAAACGTGCAAAGCAAATGGATTCCTCTCCCAGGACCTCACCAAAGTCTGGGTTTTCCAACTGGCACATCTCAAATTCAGGCTGGACCTTTCTCTCCTGAGGTCGTGGAGACTTGGGCTGCTGGTGGTACAGCTCCCCAGTCCAGGGGTGAACCTCTCCGAGGTGATGCTCAGTGGGCAGAGGATGTGGCAGTCCCACAGTTCTCAAGGTGCTTCCTGGATGGGCAGCAGCAGTGAGACAAACCCATCACCTTTACCTTTGGGAATCTCATGGCCAAAGCTGAGCAATTCTGTGTCCTGCTGTAACCAGACTCATGGGCAGATTATACTACCCTAAAAGATCTGTTCACCAACCTCAGCCTTCATGGAGTGAAAAAAAGCAACCTTAAGGCACTGTTAATTTTCTGCATTTCCCTCTCTTTTAGATAAATCACAAGGATGCTCTGGATTTCAGACCCTGTAGGCTTCTGGGATTCTCATTAAGGGGCTTGGAGGGAGAGCTGTCTCTCATTAACAAGGCTGTTTGCATAAAAATAGAAGCATTGGGTCTGATTCCTCAAGCTGGAAGCTGCTCTCATGAATACCCGAATGCCCTCAGCTCCCATCAGGGCACTCAGTCCGGGGGGGCTGAGCCCTCCAAGCTCCTTGCAACTCTGTACAGACATATTGGGTAGGGAAGGGGGATGCTCCATGGGAAAGAAGCAATGGGACAATTGTAAGAGGCAGGAGGTAATGACCCATGTTGGGAAGCAGCTGAGAGAACAGAAATAACATATGGAAAAGGCTGTTTGAATGGAATGGATGTTGCTGATTCTTAGGAATAATCAGCAACACCTCTTTACATGCTGCATTTTTTAGCAGAAATTGAGAATAAAACATCCTCTCTGCTGAGACAGCAGAGTCCACATTTCCTTTCCTTCACAGAGAGCTTCCATCAGTGTTATAGGTATATTGTATGATACAATTCCTTTGCTTGGGATAAATGCCATGATCCCATTTTCAGCAGTGGGGAAACTGAGGAACAGGCAGTTCAACCACCTTGCCCTTGGCCATAGCTATTGTCAGTGGCAGAGCTGAGATGAAGGCTCAGGAGCTACATGTACTGCTGCAGCTTTATTCCTGCACTGTGTCAGAAAACATTATCTCTCACTTTGATGCATCCAGATTTTCTTGACATAAATTGCTGAAATCGCTGAGAGAGGCATTTATTTCAAAGTTCAGCACATTATACATAGGGAGAGAGGAGTTGAGTAACTGGAAAAATCAACTTGGAGTTGCATCACCGGGAGCCAGAATGTTTGTTTAGTCCTTTGTGAGATGAAGCAAGCTCTAATTTGGCCTCATCCAGGCATGATTAGTCAAGAGATAAGGAAAGGTTTCTGGATGGGCCTCTGATACTGAGCAATTTCAGGCATGGATATAGTTTTTAAAGGAGGAGAGGGGGCAGTGAACAATAGTCTCTTCCCCATCTGACCTAGTAGACAGTCATGTTGGCTCTAAGATCCAGTCCCTCCCATGAGCTCTGTTGCTCTGTTTCCCCCAACTCCCATCCTTCCCCATGCTATGATTGAAATAAATTGTAAACGGAGGGACTTTGCAATAAAATCCCAGCCCAATAAGATCAAAGGCACCTTTTATCTCCCATTTTCTTTGGGGTCCAAGACTCAGAGGAGCACAGCTGCTGGCCTGAGGTTGCAGCTGTATTGCTCCCAGATGATGAAATAGTCACGGCTTCAAGGTCTTCTGTGTTAGCATAAGCAAAGATGCTCACCTCCTTCCAACCCAAGCAAAGCTGTGCACTACACTGTCCATGCATTGTCCCTGTCTCCTGTCCCAGCATGGGATGATGCAGGAGAGCAAAACACAAGGAAATTCTTCAAGACTGATGATTTTTGCCTGCTGTCCCACAGTGACAGCTGACCTTGCTGGTATTTCTGACTTCATTTCATTTCATATCTCACATTGTGCCACCTAATTCATCCTGCACCAGCCAGGGCAAATCTTGGTTGGCCTTTAAATCACTTTTGCCCTTTAAAGACCTGCAGTGTAAATGGCAGAGTGAAAATCCTGCTGCAAGGTCTGGAGTTTTAGGGGCTTTGTTTCAAAGGCTGAGATTTTGTTGGTGTATAAGAATTTAACTTCTTATCCACCCCATATCTAGCCCAAGCCTCACTCAGGTTTGCCAAAGAGATTTCATCTTGGTGCATTTAGAGGTGAGCAGCCATAATGAGCAAGGTCTGAGCTCTCCTAGTCAAAAATCTGCAGGGCTGGGATTTAAATTAATCTCAGAAAAGCACAGCAAAAGAAAAGAGTTACCACCTGTCATCTCTTTGGGAATAAAAACCAGAAGGGACAGAGTTTTGGCTGCCAGGAGCAATCACAAGCAAGAAGTGCTGCTCAGGACTATTTAGCCTTTTTCAGCCTGCAGCCTTGGCTGGGGAAATCAGTGGACTTGGCAGCACCGCTGAAACCACGCTCAGAAGAAAGAGTCCAACCATGCTCAGAAGAAAGAGTCCAAGATGAAAAGCAATTAAAACCCAAGTGGTCCTGTGCATGGCTGCTGGAGGCTCCTTTCCTCCGGCTCTGTGCACCATGGCTGAGCTGTAACATCAATGCCCACCCTCCTGCCCTTGCTCGTCTCCCAAATCCTCATCAACCTCATCACCCCAGCAGCTCTGTCTGCCCCTTGGAGGGCCAAGGATTGCACAGGCTCCATGTCCTAAGGAAACCAAGATAAAAACTATTCAGGTCTCAGAGAAAGCCTGAGATTTAAGAAAGATGAAAGTGCAGATCAAATTGGCCAAAACCACAATTACTTTGAACTGTTTCAGATATTTAACATAGAATCATAGAATGTTTTGTGTTGGAAGACCTTAAAGACCATCTAGTTCCAACCCCCCTGCCATGGGCAGGGACACCTCCCACTAGACCATGTTGCTCAAAGCCCCATCCAACCTGGTCTTGAACACCTCCAGTGTTGGGGTATCTACAACCTTTCTGGGCAACTTGTTCCAGTGTCTCATCACCCTCAAAGTGAAAAACTTCTTCCTTACACCTAATCTAAATCTCCCCTCCTGCAGTTAAATTTCTACCACTGCACTTCCCTGCTCTGAACTGTGGCTTTAGAGCCATGAATTTTCCTTCCTGTCTCAGGTCTGGACACCATTTTTTTGGGATTTCAGAGTGGCTATATGATGAAAAAGCTACCAGATACCCAACCACTGTCCTGGGGTAGCAAGTGGACATTCATTTGAAACAAGGCCAGTTGCTTTTAAACCCTCCCCACAACTCCTCTGTTTGGGAGCTCACATTAAGAGTAGGTCTGGAAGATGTTAAAGCAACAGAGCTTTGGGTTCTTGACTCTGATGTAAGCAAACCCAGCTCATTTCACTTTGCTCAACTTCCTAGCACTTGTTTAAATCTGCACGTTTCAGATGGGGAAGGGAAATGTTTTGCCTTCCTGGAAAAACCGTTGCTGTGACTTCCTCCTCCTTCCTCACATCGCTGGCGTTTCTCAGCAGCAATCTCCTCCCATCACAGGGCAGAGATGTTGGTGGCTCCGGTAACTTTGCTTTCAGCAAAAAATGGGCCTTTGTGGACTGACAAGGGCTGATGTGGCTTTGAGGTTGTTTCCTCCTAGGCACAGGCACTTTTTTGTTGTGCAGCACCTTGCATGGTGGCTGTCAGTGAAGGGAGCTGACTTTCATTAACCTCATACAAACTAGAAAAGAAATGTGAATTCAAAGAGCAATAAACACTGCAATGAATTTGCTCTGGGCTTTCTGGGGCAGTTGTCTTGGCCTTAGCTGTGCCATCTCTTCTGTCTAAGGGAAGGCTGCAGGGACACAAAGTGACATCACATCTCCTTGCTGGATGTGCAGCACCCATGAGTCCCTCCTGCCATCTCTCTGCTTGCCTCCACCTCAGCTCCTGGGGCATGTGAGGCACCTCCAGGCTCTGCTTGCTCCCAGGACTCACCTTCCAGGTGAAAGGATGGGCTCCAGGCAACTTGAAAAATTGCTTTATTTCTAAATTACTGAGTTAATTCAATCAATTAAACACAAATATTACCCCCCACACAGGGAGGAGAACTAACCCCATGTGAATGGAGATCATTCAATCAAGACAAAGGATTTTTATGAAAGGGAAGCTGTGGGTATGATTCGTTTCTCCTCTTGACCTTGGGAGACCTTTACCTACATTTATTTCTGAGACCTGAATTAGCACCATAATAACACAGGGCTGGAAAATTATACTTAAACCTCCCAGCTATTTCTGGGTTACAGAGGCTCTTTCTTTTTTTCAGTCTAACCTAGTTTTCCAGTGGAACATTCCCAGCCTCTACAAAGAGACATCCCAGTTTTCCTCCCTATATAATTATATGAAGTCTGGCCTATATTCATGCCCTTTTCACTCAGTCGCCTTTAATATCAGCGAGGGATGCAGCTCCCTTTGGAGAGGTAAAGACCAAGAGGTAAGATTGACACCTCACTCCTGCTTCTGCCCTGAAAATGGGCTGGATAAAAGTCCCCAACACAGTCTGTGAAGACTCTTATTAGTGTGTGGTTGGCTATGATTCACCTGCCAAGACAAACTGTCCCACCACCATGAGGGTCCCATGGCTGTAAAGGTGAAAGAACCATCACTGCTCAATGGAATGGGGTGAAGATCTGGAGAAGGCCTTTCAGAGAGAGAGAGGTCCCATCATGGCACAAGATGGGCTTTTCTCTCCACTGCACAGACAGGGATGAGGCTGATGAGTAAAATTTAAAGTTTAAAACCTCAGCAAGACTGTGGTGATTTGTTTCCTAACTTATCAGGTTGATTGGCTTAGAAAAAAAAAAAAAAGTTGAAAAAACATTTAAAATGGGGGTAGATCTGCATTGCTGTATCTTGTAGGGCAGAGAGCAAACCCAGGGGGCTCAAGGCTGCAGTCCTCCAAGAAATGTTAAAAACTGAAGGTCTTAAAACCCAATTCAATTCCTTTTTAATCTTGTAGGTGCCATCAAATAAGTATTTACAGGGTTTGGGGGTTTTTTGCTTGGTTGGTTTTTTTGCTGTTGATTTTTTACAGGGAAATGAAGAGAAATGCAGGCTAGGGAACATTCATCCACCACAACAACATATTTTCCCATTCCGAGGAGATTTGCATTTTCTGGACATGCAGGAACCTCTTTGGGGGAGAAATCTTAGGGGAGGGATTGGGCATCAGCAGACCTCAGCATCAGTCATTTCCAGCTTTGGTCTCAATTTCTCCATAGCAGGAGAAAAACAGATTCAAGCCACTGGCTTTTCCAGCCTCAGCCAGATCTTTCTGCTGCTTTCAAGGGGCTTTTAGTCAGGTCATACTCCGCCACATCAGCAAAACTAAAGTTTGACAGAATCGATGCCTTGTGCAATCAGAAAATAACTGCGGAGCTAATGATGACTAAGAAAGGCTGCCTGGCCCCTTGCCTTGCTGAGCAGCAGCAAGAAACCCTGAGCTCCATGCTGGGCAGATGGGAAGAGATGGGCACATTTGCACAATCAGGGTGGCTTTTTATTTTGCCAAGCTTTTGCTGCATGGTCTTGAACTGTCACCTCTGGCAAGGAGCACCACAACCCTGCACTAGATGGAGGGGAGTGGACTTGCTGTGCCATGGCTCGGACTCTGCTTTGCAAGGAAGTCTCCTCTGGCTCCACAGTCTCCTGAATCATTTTATTTCAGCATCATGAGAGACAATAAAAGAGGACCCAAACCGCAGCCGTAGCGCTGAGCCCAGCGCTCTCCAGAAACACTGGGCTCTGCTCACCCTTGGCTGGGGGCCTGGGAAGTTTGGATACTTCTGTCCTGGGTTGAAACAGCCCTTTCCTAACTTGTTACTGGCAGCCTCCAAAAACTGAGAAACCATGAGGCAAAATAATTGACAAACTCCTCTAACTAGCTGGTTTTCATTTTAAAAAATTTAACAAGAAAATGGGCTTGCCTGATGGTTTGCATCTTCTGGTTGCTACCACAGCTGGTGAGTGTGCATCTTGCCTTGCATGGGAATCCCAGTCTGATGCCAGCTCACCTGATATCAAAATATACAAATGGAAAGTGTAAAGTCTGCTTAAGGATGGAGGGGATGGGTGAGGAACACCCATTCCTGGAAGGGGACACACCAAACTATTTTGGACCGATTTGCTATATTGCACAGTTCCCTCTACAGGTCGCAGCAAGAAACACTGGGCACCATGGGGATGACTGATGTGGTGGGAAAGAAATGCAAATAAAGGCAATAAAAAGTTAGTGGCTGGCTGAGGAAGGGGCTTTGATTCTGGCTGGGAGGAGGTTTGCTCAGCTGGTTTTCAGGTTGACTTGGAGAAGCTTTAGTTTTGGTTTTAGGATTATGGCACCTTTGTTTTTTATAGATCAGACTGGATGCTGACTGAGGCATGATGATCTTACACCTCAAGTACTACCATAATATAGAAAGTCATTATTATGATCAGTAATAATAATAATAATAATCTCCTCTGAGTCTTTTGGTCATCACTATGGAACAATTAATGGGTGGCAATCAGTTAAACCCCTTTGCACGTACTTCCCTCCTGCGGGCAGCCTCACACTCTTGCGAGGAATTTCAAGGATGCACCAGCAAAAGACCTGAGAAAACAAGACATCATCACGGAGGTGTGAATCTTTCCACCCATGCTTGGAAGGATGATTGTGTTGCCATCTCCCCAGCCACCTCAAACTTCATCAGAGGCTGTAAACTTGACTGATGACAGCAGCTGGCAAAATTCAGCCCACCCAAGAAAAAGAGACACCTTTGCAAACAGAGAGGTCAACATGAGGCAGGCATCTGGTTCTCCATGGGCATCTAACTCTCCTTGGCCTCACTGAAAATCCCAGCCTTGGTGGGCAGCAAAAGGCCAAGGCTGTTTGTCACACCAGCTCCCACCAAACCTTATCATGGATGAACAGAGAAGGTTGTATTTCATCTGACACCAAGGCATATATTGTAGTTTTAGACTGGGCAAGTTGATTAATGAACACAGAGCACATGGTCATAGTAGGTTCTGCTCAGGGAAAGGTATAGCACATAAAAAATATCTCATCCATTGAGTTATCATCCAACAAACACCACTTCAGAGATGTCAGGCTGGAAAGGGTCCAGAGAAGGGCCACGAGGATGATCAGGGAACTGGAAGACCTGCCATATAAAGAAAGGCTGAGAAATCTGGGCTTGTTCAGCCTTGAGAAGAGAAGTCTTAGGGGAGACCTTATTACCATGTACCAGTACTTGAGGGGTGGCTACCAAGAGGAAGAGGAGTCCCTTTTTTACAAGGAGTCACATGGAAAAACAAGGGGGAATGGATGCAAGTTGCTCCTGGGGAGATTCCAATTGGAGTCCAGAGGAAGGTTCTTCACAATGAGAACAATTAAACATTGGAATAGTCTCCCAAGGGAAGTGGCGGATTCACCTACACTGGACAGTTTTAAGACTCAGCTTGACAGGATGTTGGGACATCTCACATAAACTATATATATATTTTTTATTTTTTTTTCCTTGAAATGTTGGACCAGATGATACCTGAGGTCCCTTCCAACCTGGCAATCTATGATTCTATGTCCTATGCCAAGTCTGTGTCCAAAACAGCGTGTTCAAGAGCCACTGCTGCACTCCTATCACCCATAAATTTATCTACACTTAGGTCCAGCTGTACTGTGTAACCTCCACGACAGCTGGCACTGAGTTGTACAGGTCAGTCATTTTTCTTGTGTGCAAAATTCAGCCTGGTCCTTATCTGCACTTTGCTAAACCTCCTCCGAATCATAAAACACTGGCAGCAACCAGCTGAGTGCTCACAGTGATGCTTGGAGCCAGCTCCCCTATTACAAAGGGCTCCTCTTTCTGCAAGGATGACCACAGTCTGTTTAGAGAAGCTCTACGAATTCACACCACAAATAATTACAGTGATACTATAACTTTGAGAAGAAATCCACAAGGTGCATTTTGCGATGACATTTCTTTGATTTTCCTTAATTACCTTTGACTCACCAATGCAGACTCCAAATTAACGAGCTCTTGTGGTACCACGGAGCCTGGATTATAAACTTAGACAGCAACCAAAACAGTCATGATAATGAGCCACACAACGGTGATGCTTTTCCCTCTTGGCTCTCCCTTTTCTTCCCACCTCCCTCCTGACTTGCAGCAAGAGCAAGGCTGTCTGCTTGCCTTGCTGTGATGGATTTCAATTCCCTGGACCATCCTCAGCACTTGTTTTTGAAAGACTAATGTTTTGGAGGAATTATTAAAGCAGCAAACCTGGCTCACTCCCGCTTGCTGTCTCTTGCCTTGCACTTTGATGGCAGCCTTTTGTTAGGGATTGTCCTCTGTGTGTGTTTGAATAGCTCCTGGCACGTTGAAGCCCTTGCCTAGGATGGGCCATAAGCAATTAAAAGCAATCAATAATGCCTAGCCTGAACTTTAAAGCACACTTTATTCTTGCAGAGCAGGACAGCACTATACACACTGATAATCCCTCACAGCTGTTGCACAGCCTTTCTTTTCTTTTTTTTTTTTTTCTCTGAAGCTGGACAACACCCTGTGTTTGCTGAGAGCAAAGCTGAGCTATGGAAGGTGATGGGTTCTGCCAGCAGCCAGGGAGCAGCCCTGAGGTCCCAAGTCCTGCACCTCCCACCAATGCTGGAAGCCCCAGCTGATGGTGATGTAGAAAGCTGTATATTTTGCAAATCCTTTTTTTTCCCCCTGAGTGACAAAGACGATTCAGTGACACCTCTCAGAGGAGACCTGTGCTCAAGGCCTCCTGGGGAATGGAGCTGAGGAAACTTGTGTGTCTCCTGTGAACCTCTGGGTTGGTGTCTTAATTTATGCTGTGCATCAGGGAACCTCTTTTTTTCTCAGGACTCTACAGCACGCACCACAGCCCTGGTTTGCAGCCAGCAATCTGGCATGCAATGGGCAAAAAATAGCAATTCCTGGAGCCCTCTTTCCAATTGCTTTCCCTGGAAGTTAGCCCGGCTGCCAGGACCTTTCTTATCTTGGATGAGCACTGCATTTCAGATGAGCTTGTCCTCCCAGTCCTTGAAGCTTCTAAACTCTGCCTCGTTGGAAGGAAATCTGGAGCGGTGTTGTACGCAGAGGGAAACACGGTGGGTTTGGTTTTCTTTGTTGTCTGAGCCCTGTAAACAGGTTCCAGACACAAATAATTGTTTGTAAGTCACGTTCGTCTATCTCTGAGGAACCATTTCTGTTCTGCAACCTTTTGCTGATGCAGCAAAATAAGAAAAACAGCCTGGAGGGGAGAAGCAAACATCCTAGGCTCCTCTTCCTAACCCGGAGAAAGCTCTGAGAGAGAACAGCTGCTCAGCAGAAGTCTCTCCCAACAAGAGTGGTTTAAATTAGTAGGATTCTGGCTAATTAAAAGACTATAAAGACATAATTAAAAGAACTGAGACCAAGCTATATTAAATTAGTCCACCAGCCGCCTTTCGAGCCATCGCAGAAGGATGCAGATGGTTCTTTGCACCTCATGAGTTCAAAACACCTCTGTGCCCTGAAAGCACCAGCCAGAGTGAGAGAGCTGGTAATGGGGTGGATCTCCTGGGGACGGTTGAGGAAGCGGCTGCCATGGTGAGGACATCCCCAAGACTAACCCCCCCAGCCGATGTGGGGAGAAAGATTTGACCTGGGACAAGACCAGTCTCTCAAGAAAGTGAGAGGTGATTCTTCCCTCTCTCATCACTGCTTTCTCCTTGTGCTCCTGCAAGGATGGGAGTTGTGGTGGTGGTAAATCCTCAATTAAAGCTCCCTGCTGCTCACAAATGAGCTCTGAGGCACTGCCAGCCCAGGGGCCCGTCCACAGCTCTGTGATGCTTCAGGGATGGCTGCAAAGGCAGCAGAGGAAAAAATGGAGGGACACACAGAAAGGAGAAGAAAAGGAGAGAAACTGAGAAAGGGTAGGGGGGGAGAGATTGAGAGAAAAAGGTGCCTACAAGAAAGCTGGGGAGGGACTTTTCACAAAGGCCTGTAGTGATAGGAGAAGGGGTAATGGGTTCAAACTGGAAGAGGGGAGATTTAGATTGGAAATTAGGAGGAAATTCTTCACTCTGAGGGTGGTGAGACACTGGCACAGGTTGCCCAGGGAGGTTGTGGATGCTCCATCCCTGGAGATGTTCAAGGCCAAGTTGGATGGACCTTGAGCAACTTGGTCTAGTGGGAGGTGTCCCTGCCCATGGCAGGGGGGTTGGAACTAGATTATCCTCGAGATTCCTTTCCACTCAAACCACTCTATGATTATATGAAAAAAAAAGGAAGAGAAAAAGAGGAAGAAAACTAAAACCTGAAGAGTAAAAGGAAAAGAAAAAGAAAGGAAAAGAGAAAGGAAAATAAAAAGAGAAATAAATAAATGAAAAGAGAAAGATAAATATAGAAAGATAAATAGAAAGAAGGAAAGCAAGAGAGAAAGAGAAAGGCAGGAAGAAAAAGAAAGAGGAAGAAAAGTAAATAAATTGAGAGAAAGAGGGAAGGAAAGAAATAACAAAGGTGCCATAGATACAGCAGTGCTGCCCTTCCACAGCTGTGCTTTCCATGTCCACCCCACCAGGCTGGAGGGCCTCAGGGTCATGAGGACCATCTGCCCCACCAACAGACCCTTCGGGCCAAGGGATGTTTGCTGGAGTCACCAACATCCCCTTGCATGAAGAGAAAGAGGCTCAGGTGAGGTCGGGCAGCTGAGGATCCATTTGGGTCCACGTGCAAAGGGCCTGGCCTGGCCACACGATTCACCGCACTCAGATGAGGGCAATCTGCAGAACACAAGGATACTAAAACTTCCTTGAAGTGGCAAAAATACTACTATGTGGTGGCAGATGTGGACAGAGCTGACTTGCAGCTCTTGCTCACAGCTGCTGAGGAGGCTCTGGATGGCTGCAGCTGCTCACCCACCCGCTTTTGCCAGCTAATGGCAACTTCAAAACTTCCAAATACTTCCTTTCATTGTGCCGTGGAAGCCACAAGTTGGGAGATTTTCCCTGAATCGAGAATTTTAAAAATGCTATTTGGAAACAAAAGAAGTGCTTTTGATTTTGAGCACTCCTTGGAAAAAATCCCTTTAAGAAATCGAGATGAAAAATTATATCATAAAGTGGAAAGCTGCACTGAGCTGAAAAATTAAAAGTGCTTCTTTGAATAAAAGTTAGAATCAGGCTGGTTTGAGTTTGGGGGATGTTTCTTCCAATTAAAAAAAAAAAAAAGTAATTCCATAGCAGTTTGACTTCTTTGTTTTAGTAAATACTTTTCAAAAAAGGAAAAAAAAATTTTTAAAAAAGAAGAAAACCAAAATAAAGAGGTTGGGCAAAATACGTGCAGAATCCAGAATAGCTGAGAAAAGCACTTTCTTGTCTCACATTTCTGTCTCCCTGCTGAAGGCTGAGTGAGAGACTGTGCAAACCAACTGTGATGGGGAATTTACATAACTTTGTGCCACAGCCACCAAAATTGGGATGCCACTGGTATGAGCTTGTCCCACACCAGGGTGGATGTGTGGGCTCCTCTCCCTCAGGCTGCTGCGTGGTGTGTTTATTAAGAGAAATGGTTGTTTTTAAGGAGAAAAGCTCTCTCCTCCCACAGTGCACTATAAAAGTGAATGATCAGTAATTCAGATGCTGTTGTGGCCATAAACCACTGCACTATAAGCCATGCTAGTCCTGACATGAGGAGCAGGTGATGAGCAGCTGTGCTATCCAGTTAATAGGAGAAGAGAAAACAAGCAGAGCCCAAAAGGAGTTTGTGCAAAATGAAGGGTTTTCTCCACTTCTTTCTTCAGGAAATGCAGCTTGTGTGCATTCTCTGTGTCTGGCTGACTGTGGATCAAGTCTAAGCCCATCAGCCCTAAGAATAAGCGGCCGGATAAAGGTGACAATATTGAGCTCATCTCTTACTAGCCACTTGAGAATCCAGCACCACCCATCAGGAGAAGTTGCTTTTGAGGTTTACGTCCCACCAGATACCAGCAAATTCACCGCACAAGAAAGACACTGGCAAAAGATGATTAAGGGAGTGGAGNAGTGTCACTCCTGCTCTGTGTCACTGTGAACTTAAAAAAACCTGGAGAGTGATGAGAACTGGGTTTCTGGGACCACTGGGAAGGGATATGATTGAATTTCCTAGATTACTCAAGGGCTGTGATGATGGCTGATACTCTTGATACATAGCAGCTGCCAGCATTTGCTGACATCAGTGGTTATTAGCTTGTGTGGTAATTAAATGGTAGCTTCATATAGCAGTATTCAAAAGTCTTCAACACAGAGGTTAAGAAAGCAACCATGTGTGGAAGCCATAGTGAGCCCATGGCATCCTCTTCAGCTGAGCTTGAAGGTCAGCTTGGTGCACATCATGAGCTTCATGGCTGGTTGTATCATGCCTTAAGAGGGTATGGCTGCGCCCACATCCCAGAGTGGGACAGTGGGAGGATGTAACTTTTGAACCTGCCAGCTGCTAGTTTTTCCCAGTGCCTCTAATTCTTTTGTTATACAAGACAACAATCAGTGAGCTGTCCCTCAGGATTTCTCTAGACTTCTCTTCTATGTCTCCGTGGCAATTTCTTTTCCAGACTGAAGAATCTCTCCTTCCAGACCTTCAGCCAACCTTGTTACTCTCTCCTAAACATCCTATTTCCTTTTGGCATTGTGGGACCAAAACAACACATACTACTGACAACAACTTCCTAAGTTCCCTTCCAACCTGACTCATCCAATGAGCCTATGTAGATGCACCAGAGACATTCATAGCAGTATAAAGACATTTTCTGCTTTGTTCTCCACTTCTTCACAATTGCAAGCATTTGATCTGATTCACAGCGACAGAGATTGTGGCTTGATGCAAACGTTCTGAAAGGTGCCTCATTGTATGGCCTGAGAAGGCTTAGGTCATGGGTACATGCCCTTTTCTAGCGCCAGTTGGACCAGCTGGGATGACTTTACCCCTGCCACTGGCTGCCTTCTCCTCTGGCAGCTGTGCTGCTCACGCAAGGGAGCCATAGCTCAGGTCAGTCTGAAGTTTTAAACTGACAGGTCTTTGCTAACTCAGCTTTTTAAGCAGGAACAGAAAGAGGGTGAAAGTTGCCAGCAGTATCAGTGGAGCATCCCCATGTTGCATCACCACTTTACCCAGGCAGGCAAAGCTACAAGGAAAGCCCTTGGAGGCTGGATGCAAAATCTGGCTTCAATAAGAAGGTTGTGAACCTGGCTTGTGAATAACGTGGACAAGTAGCAGGGCTAGGGCAGTACCTCCAAGATCTGCAGCCCTCCCCAAGTGTTTCCTTCATGATTGAGGTCAGAGTAAGTCCCATCCCCAGAGTGTGTGATCAACATGCAGATGGCCTCAGCTACAAATGGGCCCAGAGCACAAGCTGAACTTCCCTCTAATAATCAACCACTGACTTGAAAGGAGATCCCACCTGTCCTCCCCTCCCTGTCTTTGAGAGCAGAGACGCTGATGCACTCTCAAAGAGGCTGCACTTGTGGTATTTTTGACCCAGCTGGAGGAAGGATGAGCCGTAAATCTCACTTGACAGCCTAATCTCATTATATTTCCCAGCTCAGTTTCCAGGCCAAAGGGGTTTGGCTGAGCTTCAGAGAAGCATCTGAACTCTCAGATGCCGCTCCAAACCAACCTCCTAAATCTTTAGATGGTCACCCATGGACAGGAGAGAGCTCCGCTTGTTGTCACTAGCTGGGTACAAGCTGTGGTGCACTACGACACACAGGCACAACACATGTCGTCACACAGATGCTCATCAATACCCACTTTCCATAAAGGTATTACAAGCCACCACCTGAAGAGGAGGTATTGAGGGAATAGGTCATAAAAAGACATGAACTTACCATTGCTAAAAGGCCATGAAGCAGATAATCTCTCTGTGAATCTGTTGGGGAAAGTGACTAACAGACCACCAGCAACTAGCAGAGGAATCCACCAAATGCCAACTGTAAAGGACATAACCTTGTTGTATATCTGCTGGGGTTCCTGATTAAACCACAGAAGGCTTGTGAAGAAAAAGCTAACGGTAGCAGGAAATTCTGGGCTCCTCTTAAGCTCTCAAAACTCTGTCAAAGTGAGATGGAGACCACCTCTGCAGAGACGGGGCAGGGCTGGCTTTACATGTGTCTCTGTCCTGGTGGTCTGAAGAACAAAGAGGAAGGCAGGAGGGCGAGCAGACCTTGGGAACAGAAGGAGGCTGCTGCTGTAAAGATGAGCCAAGTTCTCCCCATCAGCCTGGGAACCAGGGCAGAAAGCTGGGTGGGGAGTGATGGTTTCACTTCTCAGCACTTTGTGCAGATGCTGCCTTGGTGTTATGGTTCACGTAGGATTGCAGCAACCCCCTCTCAGCAAGGAACAGACTCCAAAGCTTCCTAGGAAAATTCAGGCCACACTCCACCATAATTTTTGCCAGAGGTTTGCCTTTCATCTCTCTGGGATGCAGCAACAGGAAAAGGGCAAGAAGCTCCCATCACCTCGGGAGGAATTGACCCTTGCTCTCCAACAACATACAGGTCAAGGAGGGATCCAGCTTATTTGGGTTGCATTTCTTTGCCTTTAGAAGCTGTGCCTCAGCCCACAGTGCTGTTCCCAGAGCCAGCTGGCTTGCTTCTGTGTATCCAGACTGCACGGACCAGCAGAGCCTGGGCATGGACCAGGCTTCAGTCATGCACCACTTGCCTGAACAGGAGAGCCAGCTGGCTCACCCCAGATCAGCCATGCAGTCTCTGCACAGACCACACAATGCACCAGCCAGCACAGCACTGCTGTCACCAGCTCCCTCCCCTCAGAAGCACCATCCCAGAGAGGGCATCATCCTTGAGGCAAACCAGGCATCCAGACTCCCAGACTTACAGCTCTTGGGCCTGTTCACCAAGAGGCTGCTGATCCCGGACACCCCAACAGATGATTTCAGGTTGAATGAAGGATTCATGTTTTTCCCGAGGAAGGAAAGTACCTCAGAGCTTAACAAACTATTTTGTAAATCACACATGAGAGTCGAGCTGCCTTAGAACACATTTGATTTTTCTCTCTATGCAGACACCTGGATATCCCACCAGCATCTGGATGGCTCCTATAAGAGACATCTCCCAGGAAATCTCAGCCTTCAAACTTTAAATCAAGTTTAAACATTGTTGCCAAATGCTTCCCCTAAATCATCCTCTGGGCATTTGCGTCAGGGTTTCCTTTTTCCTCTTCATATTCAAGTTATTATTGGCTTTGTTGGCCACTTGGGCTCCCGTTCTGTGCTCTTCTCTTCTGGGCTGATTTGTGTAACAGTTTGTCTTCTCAGGGCAGCTGCTTTGTAATCGGGGTCTTTGGGGACTGTGGGGAACATAAACATGATGAGATTCTTACATATATTTTACATCAGCCAAACTCCCCTGGGTACACTTTGTACCACGCAAACCCAGCCCTCTGTGTAAGCTCTACAGAGCGGGGCTTATCAAAGTGGTCAGAAATGACTGGTGGGTTTGATCCATGGAAGGCATTAAACATGCCATGTTTAGTCATTTCACTCACTGGAAATATCTCCTCAGTCTGCAACGCAGATCCACTTAAATCAACTCTTGAGCTGAAGTTCAGCAGAGCGACATCGAGGAAAACAAAGGGAAGAAATTCCCACTTGTAACATGAGCAGCTGCTACTGGCTTCTAAGATAAATTAGCACTCCATAATACAAGAGGCATGATGGGTCTCTAACGTCAAAGTGCTACCAGGGGACAGCAACCTATGAAAGGATTTTTTTTTTTCCCTTTGATAAAAACTCCATCAGGTGGCTTTATCAGTATAAAAATTCAAGGTCACCAGACCACAGGCTTTAGCCCTTTACCTATTTTGTCTGATTCTTAGAGGCCACGACTGGGGTTTTCACACTGCTGTGGTGAGCAGAGCATGGGTGAGCTATGTGAGCTGTTGGCAGCAGAGATTTGCGTTTCATTTCTGTGTCTGCCAGTGCATGGATGTTTTCCTGAGTGGAGAGGCAATAGGGCAGGAGGTCCTATGGCTTGTGGGATGAAATCAAGTAGGCACGGGGCTCTCCATCCTAGCAGAGACCCCGCTGCACGCCAGGCAGTGTTGCACAGGGACTGGAGGGGACAGTGGCAGAAGGTATAATTCTCCTTTACGTCTAATATCTCCCTTAGCTTGAGTGCATCAGTCCTGGGGTGAGTCAAGGGCTTCTCCTAAAATCCCCTTTGGGTTTGGTCCCCAGCTGGGGCTCAGGAGCAGGAGCAGTGTGCTGGCTGCTCTACCAGGGTCAGCAGGGACATGTCAGAGCTGCAGCTTTGAAAACACCGAGCTGCCAAGTCTCACACATCAGCTGTGGGACACCGGGCATGGTGGGGTCCCTTATGGCCACCCCACCAGCCAGCTGTACCTTGCTCAGCTGGGGGTGAGAGTCAGGGGCTGCTATGATGGGAGTGTGCCCCCAGCCAGGCTCCCACCACAGAGCCCACGGGGACACAGTGTCTCACCAGCTGCAGGAGGCACATGGGAAAATACCGGGGTGGGTAATACAGGGCAGCAGGGCACTGGGGATAGGACTTGCCCAACATGGTGGTATTGTCTATCAGCTAGTCACCTTCAGTGATGAATCTATCAAGCCCTTCTTTTTTTTTTAAAAAAAGCAAACCCACTCAATTCCTATTTGTCTGTGCTTCTTCCTTGGCAGCCCATGCCCATTCCCAGCCCCGAAAGGCTCTGCTGCCAGCCCTGCCCCCTGCCCCTAAAACAGCCAGTGAGGGAAGAATTACTGTTGACACTGGCTTGTTGTAATTGGCCTTTAGGGCTGACCTCTCTAATTAGATTAACAGGGGCCGGTGCATTCCCTCTCTGATTTCTTCCTTGGGCTGCGGACAGAGCTGGGCAGGGACCCCTCCAGGGCACAACATCCCCTCCCACTGCATCAGTGCTTCCTTTGAGCTTCTCCCTGAAATCCCATCCCTCCTGCTGCCACTGTTCCCTGTGCCTGCCAGGGTCAGAAAATGCATGGGACAAAGTGGGGAATGGTACATGATCTGGGCTTCCCCCCTCCTCTCCCCCTAAATTTGCTATTTCTAGGCTAAAGTAAGATGTAAAGTAAGCTGAGGAGGTTAAAAGCAGCTCACAAACAGCATAGGAAGAGAGCAGGGATGCTGGAGAAGGGGAAGGAGAAAGAAGAAGCCCTCACTGCTCTCCCTCTGCCTGAGGAAATAATTCAATGTGAAGTGTCACCTCAAAGAGTTAAATCAACCAGAGTACATTGTAAAAAGGCATTTTAGCCATTTCCATAGATAATGGTTAGGTCATGTCAAGATGCTGGCTTTCACGATGCTATCAAGCCATCCATAATTTAATGTTTAAAATGCAACCTTAGCAATACAATTAATACCATTTTATTAGCCCACAGAGGCTTCACGTAACTACTTAGAGCCATATAACACCATCCCATCTCACAGCCCCATATAAATTCCTCCAGTAAGATAAACTTTTAGGTCTGCAGTTGCAGGCAGTGAAAATCTGCAGAGCCAGCAGAAAGTAAATGGCTTTCCTGTTTGATAGAGTATCACTTTGGAGGAACACACCTCTGGCTCCTCTGTGGAGAAATGTGCTGGTGCCAAGACCTTGGAGAGGAGGCAAGTACAGGACATACCTTGTGAGCAGTAATAAATCATCTCTTCCAGCTTCCCACCCTTCTTCTCCCTGGGTATCTCTGTCTGGCTCACACCCACACTGTGCACACCCCTACACACACTCACACATTTTCTCTCTCAGTCCAAGGAGCTTGAACAGGAATATTTGTGCATGTTGCACTGTTCTTGAATGAAAACCCTCCTGCCTGACTACTGATGGGTCCTGTTAATGAAGTATCCCAAACCATATGATCTGCTCTCCCATCCTAGGCCCCAGTAATTTGCCTGTCACGTTTGGCTGCTCAAGTTTAGGCACCTGCAGCTTGGATGTCACGACCTGAACCAGCTATTCTTGCCCCCTTGATAGGCAATGCAGAGCAAGAAGCTTTTACAGTACATTATCCATTTGCCCCACTGGAGATAGCTCCTTTAGGAAGAGCTGAACCCTGGACACCATTGACCAAATCTTCATTGAGGAGCAAGGAGAGCAGCCTGAGGTGCAGATATCTGAATCCCACTCTCAAAATCTCTTGCTGTTATTTATCTGGCACTGGAATGGGTTGCCCAGGGCAGTGGTAGAGTCCCCATCCCTGGAGGCATTTAAAAGATGTCTATATGCAGTGCTTAGGGATATGGTTTAATCGAGGACTTTTCAGTGTGAGGTAATGATTGGACTTGATGATCTTAAAAGTCTTTTTGAATTTAGGCAATTTTGTGATTAGAGACACATGCACATGGGGGTATCACACCTCTGTGATGTCCTCAGCAATGGCAACCCAGGCAGAGGGCTGACACAAAGTGCACCAGGTGGCACAGAGCATGAAACTTGCTCTTTTTGACTCATCTCACACTACTCCTCCATTGTAACTGCATGTGCCTCTTCTCTGCCATGAGATCCTGCCCTCTGGCCCCATCTGAGACATGGCATGAGGACTCTGCAATGAGAGGGAACCAGAAATGTTGGCCTGATGGAAAATCCCTCCAGAGACCACGGCAGGAGGGAGATTGTAGGAACTGGTGAGGTCCTAGCCAGTACAGTCCTTTTCATAGTTGGTCTTCAGCCAGTTGTGAATCTCTAAGCAGTATCCCAGATTTCCCTGGCTTGGTATCTCAGCGTAACTCAGCCCAGGGCAGCCCATTTATTTGCCAAGCCTTGAAGTGAACCTGATTCTTCTGCTAGACACATGCCTGCAGGGCTGCTCACCCTTGGACATGAGCACAGAGTCAATTAGGCACATTAGCATGGAGTCAGGCCAGGCTAATTGTGCCCTGCTTCTCCTGGGCTCTGCAAGCCTCCCTTTGGCTGTGCAAGCTGTGGCCATTTCACCTCCAAGGGTGAAGGAGAGCTCAGCAGCATCTGAATAAATCAGGTCCTGTCATAACTTGGTAGTGACACCAGCACCATTCACACCTTACCTGGGACTGCCTTGCACCAGGTGCTGTGCACCCCAAAGGCCATCCCAGCCCTGGGACCATACCATGGATGATATGATGCCATACAAAGAAGGGAAAAAGTAGAAGTGTTAACAGATTTATACTGGGGATGAGCAATAGAGAAAGGAGGTGGCTTGATCCCAACTTAGAGAGGTTGTGGCAGAGGCAAGATTTCATGGCACTCAGATCTTTGTCAACTTCCCCACTGAAACCTTCTATTCTTGTGCTTTTTCATTTCAGGGTATATCTCTGGGGTTGTTTGCCTACTCCACCAGCAGAATAAAAATCCACTCCTGACATTGTCATCTCTGTATGTCTCATATTATCTCATTTTTCTCCCTTAAATCCCCATCTTCTGGTATCAGGTTTGTCTCAGATTTTACGTTGGAAAAAAAATTTTGAACTTGTCTGGCTGTGGAGAGAAGCTGGGACCTGAGAGCCTTAAAGAGGTCCAAATCCATAGAGCAAATAAACATTCCTCTTTCCCCCACCATATCCGCTTTAATGATTTGTTAAATGTCAGGGTTTTATGGTGACCTCAGGACTTGGGGGACAGAGTTCTGAGTGGAGTCTCATCACTTGTGTCTTCCACACAGCCCAACATGCAAAACCAATGGAGGAAAGAAAGCAGCAAGTAAGTTTTACAATTGCAATGATGAAGATTATCTATTAAAAAGCAAGTGGGTACCCTGCCCCCAGATTTCCTAAGGTTAGGGCCAGCCTTTCTTATTATTCCAGCCTACACTTCCTGTGCATTTTAATTATTTTCTCCACACTAATGCAAACACACAGAGAGAAGATAGACCAAGCATCCCAAATCAGTTTAATGAATGTCCTCATCTGAGAGGATTGTCTTTCGTAATGACTGAGAGGGATGAGCAATATAACTCTCTAGCTTAGCTCCCCAAGAAGCAGCAGGGCCCCAAAGATATGAAAAAATGGAGCAATTCATCAGAGGCAGCAGGAGAGAAAAGATAATTAAAGCCGGAGATGCAAAGAATGAAAAGCGGAGCATGGAGGGCACTTTAGGGAGAAAAAGGAGGGGAGCTGGAAGAGCCACAAGCCTAAATCTGTTGTGTGAGGCGTAAGACTCACTAAACACCTGCATGAGAAGGAGAAAGCTCGTGCCTCCTGCACGCTGACAAAAAAAAAGGCTTTGGAGGAAACACTTTTCTCATTTACAGGTTTTATTCCTGGAAGAAATCTTCTTCCATTTCTTCCCTCACTGCATCTGCCCTTCCTTTTTTTCTGCCTACAATCAGGCTCTGTCCCTGGCTGCCCTGGTTTGCAGAGATGCTGGTGTCCACGTTTTCCCTCCATCTCCTCCTCCTCCTCACTGCCTCTGCTCCCCCTCAGCGCCAGCAACACCTTCCTCACCAGAGCAAGGAGGTGAATTGGGTAGGGATGGCCCCATGCTGGGGCCAACTCTGACCCTGGCATGATGCATGGGCTCCAGGGTGAGCCATGATGTCCTGCTGACTGCAGGATCTGCCCATCATGTAGGGCAATAGGAAGAAACCATCCCTGTGCTTGCTGTGGGATTGATGTTGAAATCAGGGCATGGAAAGGACAGAGAAAACCACAAAGCAGTCCATGCTAACCTGGAAATCATGGTGCTGCCCCTGCAAGGAGCAACAAAGCTCCAGTGCCCTCTGAGCCACTGTATAACCAACCAAGCAGATCCTGCCCTGGAGTATTCACAGTCTGAAAAGCCAAGGAGCGAGAGTGATAACCCTTTTCCCCTTGTTTCTCCAGGGACTTTAGGCAGTTTTGCTGCACAGAAATCTGAAGGCTAACCTGAGGGGATCAGCATCCAGCCCTCTGCCCATGGGTAGCATGAATGTGGTTTACTGGGCTGATTCCATTCACTCTTTGCAGTAGTTGCTGGATGATTTTTTTCCCTTGTCTGCTTTAAGCCTGTAGAGCCTTTAAATGCCAGAGCTGTAAATAAGAAGTGCAAGAAGGCTTCCAGTTTTTACATACTGCTAGTGCAGACATGAGTTCAGATCTTCACATAATATAAATGGGCTAAAGCTGCCTGGATGTGACTGTTCTAAGTAGATCTCATTCCTCACAGGCAGCAGAACATCCTCCATTCAGGCAGGTGCAAGCACACAAGGTTGAACCTGCTGTCCACAACAAACCCAACACTTATAGTTCCTTCTTCCTCATATATAAAGGGGGTATGGGGGTGTGGGGGGGTATATTTCCCCAGAGGCATGTGTATCAATATAAAAACAATTCCCCAAATCAAGAGTAAGGGCTAGATTTCAAGGACTGGATAAGGACCACCACCACCTGGGCATTCCTGTGCTCTCAATGTTCTTGTCATTCACTTGGCAATGGGATAGCAGCAAGATAGCTGAGCTGGGTTCCTGTCCTCTTCCTCGAACCTCTTTAGCTTGTGGATGTGTCAGGTGAAATCTCCTCTTTGAGAAAGGTGTCCTGAAATGCTCCTACACATGGTGAAAGGGAAACGTGCATTTGGTGGAAAGTAGGAGCCCAGGTTTGCAGGGACAAGGTTGGAATATTATCAGGGCTTAGAAGCAGGGCTTCTGCAGATTAAATTATCTCTATATTTTCCCTATCAGCAGAGTGTACCACATTCAGATGTTGACTACACAGACCCTGGGCTCGTAGAGAGCATTGGATTATTATCAAATAGGGGAAAAGCAAGCAGAAATGTTTGGCAGTGGCCAACTGGCTATTTAGCATGCAGAACTGGCTAATCCATCAACATGAATGATAAATCAGTGCACAGACTGTCTCTTGTCATAGGCGGACGATAGTTATTGTAGTAGGATATAGTTAAGGGAAGCCAGACTTTACTGCTCCCACTGCTCTGGGACTACTTATATTTTTATTGGCAATTGTCTATGTCCCACCATAAAGAGAGAGTAGGAGTTTGATTCTCTTGTATTTAAACTCAGATAAACAGACTTGCATGGGAAACATGCATGAAAGAGAAAAATTTTCCCCAGTGCTGGCTTTAAATCCATTCCCTGTGCTTATTTCTTTTCTTCTGACTTTACTGTGAATCCACAGCTGTGGATTTTCAAATTTTTCACTGTGAATCCAGAGCAAAGTGATATCCAGTTCTTTCTAGGAGGGACTTCGTTTCTCAGAGTCCAATCTCATTTAACACATGTTTTAACATTAATGGAACACACTAAGTGGCATTAGGAAGTGGAGTAGGGGAACTGCTCTACCAGATCATATTGCTAATTGCTTTGCTGCTGGTTCTGTGCTTCCTATTCCTGTGACATTCCTTTGAAGACAGAGTGGGATGCTCTGACATATCTGGTACATCAGGGAGCACTGAAAGGTTACTGCTTCCTAACCAAATAAGAACAGAGGAAAGGTTAATTCTTTCTGTCTGGTATCCATTACAGAGCAGAGGTCAGCGCCACATAGTGAAGAGGCCGCTAAACTGGACACATGGTGGGAATTGGTAGCTAAAGGATACTGAACATCCTCTCAAAACCTCCAGAGTGGAAGTGAACGTGGAAAAAAAAGTCTGGGTTTGCTGTCACTCCAGGGACGTGGTTGAGAATTCTTGATGGGACACATACATACGGAGGCTCGGGTGCAGATTAGCCATGCTTTACATAGGATCCTGACGAGTTCTTGCTGGTTAGTGTGTTTGATGCAGCTAGATTTTTCACTTTTGCACTAGCCATCTGTCTCCATGGCTGTACTGAGGCATCCTACAGATAGCTGCAGTACAATCTTGTTGCAGTCATGCTGCTGAAAAACCTCTCGTAACATCTCTTTTGATAGATTTGCACTTCCCTCTCCACTTCATGCATGAGAACATAGTGCAGACAGACCAAAAAATGATTTACACAAGGGAATAGTAGCTGAAACAAAGTCTTGGGCTAATTTCTCTTATTTCTTAGACAGGTTTTACAATCTGTATGATACATCCTGGTGTCATGAAAAGGTGGCTATCAGGGGGATTTGAAATTTGTTTGGTTATATCCTCACTCTATTCCAAGGTAGGTACTCTGTGCACATCTAAAACTCACTTCCCCAAGCAGATTGTCATATAGTCTTTCTCATTTAAAACGCCATCCCTGAGCAGGACAAGTGCAGGAGGAACTCAAACAGATCTGGGCATTTGGCTCAAGTCTGAGTGGGTGTTGTGTGGTCTGGATGTGCATTTGCAGTTAGCCTGGGCTTTTACATGTCCTGGTTTTAGTTGGCTTGGAAATGCCCCAGAAATGACAGAGACACTCAACTCTGCTCACTCAAGCCCACAACTACCCTCCATAATATAGATGTAGCCACAGGGAAGCACACGATGGAAGTCAGATGAAGTAAATGAAACACCAAAAGGACTTAATGGTTGATTAGAAAGAGGTGTGGTACATTCTTCGCTACCTAGTCATTAAATTAAGATCAGTTGGCCTGCCAGGAGCAGAATCCTATTCAGCCAGGAGCTGTTGGTAGCAATGCAGGAGTTGGCACTGATGTAGCCTCTGGCCTGCTCTATGTAAGACATCAAACACGGCTGCTGCAACTGTCCGTTTGGATCCACTTTCCTGCTGTGCAGCTGGCACTGAATGGTTTGGGAATGAGCTTCCCTCAGATTTTTGTGACAGTTGTTCCCTTTTTATTTTCCTCTAGAAAAGGTTCTCGCTTTATGTTTATCCTCCTGGCTCATACTGGGAGCAGCTGGGGTGACACGGGAAAGGTTCGTGGAGTTCCTCTCAAAGCACAAAACATCTCATCCTGGATCCTCAAAGTCTGTATGGTTGGGAACTAAACTCTGAGTTTAAGGAGAGCGCTTCCCACATAACAGCAAGTTCTCAATAGTAATTAGCAATTTCCCTCCCCAATTAAAAGAAAAAGGAAGGAAGGAAGGAAGGAAGGAAGGAAGGAAGGAAGGAAGAAAGAAAGAAAGAAAGAAAGAAAGAAAGAAAGAAAGAAAGAAAGAAAGAAAGAAAGAAAGAAAGAAAGAAAAGAAAGAAAAAGACAAACATCATGACATCTTGCCTCTGCAGCTTGATGGGAATGTCTCACCACATCTTTCCCTGGCTGCTGGAGCAGCAGAGCTCCAGTGTAGGGCAAAGAACCTGAAACCCAGCCATGTGCTTGAGGAATGCACAAGATAGAGAGAGAGGAAGACAAGCACAAAGCCACCAGGAAGCAGAAAATGAAAGTAGTTGGCTGCACGAAGTAGCTGGAGCAGGGCCAGCCCAGCCACCCACAAACAGGAGGCGTTCATGTGTGGTGGAGACCACAGCAAGGTGAAGGATGTGCAGAGGTTGGACCTGCTAGATCATTTCCCCAAAGAGAGTCAGAGCACATCAGTGCACATCGGGGTCCCCACCAGCACGCAGGAACATTGGTGACATGAAGCCTGTGCCAAGGGTCACACTGCAGCTTTGCAGGATGGCTGCATAAGTCTCAGGAAGTATGAAATGATACTTGCTCGAGGACACCAGTTGCAGATGTCCCGGGTATTTCAGGCCAAAGCAACAGCTGGGATCCTCTCCTAGCTGCAGCAGGGATAAGGAACAGGGTAAGTCATCGGGTTCAAATGTCTTTGGCTGGTTAAAATGAGCAGAGCTCCACTGAATTCAATTAATTCTGGATTATGTCTGTCCCCTGAAGAGCCTGTGTCTTTGACAGGTCTGAACTCTTCCCAAAATGAGCTTTTAGTCAATCAATTGAAGGGAAGGATTGGACACTCCTTTAGCAATGGATGACGCAAAGACTGTGCATTGGGCTTTAGGCTGCACACACACACATATATTTGCACTCACACACAATATTGATGTAAGATTCACCAGCCTCCTTTTGGAAACATTGAGGGAATTTGATGAGGATCAAAATACTACAGTTTTATAAAAAGAGCTCTAAAATTGTATATACAGTTTATTAGAGATTGACATCCCTTCACTGGGATTTGAAGAAGCACCTTGTGAGCTTTAAGAGATTCGTGCCCTGATCGTGGCATTCTGTGGCTTGGTTTGAAAATGCTACAGTAAGTTTACTAATCCCAAATAAATCTGGCACGTCTTTTCCTTCATCGTCTGGAAGGATTCATTGATAAAGTCCTCAGATGAACCACATAAAACCTGCACTTTTTAATACTCCTATCAACGTGCACATCGATCTGTTCTCTTCCAGCCAAGTGGAGCTGGTATTGCCTTGCATAGTACCACGCAGTTCAGACGGGCTTTCACACCACAGAAATACTTTTTCTCATTTCCCACTGGACGCTTTGGGGTCCAAAATCTCTCCTGCAGCCTGATCTTGTTGGGTGCTGCAAGGGGAGCTGAGGCACCTCAGCATCCTGGAGGAGATGCCATGTGAGAGCGAGGTCCTGGCACTCCCAGCACGGGGGAGATGTGCTGACCTGATTCACCACCCTGATTTGCATGTTCAGTGTTAAGGGAAAACGCTGTATCCTATTAAATTAACAAACTAGCACATTCCATCAGCGGTTCTCATGCCCTCAAGGCATCCTCTGGAGGTTTCCGCGACATGCCAATGAAACATTCAAACTACAAGACAGCCCAGTCGCTTCCCATCCATTTTTTATGGTACCATGGAAACAAAGAGCGCCGGGCAATTCCTTCTTTAAGCTTTCAATAAATCACTCCACAACTGTAAGAGGTATGTGCCTTCAATGCTCCTGTGTTTCGTTGTGCTCCCCTGGGCTAAGCAGCCTCTTGCCCCCTTTGCCATCTATCCTCTACCTTCTGTCACCTTCTGGTCTCTGCTCTGCAAACAGCCAAAAGGGTTGGGGAGCAGACTGGCTTCTTCCAGGCTTTGTGTGTTCAGACATTGCTTGGCATTTCTGGAAGCTGTCCTGTACATATGCTGGGCTGATGCGAAGCCAGAGACTTAGAAGGCAAGATGATTTTGTGACAACTTCGACAGCCAGAGGCTGAGGGCAATGGGACAGACTCAGTGACTCCCCTGCTGCAGAAGTCACCTTTTGTCCTGCTGCTGGGAACACTCCCTCACCCATTTCTGGGCTTTGATGTGTCCATCAGAACAGGCTTTTCTGTTTTCCCATCTTACAGCCACTCTCCTCTCACAGTCAATGTCTGCCTGGGTCTTTGTGTGTGCTTCAAATACTGCCCTCCTGCAGAGATCAGGGATGCAGGGGAGTCCCCTGGGCTTCTGTTTGTTATAGGTATCAATGTGTGAGCAGTCACAGCATCTGTCCTGGAGGAGAGTTTGCTCCTCAGCTTTCCACACAACACAGCAGGGAGAAGTTGAGTGATTTCTGCTCACGGCTCAGGAGTTTGTGTGTTTAGCCCAGCTACAGTCTGACCACTCTCCATCTCAGGGCTTCATGACCTGGGTTGTCTCTGAGGTATTTGTTAGAAAAGTTTCCAATGGAAGATTCAAAAAGGAGACAGAGAGGAAAAAGAAAAAACAGACCTATGCTTTCCTGTCCCTCCTGGACTCATGGAAGAGCTGAAATCTACAGCTCCCTGCAACCAACAGGTTGGGAAACTCCTTCAAGTCATAGTCAAGGTCATTGCCTGTACATTAAGCCAATTGCATGTCTGGCTCCAAATTGCAACCTCAGCATCTAAAAGTCAGAGTTGTCCCAGGGGTCTCTATGGGAGAAAACTGGAGGTGGAAGAGGACTGTGACTTCACCAATATGTACTGCATTTGGGCAGAAGGTTGCCCGTGACTTTAGCATTGGTGTCTCCTGCAGATGTTTGGAGGAGCAGAATGTGTGTACACGGTTGCTGGGTGGGTTTTATCCTGGTCTATGCTTATTTTCACAATTTTTAGTGGTGTTTAGAGCCAGGACCTCAGCTAGACTGTCTGGCTACTGTTCAACACTGCTCAGCTCTCACCTGCTAGAAATTGCTGAGTATTGGTGTAATCCGAAGCAGCAGAAGTCGAAGGCATGAAAAAGCCCAACTCAAACCTGCCTTTGATTTCAGAGGGCTTTGGATCACAGACGCCTTTTTTTTTCACTTCAGCATTCACTGAAGGTGAAACCACATCCCACAAACCCAAACAGGCGTGGGGAAGGGAATGGGTGTTGGATAGCCAGGCTGCCCTGGCTCTGCATGCCTTAGGGGCAGCCCTGTTCTCAGAAAGCAGGGGTCAAAATGAACATTAAGGTAAGAAGTTGCTGAAGCAGTGAGCAGGTGATATTTCCATTTGCAGCAACTCTGACTGTGATGGTCCCACCAAGTAAAACGTCTGCAAACAGCAGGTCTCACATGCCCATGCTGCAACCCCACCATGCCCAACAGATGCATCCCATGGGACCAAGACTGAGATGTCAGTGGCTCTGCGTTAACTCCTTTGCTTCTTTTCTTGTTTGGGAATATTTCTGTCCTGATGGCTTAAACTAACGTCCCATTAAATTGCTTTCATCGATAAAATGCCAGAATCTGCCTGGTTGCCCTTAGCAAGGTGGGATTTGTGCCTTTGCCAGATGGGCCTGGCACATGCAGCAGCAGTGAGCTCTTCATGGGCTCTGGCTTTATTAAACATTAATGGCTTCAGCTTCTCTCCAACAGCTAATAATGAAAGGAGTCATTTGAGTTTACTCTGACACAAATGAAGAGATTTAGATTCACTGGGAAGCTGCTCAGTGGTGTTTCTTAAAAGCTTAGAGACTGTCTACCAGCAAGAAGATGCACTGCTCATAACTTTAAAGCACTGTGATGATGGGTGTTGTGGCAGGGTTGTCCTCCCTTGCCATGACCAGCTGGTCCTGACTCCCCATCAGCATGGCTGGGTCTGACCAGGCTCCTTCTCCAAGATGTGGGCACAGGGTTTGGGACAGCCCCCCCCATCACAGCCAGCTTGCTCTGCTCCCACACATGGTCACTTCTCCTGGCATCTCCGTGGCTACTTCAAATTGCCTGTCAAGGGCTGGGCCAGCCACTAGACAAATGACAGATGCTCTCTATTAACCCCTTTTCCTTCCCTAAGGGGAATAGAATGGGAATAAGGGAGAAAGACTTATGAGTTGGAAAAGAAAACTAAAATAGCTTTAGTGAAAATAACAACAATAAAATGAAATATATAAAAATCCAACATCAAACCCAACCCTCCTGACGACAATTACGTCACCATCACCACTGATGGAGCAGACACTGGGGAAGTCCCAGACTGGACTCAGCAGCAGATGGGAATGGGATTCAGGAGCTGGATTCTGGAACTAGATTCAGAAACAACTGATTGGGATCAAAGGCAGAACAGATAGACCCCTCCTCAGACATTGGCCATTGAAGAAGAGGCTTGACCCTCTTGATCCCTCAGCTTTACACTGAATAAGACGTATATGGATGGATGGAATCCCTCACTGGTCAGTTTAGGGTCCCCTGTCCTGGACACTCCTCCCTGCAGGTGCAGCCTTTCACTTTCCGCACCCCCCAACATGGTGAACAAGATTTAGCAGTGACCTTGGTCTTCTAGTATAAGCAAGAGCCTTTCTGAACACCAGACCTTGGCAGTAACTGTAAACATGGAGCATTATCACTGCTAGAAGCAGAGACTGTCTGAAAATACATCATTAACTTCAGAAAGTGCAGTTAGAAGAGACTGAGCTGAAAAGTAAAATCACTGAACAGAATTAGTTCTGCTCTAACTCAGACCAGGACATTACCTCTCTTCTAACTTGAAACAAAATAGACTTTTCAGTGAAAAAAGTCCACGTGCAACCAGAAATAAATTGTTTCTTGTTAATTTGGTTAATGGCTTCCAAGAACAGGTTGGCTTGATTGACGTTTTACTTTGCTGTGGTTAGAGGGAAAGAAAAAGTTTCTGCTTCTGTCAGAAATATTCGGGTGGTGGTGGGAGAGCAGTTGTTAAGCATCTCTGGATTAGAGACCCAAGAGGGTTCAGGAAAGAGCTGTGCAGTAGGAAATTCAGGCTCCATCACACCCAAAACCCTCCTCACGTGCTACCCACCAGCCTGCTCCACTCCCTCTGCACTGGCAGCTTATCTGCTGCCTGAAAGGTCTGTTTGCTTTGGCACACATTCACCTGCACATTCCTGAAAAGTTCTCCTGATGCTGAGGTTTGGTGAGGAATGGGCCATTTTAGAGTGCTCAGCTGCATGCTGCATCCCTACAGCCCCCTCTGGGTTTCCTCGCTCCATCCCCTTACAGAGTGAAGAGCAGGATGAGACCCTCTGCACCTGCTTATGGTCCTTGCTACTGAAGGGGATATGTCAAGGCTCCCCATCAGCACCTTCAGAGTCCTCTTCCCCTTTTGTAGTTCCAAAAGAAAACATCTGTGAACGGCTCGTCACAACAAACCCCCACCAGTGTCTGATCTCCTATGATAACATGCTCTAATGAGGTTATAGCTCTCCTCTTGCCTCGCAAACCTTTCGGAGTTGCTGGGGCTGAGTGAGGCAGGAGGTAATTAGAGTGACATGCTTTCGTGCACTGAGAGAATAAAGGAACACAAATTTCCTGAATGGACAAGAGTGGTTTGGCCTCAGCTGAGTGAAATAACCAAGTGGTGATCTAATTCACTTTACTGTTAATAGATCCTTATCTGCGGAGCCCTAGTGCAAACATGATAAGCTGGAAGGAAATACAGATAAAAGCTGGAGCTCCAAGTGTTGCAGAGATGCGCACTCAGCCCAACTCTGGTCTCACTGACCTTGGCCCAGCTCCAGGTTCTGCTCTTCCCTGGAGCTGGCTGGGGTGATAGCACTTGAGTCAAGCAGTGCAATCAAATTGCTGCCCAAATTACAGGGTCATTTGGCTCCAGCATCAGGTTGGGAATTCATCAGTTTGCCTTGTGGAGTCCAAGCCACAGCAGGCAGAGCTGGAGCCAAAACCCTCCTTGGGGTCGGATCTTGACTCTGGCTGCCATGCCCTGTGCAGAGAAGGGTTGCAGTGGCAGCAAGCAATGCTGAGGTCCTCCAGAAGGGTCCCACAGCTGGCTGAGCACATCTGCTCTGCTGCAGCTGGTGCCACAGCCATCCTCTAGCATGACATCCCTTTGACAGCGTGACTGATGGCAGACAGCCCTACACGATGGCTTTATCTCCTGTTCACCTCCCCATCACAGCCCTGAGATACAGAGGGGGCTACTCCCATGTGCTTTGGTAAGACAAGACTCCTACAGCTTGTACCAGGAATGAATTGCAGTTGGAGAACCAGAGGTGAACAGGGATCTGTGAGTTTCCTCTGCCCTTATTTGCCTCATGAACAAGAAACCAGTCTTGATATACACTGGTTGAGTGCTCTGGGCAAAGTACCTTGGCTGGATTCCGTAAGCATGGCAAGTCATTGTCAGCCAACATCCCTGATGCTCTTCTCTCTCCTCTCTCCTTGCATGGAGCTCTGCTGAGTTCATCACCACTGTCTCCAGCCAAGGCAGTCGCCAGCACAAATGTGCTGCATCCTGCTCACACCACCCATCCGCTCTTATTTCAGCTCTGCATCCCAGTCTCTCCCTGCTAGGGTATGAAACTTCAGCTCCCCTCCTCCAATGCTAGACCCAGCCAGCTGTGAGAAGGACAGGACATTCATGGGCCCTGGAAATATTCCTCCAGTGCCCACAGTGAGGATGAATTTCTTCATGACCAAGGTGATGCAGGAAGGGGATCCATCTGAATCTGCCCAAGCACACAATGAGGCAGGGTGGGGTGGGCAAGCTGAGCCAGAGCAAGCACCTTGCACATGGTTGTGGGGTAGAAGCCTTACCCACACACTGACTCTTCCTGTAGCTTCCATACTGCCCTTACACATAATATACTATGTCTTTTACCCATTTTTGTTTGCCTTAGGCAAGAATGCTGTCACATTCCCAGGCAGGTTTGAATGTGTCAAAAAATGTAATCTCTTCAGCCAGATTTAGCCTACTTTGGGGAAGTGAGTGTACTCTGATTGCTGCCTCCCTGACAGCTTCATTAGAGATGAGATAACCCCAGCCTCGCCTGCCCTGCTTCTCCTCAGCCAGCATCCAGCTCTCAGCAAAACATAACAGCACAACTCCTCATGGTCACTCTCCTCCAATATTCCCAGGAGTTATTTGGTCCCTCTAAGACTCATTTCCCCACCTGTATCATGGGCTACCTTGGATCTTTTTCTTCCATTTCTACTCAGTTTGATGGCAAAGCAATGATGGGGCTGGATAGGTCTCTCCTATGCATTTGTATCTCCCCAGCACCCCATCTGGAGCCTCTGAACACACAGCAGACTTCAGTGGGTGCTAACCTACCTCACAGTGTTTTACCCACTCCTCCAGCAAAGCAGCAGTAGGAGCCAAGCCTACAAAGATGGTAGCCAGCATGGGGATATCCAAACACCATCAAACTTGGTAAACTGAGGCACATCCCCAATATGTCCTGTGATCAGCCAGGTCAAGCCATTTGGAGCACAGTCCTTGGCCAAGCTCTGGCCATTGAGCTCCTGCCACAAGCCCAAGTTCAGGCTAACGCTTGAGCCAAGGACACATCCTCAATAGCTGGTTTGGATGCAGCCACCTTGTCCTAAAGAGAAGGAGATTTATACATGGGCATGTAAGCTCTGCCAGCTGCTGCCCATGCCAGGGAGCAAGCCCTGGCCCATTTTATTTAATAGTATAGACATAGCCTTGGACACGCTTCAACCCACCCTTTGCATCCTGGCTTCTCATTAATGCCATGCCAAGTTCACAGAGAGCTGCCTGACTTTCACTGCAAGTGCCAAACCTTGCTGAGAGAGTGGAAGAGACACAAACTGGCTCTCGCTCAGCTGGAGAGTTTACTGAAGGCCACAATTTTCCAATTGCTTGAAGAGTTGTAGTTAGACAGTTTAAGATGGCAGATTGCTAAATTGCTTTAAGTTTGGAGCCAAGCAGCCTTCAATAGGGCACTCGTTGCTGTAAGGACTGTGCACAGTCCTTCGATTGGGAGAGAATAGGAAAATCATAGTTTTGCTTTGAGCATCCTGCAGTGTTGGGAAGTAGAACAACTTCCTGTGGAGATAAGGGGATCAAGATACCAGGATGAAAAGGAGAGCATCCAAGAAGAGTCCCAAAATCACTCTGTTAGCCAGTGTCTGCCCGGCTTTCACATCCATTTTCCATTATTCATCATCAACACTTTCATCCTGTGATGGAAGGAGATTTTGCAGACCATGTGAGGGTTCAGTGGGAGACCTGAAGGAAACGCATCTGTGACCTCGTCAAGGGGGGAAGAGAGCAGCAGGGCCAAGGGATAGGAGGGAGGGAGGAAGAGTGTCCCTGGGGTCGTCTGCTGTGGTTCTCACAGTTGCACCCATCTCCACTGAAAAGACCCAACAGGACTGGGGTTTTGCAGGGAGATGCTGATCTTGTTTGTGTTTGAAGTCTCTTCTGATGGGTGTAATGGATGCACCATGTCTGTGCTGGCTGGGGTCACTCTGCCCACTGGGAACTGCACAGTGCTGACAGAGATGGTCTCACCTCTCCCAAAAGCCCTTGTCAGTCATCCAAAAGCAACCTAGCAGTCAATAACCAGCCAGTGATGGAATATCTGAAACAAGTCCTTAAGGCACCTGTGGCACCAAATCTTGTTAAGCAACCTGGCAATTCAACCACGGGCTTGCCCATGCACTTCCAACTCTCAGTATGTTTGCTGCTTTAGGGAGATATCCTGAAGATCCACCAGTCCTGAAGGGGAGAGACAATTCAGTGAAGGTGCATCGGGCTCTTTCTCATCAGGAACTGCCTTTTCTCCTCTTAGTTGCTCTGTGTCCTCCAGATCTCTGTAGTTATAAGTGCCTGCCAAACACCCTTTCCCATGGGCCCTCTGAGCACACACTTCCACCCCTGCAAAATTAAGACACGTGACCTTCATAAATCCCCATCAAAGGCCTTTATTCTTCTGCTATTCTTCTTGCTGTTGTTCACATTAAGCATGCATGTGACAACCAGATAAAAGGCATCATTCTCGAACAAGCTAATTCAAGTTAACCAGTGCAATGAGGAGGACTGAGCAGCACCAAAGCTCTCTGGCATTTTGATGTGCAACAGGGGTTTGAGCCTTTGGCTTGTTTTCAGTCTCTAAAATCCCAAGTGTTAGGCAGACACTCTCTGAACATTTGTCAGGAAGCAGAGATTGAGGAAACCTGGGTTCCTTTGCATCTGTGTCCCAGGATTTTGGTGTAGGAGAGGGTGGTAAGCTTGAAAGGTGGGTGTGTGAAAAGATGAGCCTTGTTCCCACTTTGGAGCATGTATTAGGAGTCTCATCCATGTGAGTTCCTTAGTTCAGCCTTCCTTCTCTTCTGAACATTCAGGAGACTCTGGGACTCTCCTCCAGAAATTTGGCTGAAATCAAAAAACATGTATACTCATAAGTACTTAGCAGATGACACTAAAAATACATATTTTTGTAAGTTTTGAAAGATTATTTTATTTTTTTTTGTTGTTGAACAATTAGAAGAAGTGATGAGTTGAAAAGTCATGTCAAAACTGTCTGGGATTTTTCTTCTGTTCTACTTTGAGTTTAGTTAACGGAGGATGCTTCTCAGATGTATGCTAGGAAGTGAATCTCCAGTACCTTGTGCAAGAAGATGCTCTTAGTGCAGAAAAGGTACTGGGAATATATCACATGGACTTTCTTCCTCTCATAAATCTTAAACCATGGATGCTGGTACTACCTGCACTGTCTGACTCCTGTTGGGTTGTTCACTGTGCCATGTGAAATCCTGCAGGCAGGGACTGAGGGGATGTCCAGCCTTCCTGTGCAGGGTCCTGATTTAACTAATTCCCTTTGAATTCTACCTGAAATGGTGTTGCAGGATCCTAAGTCCTGCTGGGAGATGGCATTTAGGATCTGAGTTATGTCAGTGCTTCTGAAACTATTTTCCATCAAGACTAGAGGAGTTGTATAAAGCCAAGTGATACAAATGCAGGGCCTAGGAGATTAAACCTGGTGTACTGGCTGTAACCACTGAAAGATGATGGATAACAAAAAAATGAGCAGAAAGAGGGCTGCAGCAGCTTCAAGAAACACCCAACATCACTCCAAGAAACATTCATCCCTACCTTGCAACCTGCAAGGGACAGCTGGCAGCAGAGCCTCCATCCTCATGTTTCATTCCCTTCACACAGAGAAGGTGGGGAGATGTAGAGTGACAAAAGCTGTATGAATGTAATCGAGCAAGGTTCTTTAGATGTTGTCCTATTGGTAGTACCCTGGGGATCTCATTTTGTACTCCAGCTTGGCGCCTGGAGCGGCGAGTGCTGGAGATGAGAACTCCTCTCGAATAAAAATGCTGCTCCGGTACTTCTCAGTAGTTTCTCACTGGGCCTGATATTCTCATCTACTCACTGCCCCTGGCAAACTTCTCTCTTGGTGGCTCTTCATCTCCCAGCTCCACACAGGGAAATTAAAAAACCCCATAATATTTTTCTTTAATCTAGTCCAAGCTCCAGCTGTACTGGGGGCTGTCGTTTGGGAAGCTTTGCACGGATGAGGAGTGCTCAGCTCACCTTCTTTGGTGAAACTTCCTCTCCAGCAAAACTCCTTGAAGCACACAAATAAAGAGGGAGCAGGGGGAAAAAACAAAGGGAAAAAAGAATAAAAGTCTCGGCAGAGAAATGCTCTGATTGCCATTGCTAAAGGGCAGAACGGGGGGAAAGCTTGGCTGCTTGCAAAGGGCAAACTCATCCTTCCCCAGTGATCCACTGAGTTTGGAAGAAAAATGAGAAGAAACTGGAATAAGTTAGTGTTCTGGGCCACCTCAGCTGCCGCCATCCTCTTGCCATGGCCATATGGTGTCTCAACCTGGTGAGCCATCTTATCTCAACTCCTCACCAGCTTCCCATAGAGGTGCTGAGCATCCCAAAGGCACATATTTTGAAACTCCAAGAATCAATCAGGTCCCCATTTATGCCCTAGAAAGTTTTTTTCCTGACACGTCTATGATAGCATCTTAGATGTGATTTAATCATATAAAAAAGGTTTCCCAACATGGTCTTTGTTTAAAACCGGGTGATGTCTGTGTCACAGCTACCTACAGGGTAAGACAATGGATGATGGTTTTGGATGATTCAGGTGAACGTGGATCCACCAAAAAGGAAAGGACTTGATCCATAAAGTTCAGCCAGGTTTTTCTTCCAAAATTTCCACCAAAAAATACTACCTAGTAGCACCTTATCACTATATACTTCTTAACATTTACCCTATCCTGTTTTTCACACATCCTGAGTTAAAATAGGTGCAGTTTGCAAGCCAATCAGAGGCTGAAAATCCCAGCACAGGCTAATCCATGAAAATAGATTGAATGATAAGTTATTTCGGGGAAGATTAGGCTATACTCAGTTGCTTTGCTCCCCTCTATTATTGCCAGCCAGCTCTAGGTTCAGAGATGCTGCTGCCCTGCCTGATAAATTGAAGGACTTCACAGACATATTAACACAGCTAGTCCGCAGTCAGTGAGCAGACAATTGATTATATGTCAGAAAGTCACACACTGGGCAATTTTGCTCCTAGGCTTTGCCTCCATTTCTCAAAATATATATTACAAAGCAAAGAAATCAAAAGTGAGAGATAAGAGTTAGTCTGCATGGTAGGAAGCTGCTTGGAACAGCCTCAGACTCTACTTTTGCTCAGAGCAAAGTGTCTTGTTGGGATTCCGGGGGAACCAGAGCTGGTCAACCCATGTCTTGCAACTGAGAGACATTTCTTAATGAAATATGGGATTCTGTCAAAACATAACTTCTGGGTCAAAACCATAACTTTCAATTACATTCTCCTATTTTTCATCAAGTCCAAGCAAACAGCTTGTTCTTTTTTTTTCCACTCTCCTTTTCCAATCACCATTTGTAAATGTTGTGGTTTTAGCTGAAAATGTTATCATTTATGTCAAAAATGTTGGAATCTTCCCCTGAGACCTGTTGCCCTGTGTCAGACTTTGTTATTCTGTGAAGACACTCAGGTAGGCTTGTTCCAAGTCACCTTTTTCATGCTGTCACAGTGAGGCCAAATGTTGCAACTATTTTAGGGGCAGAAATTGCATTCCCAGGGAACTAAGAGATTTGGGTGTTTGATGACAAGGCCTTTCTTGTAAAGACTGCCTGAAATAAATCCTCATTATCTGCGTTGCATTGAGGGCTGGTGGTCATGGTGGGGTTTGGTGTCTTTGTGCTGCATGTTGAACAAACATGCAAGAGGTAGAGCTCCTAGCAAAGAGCTTGAAGGCTCCTCTGACAAGACAAAGCACTGAGGGGAAAGGGAAGCAGGGAGAGGTGGAGTGACTCAACCAAAACCATACCACGGGCCAGGTCAGAGGCAGGAGGGAAACCGGCATTTCCAGATTCCCAGTTTGGAGATGGCACGATGGGTCTGATGGATGCGTCAAGGGAAGAGTGAATAAGGGAGGATGTTTTGCTCAAGTGATCACCTTGTCTCCTGAGACCAGGAGGACTGACCTGGTCTCTAACAGAGGTCCACTCCTTTCCTACCTGGCCTGAGGGGTCTTTTGTATAGCCCTGATGGCCCATCCTTCAGCATCTTTTCTGAGGGACTCTGCCTCTATGTCATCCTTCAGTCCATCATGCCTCTCTTCTCTTGCAGCTGCCTTCTGCAGGAAACCATCAAAGTTGTGGGTCCTGTAACAGGTAGGGCAGAACCACTCCGAATCCTGGAGCAGATTTACCAGCAGGCCAAAGCAGATCATGGCAGATCTTCCCCATTACCACCAGCCAGAATGGCTTGGCATCTAAAATCAAGTGACACGTGCCCCACAGGGCTGTGCAATCCCACAGGAGGCCCAGGTAATGCTGTATTGGGTTGCTCTGCTGAGATTTCAACAGAAAACAGGGGTTTGGGGGTGTAGAGCATCCCTTCCCCCCTATCATGGACCAGCCTTCACTATGCCATATAGCACACAAAAAAATCTCTGGCCCATCTGCTGCTGGGGCCACTGAGCGCAACCCTCCTCCCAGACCTTCCCAGGAGAAACAAAAGTCTTTTCTTCTCCAGCCTGTGTTGGCTGAGTGCACTGAAGACAGGGATCAATATCTATCGACCATCACTGTTTCCTTCAAGTGTCCCCAGCCCCTGTGATTATGTATCTGCTCTCTTTTCCTAGCCTGCTTTCCACAGCAGGAATTCACCTCATTCCCTCCCAAAGAGAGCTCCAGAACTGGGTTCCTCAGAGCCAGTGCTATTTCACAACCCAGAATTATAGTATTAGGGGTAATGTTTGGATTAGAGACACTTTGGAAATTTTGGGGCATAGAAAAATAGAAAATAACTGAGGTATTACAGCTGAAAATGCCCATCTCGTGCCTGCTCTGCACAGAAACAAAGTGCTCAGCACCAGCAGGTGAAAGATCTCATTGCATCCCCACATGGGATAAGGGAGAGGGGGAAGAGGTTTCTGCAGATGTGGGACATTCCCTGAATCTTTAACTCACTGGATCTGGCATCACTGGAGGGATCTCACCCCTCACACCAGTCCTGCCTGGGCACCCCCATCCTCTCCCTGGAGGTACCTGTTCTCCCTCTATGGGCAGCTGGTTTGGGGAGCTACATTCCAAACAAAGAAATAATTTCCCCTTGGTTCATTTCTCTGAACTGACTCACCCCAGGGTGAGCTGAGCACTGGTCCTTGCCAGGCAAGGAGTGGGAATGCACAGGTGGGTAGGACGAGAGAAAACAGAGGGTGTTTTGGGGGGTGAGCTGATTTGTATTGGTTTCACCAGGACAAAGTGATTCTGTAACCTGGCTGAGAGCTCAGTCCCCAAAGTGAAGGGGCAGAGAGGACACATGGACACCCTTGCAGCCAGCAGCCTTGCCCAGTTGTATACATCAACCCTGACTCCTGCCTGCTTGGGGAACCTGCCTGAAAATATTGTCTAAATGCAAGAAAAGCTTCTTCCACCTTCAGACCCTTGACACTGCTGAAAAACAACAGACCTCTGTGGTGGCAAGGGACAGATGAAGGGATGCAGCCCTGGGACCAACTACCCAATCACTCCCACAGCAAGAGCCCAGGACTTTTACCCCCCAGGACTGTTGTCACCCTTGAGAGCTGGTGCCTACCCAAAACACTCTGAATTTGACCTGGTTCAGTTCCTGCCCTGGTGGAAGAGCACTCAGGCAAGCAGTGGGTGAACAGCACCCAATTGGGATGCTTGTGCAAAGCAGGCAGCTTCTCAGGATCTATGAACCACAGGCTGAAGGCACATCTTGATTTCATCTTTTCAGATAAAAGCCTGGATCCACTCCTCATCTCCATCCTCCTCCCCACCCCCAGTGTTTACTGCTCTCGGAGTCTGATTTAGGTGGTTTACTGTGGCTTTCATCTAAGTGCATCAGCATTTTTAAATTAGTCACAGGTGACTCACAGGGTTACAAGAATAATGTTAAATTACCAGACATACACAGCCCATATACTTTATTACCTCATTTTTGTATCTTCTTTATGGTCTGTGATAGCAATGACCTTATAGTCTGTGGCTGAAGAGCCAGTTAAACTTGTTCTCTGTCAAAATGGTAATTAAAAAATTCCTATAGGGTAGGAAGCAAACCTTTACTCTCCAGTATATTTCTCCTTCTAACAAGGCCCCTGACTGAGGCTAGGAGAGCAAGAGAAGACAATGCCCAATGAATGTGCCTCTCACCCAGGCACTGCTCAGTCATCTGCATTAATATTTTAAATAAATATGTATTAGGTTTAACAGTGTACAACCAGAGCCAGAAAAATACAGCAGTTTCTCTTTGGCCACCAAGCAATAGTTGGTCAGATTGAGAAGAAGGAAAAAGGAGAATAAATACATTAAATACATTTAGCAGACAGTTTGCATTGTTCCAGCTTTCAAATGAAGATGACAGCTTGACTGTCTCTTTCCTTTCTTTAATCCCCTTCTTCTGCTAATATTGCAGTGGTCAGATTGGAGGAAAAGATAATAAAAAGGAAGGGAAAATACAATATCTGAGGAAATATTGGTGTTTGGGGTCATGAAAAAAATAGGAATAAAACCAGAAAATGTAATTATTTATTGGAGGAGAGAGGAGAGGGGTCAATTTTTATCTCCTCAAAAGCTTCAGCCAACCCTAGCTAACTGTTTCACAAGGGCAGGCCTTGCCTAGTTGTCCAGGACCTTCTCCATTTCCTCTCCACTAGCCCCAGGAACAATATCAGCAGAAGCCATCTGGATGGTGGCAGGAGCAGAGATCAGGGCTTTGGAGGGCAGGTCCTGAGCAGCCCACATTGCAGCTGTGTCCCCAGGTCCTCCATGGGCAGCACGTGTCCCAGCCTTGTGAGGCAGTGGCAGGAGGAGATGCTTCATCCCCATCTGAAGCTCCGGGAGCACTGGTTTGGGAAAGCATCTCCAAAAAGCAGTGGAGACAACCCTGAAAGTATTTAACCCCACTATCCTCCCTGCTCTAATATTATAGACATAATCCCCTTCCCCACCTCTAAAAAAAAGACTTTTCCCTTGGGTAAGTGGTTCACGTCCAATTTTCAACCACATGGTCCTCACTGGGTACCAGGTGTTGTTATTACCAGTTAGAAACAAATTCCCAGAAGCAGTAGAAACACTGGCTGGATCTCCTCTTTTCCTTTTTCTCCTCCCTCCCCATTCAGATTCCTTTTTATTGGTGTCATTTACAGGTTACTAACCAAGTTGAAACATTCAGGCTGAAAGTCCAGCCGTTAAAAAGCAGCAAGGCATTCAAAGCCTGCTTCCCGTGCAGTTTTTAAAGTGCTGCACTAAGGAAATGTTCAGGAGAGTGAAGCTTTGCCTTTTATACATCCCAGCAGACTTACACTTTCTAATAGACCCGTCTAAATCAACAAAGTATTCCCCAGCCGGGGCCAAGAGTCGGCGAAAATGGCTCGAAGGCAGCGGATGCAGCCACAACTTTCCACTGGAAGTTAATGAACTTTTAAAAACATTTTGGGACATGATGTATGCACAAGGCTCCTCAGTGTATCCCGGTTAATATAATGCGTTCCTCTCCCCGAGGGAGACCCTGTCTGAGCTGTCAGCTGCAAGGTTGTTCTTCTGGAGCTTTTTCTTTAGATATACAATCCTCCCTCTCTCTGTCTCTCCTTTTGTTTTGCGGGGGAAGCAAAAGGCAACCAACTCCCGCTTGTATAAATTGCGTGCTTCAAAGGGTTTGAAGGGCAAATGAACAGAAGGGGGAAAAAAATCCCTCTGGCTGAGTGAACAGAGGAGTCATAGTGCTGCCCTGGACATCACTGGTGGAGCTGAGCATCCTGGGGACATGTAGCTGCACACTCATGTGCACGTGAGCATGCACATCTCTGCACCCACACATGGGCAATAGGAATCTCTGGTGCAAGAGAGTGTTAGCTCATCTAAGTGGCCTCCTGCATCACACGTTGGCAAGTCATGAGCTGACTTCACCTCATGAAACCCAAAGACAGGAGTGCTTCCTGGCACGCTTCAGGATGGCCTGAAACTCACCAGGTTCTTCTTGCTGTGGATCAGCATCAGATGCCAGACCTGAAAAGAACTGGGGAAAATGGGGGATCACAGTCAGAGCCCCTCTGGTCCAGAGGCCAACTCCAGCTCCACCCTTAAATAAGGTCTTCTCAAAGATGAGCTACAGCATAAGCTTGGCAGCTTGGCAGGAGAGAGCCCAGTCCACCATCTCTCTCCAGACAGACCAATGTTCAGTTGTCTCCAGCCTTAGGAAGCTGAGGTCTAGTTTGAGGTCAAATTTATTCGATTTCCAGGCAATATTGTCCAGCTCTGGGTGTCTCTCTGAACTCTTCTTCACACTTGCTCTCCCAACATGTCTGGACTCAGCACGGCTCTCCTCCCAAGACTGTGTTTTCCCTGTCCCAGCTGACATTACCTACCTTTTTAAATGATCTGGAGATTACCTCTTTTTTTTTTTTTTCCCCCATGGCATTGCAGTGAGAGCTCATCTGAAGAGGTTATCACAGATGACCCTGAAGTCGTTCCTCAAGACACTGCTTTCAAACACAGAGCTTGCTCTTCTGTAAGCACAGCCTTTCATTCTTCACTCCCAGAGGGATTCCCTTCAATTTAGCTGGACTAAAAGCATCCTGGTGAACCATGACCAGTTAAGTACACGATCCATATCTCTCAGTATGAGTAACCCATATCCTCCTTATTTGCTAGCCTGCAGATTTCTGTGTCATCTATAACACCATAAAAAGGTTCCTCACCTCTATATGTTCTATATCCCTGCAAAATGACTTATACAAACCCTTAAGCAGTGGTAGAGAAAGACCAGTCTCTGGGGAAGCCACTTCAAAATAGCTCTACTCATTGGAGTCATGACATGAAAGGTTTTCCAGATGCAGTAGTGAACTGGTCCACCTAATTATTGTCCCTTCGATACTGCAAAATAGATGCTTTCAAAGTCAAAATATCATCGACTATCATGGGCAATACTTCTTAAAGAAGTTTTATTAACCATATCAATGTGGTTGTCTTTCTGTCACAGCTTAACCCCAGCCAGCAGCCTAGCCCCACACAACCACTCACTCAACCCCCTGCAGGGGGATGGGGGAGAGAATACGAAGGGTAAAAGTGAGAAAATTCATGGGTTGAGATAAAGACAGTGTAATAGGTAAAGCAAAAGCAAAATGAGGGATTCATCCACCACTTCCCACTGGCAAGCAGGTGTTCAACCATTCCCAGGAAAGCTGAGCTCTGTCACGAGACTTGGGAAGACAAACACCATCACTCCGAACATCCCCCTGACTCACCCCATCTAAGAATTCAAAAGTTTCTCCATTTCTGAAGGCAGATTTGCTAATATTTGTCAGGGAAATAGCAGAGTGAAATCAACAGGGGGAACTGAAGAAGATTATGGCTACAGGTCATTTGTTTACACAGCTTTCCCAGTGACCTGACTGGGGGGAAGTTAATATAAGCTTGCAGTTTTGGAAACCAGAAAATGTTCACGTGTTCACGGAGTGCAGGAGACAGAGCCTGTGAAAATGGACACATCAGAGGATGTTTTAGCTTTCCAGTGTTAACCATTTTATGCTGAGATAGAACACAACCTCTGAGCAAGACTTCAGCAACAAACCAAACCCTCCTTGGGGTATTTGGTTTCAGGGGAGTTTTTAATAAGAAAAAATAATTTTTTTTCTTAGAAATCCTGTACAAATAGGAGACATTATTTAGAGGTTAGCATTTTAGTTAAAAATCTTTATCCATACTCCTACTGTGTGTGCTGTACCTCTATGCTTACGTCATTCTCCATCTCTCTGAAATGATCCCATACTACCATGTTTTTCAGAAGTTTGCCTGCAGTTTGCTATCACAAATGTTTTGCTGACTATGAAATATCTGGAATGGACAAATATAGCACAGTTATGGAAAACCCTTTGTTTGACACACTGTGCAATGATCAAATTAGCTAGGACTTGTCTGTCTTTGAAGGTCATTGGGGAAAGAGTTGTGTTGTCTAAAAGCTCATCAGTAGCTCAAAGAAGATAAACAAGGACCAGGTGTCCATGGTCTTCACCAGTACAGGAATTAGAGATCAACAAGTAAAATTACCAGGCAGATGGCCTAAACAAACAGAAGGATGTGGTTCATTAACCAACATGCAGTTGAGCTGTGGAGCTCCTTGCTGCAGGATGTTGTGGATGCTAGAAATGCACAAGGACTCATCATGGAATTAGGCAAGATCACCCTCCAAAATCCTTCAGGGATTGTTAGAGCTAAAGACACTCTTCCTCAGAAAGACTCCATACAACATATTGTGAAAGCCTTGAAGTGTCCTATGGAAATATTAGATGTCTTACAGCTTTTCTCTATGTATCTAGTCACTGGTAGGGTTGGGACAACCCAGCAGTTCTTGAGTATTTTTTGGCCTATTTTACTGTTTGAAGTTTAATTTCCCAGCAGTATATTTGGTAGTCCTGGTGAAATAAATTTTGCCATTACCAAGAGAGTACAAAATGAATCCAGCTGACAGGTTAAGAATTCCCCATGGAGAGCTAGAAGGAATGATGTAGTGGGTCTGTCTGAGCTGATTTTCCCCATACAGCCCTCATGCTGCAGTACTGGAAGCCAGAAGGTGTTGATAACACACACCCTTGTTATGACTCCCACACAGCACCAAAGGTACGGGGTGTGTGGGGGGGGCAAGATTTGGGAGGGGATACAACCCGAACAGCCGACCCGAGCTGACCAATAGGATATTCCATACCATATGACGTCAGCTCAACTATAAAGGGGGGATTCTGGGAAGACATTTGTCCTCCGAGCAACCGGTACGCGTTCTGGAGCCCTGCTGCCCGGGACAGGCCCGACACCGCCTGCGGATGGGCAGTGGAGAGTAACGGCTTTGCTGCTTTTGCTTCGCGCACGCGCGACCTTGCTTTCTCTACTGTTTATTAAACTGCTTCTTATCATAACCCACGGGGTTTCCTTTTCCATCTTACTCTCTCCCCACTTGCCTTGCTGACAGAGGTTTTGGTGGTGGGGGGGGGGAGTGATAGAGGGACTAGGGGTGGGCACCGGGCACCCAGCCAAGGTAAACCCACCACAAATGATATTCCTATTGTTTTCATGAACTCATGTGCCAGGGGGTACAAGCTGCTGCACACCACTGGAGAAATTCTACTAAATAGACACATTCCTTAAAGTCCATCAAGACACCTGATACACAAACCTGTGGACACAACTCTGTAGATGAGGAAGGTATTAATCCACTTATTGCCAAGCATTAGGCTGACAGGAAAGTGAAGGAGCCACTTCAGATTTCCTTTACTTCTCCCCTCTTCCCTGGGCATCTGCAGAGGACCACTATGAAAGCTGAGATGGTGATTGTCCCCAGTACAGCCATTTAAACCTGTCATCCTACTCAGTCTGGAAGAAGATGCTCTCCAAAGGGTTAAGACATGTTACAAGAGGAGCGATGCTGGTTTGGTGCCATATGGTCCTCATCATCTCGCTCTTACCAAGGCAGCTGCAGGCAGAAATAATATTACAAAGGCACCTGCACATGGAGCTGCTCCTACTGCAAGTGCCCAGGGACAAACTTGAACCTACCTGCCTGTCAGGAAACACACCACCAGGCTTCCACTGGGATAAATGCTGTTCAATCATCACACCACTTCCATGTCATGGAAACCAATGCTGCCACCAGAAAACGACTGCAACTCTTCAGGCTGACATTAGTGACAAGAAAGCCTCCAGCTCCTCCTCTCTGTGCCATGGGCAATTGTCTTGTGATACTAGTGGGATGTGGAGCCTTGGAGGAGACAGAAATTATTTTCTTAACATTGTAAAACCTTTATGGCAACTGATTCATGCCTGATAATGTGAACTGATGAACTGATGTCCTTGCCCCCAAACCCCAGTAACTCTTAGCGACTACCAACAGGTCCATAATACGCTGGCAATAGAATAAGGTGCATTGATTTGACCAACATCTGCTGCTTTTCAACACTGCAGCTGGTTATTTGAAGAAGGTTGGTTTATTACCCTCCTCTTGTGTTGCCCCTCTAAGTATCAGGTCTTGGGGACTGCAGAATCTTGGATAATGTCTTCCTCAGTGTTGTTAAGGGAAGCCTATGAGCAAATAGAATCATAGAATTATCAGGGTTGGAAGGGACTTTAAAGATCATCTAACTCCAACCCCCCTGCCATGGGCAGGGACACCTCCCACTAGACCAGGTTACTCAGAGCCCCATCCAGCCTGGCCTTCAAAATTTCCAGGGCTGGGGCTTCCACCACCTCTCTGGGCAACCTGTGCCAGTGTCTCACCATCCTCATGAAGAACTTCTTCCTAACGTCTCATCTGACTCTACCCACCTCTAGTTTTGACCCATTTTCCCTAGATAGATGTTCGAAGATGAGAAATCATGACATTTAGGTCGCTTCAGTATTTGTGTTGCTTTCTGAAGGATCATCACATGGGGTCCATTACTGGCTTCTCTCTACAACTTCCAAGGAAGAGGCAAATCACCCTATTTAAAATGCTTGGTTTTCTCCACAAAGAACAGTGTCAGTATCAGATGCAGATGAAGAACTCCTTGTAAGACCCTTCTAATTGTTTACTCACTTGATGTCAACTTTCAAGGTTTTGAAGACAGTCTCATGGAGTGACGTCTCATCATCTGTAAATTGCTGGTTCTGGTCACACTTCTTCCCAAGAGGAGAAAAACCACATGGCAAAGCATATCACCTCTCCAACAAAATAGCTGTGTGAGCTGGGTTGCAGGCAAACACCAGGCTGGGATGGCCTGTGAAGGTTAATTGCAGAAAAAAACCCGGATGCTGAGGAAATCTAGAGGTCTCAGCTTGTTCACAGGAAATCCACAAGCAAGAGGAGGAAACAGGAGGACAAACTCCCTGGATAATTGCCTAGATTTCTTTATGAAGGGAACATGGTGTTGCATATCTGACTTGAGTCCCAGCACAGTGTCCTCTTTCAGGGGGCTTGGTTTTGGTGGGAACTTCATTGGAACAACTTTGTTGGTACTGGAGGGGCAAAGGAGACTCAGGTGCCTATGTCGGACAGCTCGACTAGGAGGCAATATGCACTGGTCCTGCACAGCAGAACATACAGACATGCTCTTCCTGATAATGATTCACAGCAGGAACCTCAAACAGGCTCTAGAAAGACTCCTTCCTTGCTACTGACCTACCTGAGCTACCCCTTGCCACCCTGAGACCTTCAGACTTGCCAGACTCATGGCTTGAATCCCATTCTGTGGTAGTCAGACATAAAATTGTCCTCTGAACCTTCAAGCAGGGCATAGATTTGAGCATTTTGCAGCTCAACAAAATGCCATATGTCGCAGAGAAGTATTTCAAAAGCCTTGTTTTCATTCCAACGCAGTAGGAAAACAAGTGTGGAAAGTCTCAAGGTTGTGTGCTGTCCTGGTCCAGTGTCGTTCTGGTTTTCCATCATGCAGAGGAGCCCACCGTCATTCTGCAGCTGTATTTCAACAAGTCCTGGTCATATCTTTCACCTCCACTTTGCCACCCATGGGAGCTGAAGCTGGGTGAAATATGTGACTAGACAACTTTGGAGAAGGAGCTCACCTCGATAACCATTGAAAAATGGCCTCTCAGGGGTTCCTAGAGCTTGTCATTCTATGAGGAGTTTAACACAGAGAAATTGTTTAATTAAATCATGTGGGCACAGCTGACAGAGAGGCAGAGCGTTACCTCCATGGTGAGAGCTTACATCAGGTCCTTCTCCCACTCCACACTATGCCTAGAGTGAGAACAGAAGATCACACAGTCGATATCACAGAACAGCAACTGCCAGGAGCAGCACAGCCCTTGACTGCTGCACCCATCTCAGGTCGTGGTGTCAGAAAACAGGGATGGATTAAACCTCCTTCAGAATCTGCAGTTCAGGCTGTGTCAGTCTGATTTTTGCTGCAGGGTGGACACAGTTTGCCAGGTGGACACCAACTGAATGACTCCCAGGCAGCCAGGTTGAATCTCTGACTGAGGTATCCCACATTCAGCTATTGACAGCCTCCCTGACAACAAGCCAATTAACATGGGGGCTGGAAGCTGCACACAGTTTGGAAATAGCTTCAAAGCCACATTAGCAATGCTGTGTGGAGACCAGATCCCTGCCTCCCTTCCCTCTGCTGCATGTAGCAAGATGTTGGGCTGGGGATCATCAATCGAACTCCAGCAAGTGGAAGGAGCAGTAGAGATCACTCAGGATCCAGCCCTTGGCATGGGGGGATGAACATAACGGGATGTCCCAGACCAGTCCATTTTCCCCCAGTTCCTCGTGCTAGGCTTGTTGATGGGCCTGGTGAGCTGGGCTCATCTTGGATCACAAAGATCTCCCTTTCTCATTTGATGTCCCCAAAGAGCCCTCCAGTCTCCACTCCTACTTTGCACTGCTGTAAAGCAACGAGGTCCAGTGCCCAAAGCCAGAATAGCTTTGGATGTCCCAGCAAGACCAGCCTACCTGTAGCTGGACACCATTGCAAACCCAGCCCCACTCTCACCCCTCTTCACTGGCCAGCTTTAAACAAGTACCTACTTGCTGGAGCTTCCCTGTGCTCCTTGGAGACCCTTATCTTTGATGGTGATTGCAAATCATGCATGTTTATAACACATGCAGTGAGGCACAAGCTCATAGAATCATAGAATCATAAAAAGGTTTGAGTTGGAAAGGATTTTTTAAAGGTCATCTAGTCTAACATCCCTGCAGTGAGCAGGGACACCTTCAACTAGAGCCGGTTGCTCAGAGCCCTGTTCAAACTGACCTGGAATGTTTCCAGGGATGGGGCATCTACCACCTCTCTGGGCAACCTGGGTCAGTGTTTCACCATCCTCATTGTAAAAAATTTCTTTCTTATATCTGCCTAAATTTCCACTCTTTTAGTCTAAAACCATAACCCTTTGTTCTATCACAACAGGTCCTGCTAAAAAGACTGTCCTCATCTTTCTTATAGGCTCCTTTAAGTACTGAAAGGCCACAGTAAGGTCTCCCCAGAGCCTTCTCTTCTCCAGGCTGAACAACCCCAACTCTCTCAGCCTTTCTTCACAGGTTCGAGCCCTTGGATCATTTGTGTGGCCCTCCTCTCGACCCTCTCCAACAGGTCCATGTCTCTCCTGTGCTGAGGACTCCAGAGTCAGGCACAGCACTGGAGGTGAGGTCTCACCAGAGCAGAGGGGCAGAATCACCTCCCTTGACCTGCTGGCCACACTTCTCTTGATGTAGCCACAACACAACATCACGGGCTGTCAAACCACTCCAGGTCCTGCAGAGAGGTCTGTTACCTTTGCAGTGCTCTACCCCACACCTGATTCTATTAAAATATTGTGCTGGACACCCGAGAATGGTGGATTTTCCATGAGATCAGCTTCAGGCAACAGGAACTTGGAGGGGCCAACCAGCAAGGCTCAGCCCAACCTTTCAAGCCTGGGTGACTGTAGCTGCAACTCTGGAGCAGGATGAAACCCTCTTAGTGATTTTCAGAAATGTTCTGCTGATAACGGCGGCTCCTCTAAGTTACTGAATGAATGCAGACACTGGTGTCCTGCTTCCCAGATAAAAAGTGATTAAAGTCTCCTTAAGAGCTTCTAAATCTGCTCTTCAGAAATTCCATTAAGCAATCTAATTAGCTAATTCTATTAACTGATTAGGTGATATTAATTAGTTAATTTAGGGGGAAAATTTATAAAGCTATCGAAGGAAATGCAGAAAAAGGAGGGGGACTTTCGGCCAAGAGCTTCCTTTCTTCACCCCCACAGTGCCTTAATTAGAAATTTTAATTAGCCATATGCTGGAGGTAGGGAATCGCTAATGGACCTCTGCTCTCCCCATCCTCTCTCCTGCTAGTCATGCATCTACTGGTAATTCACGATGTCCAAAGCAACTGTGGAGGTTGAAGGTTTGGCTTTTGGGTATGTTTTCCTCCATGCTCTTTTTATCCAGGCTGCACTGCACAGTGCACCATACTATTGATTTAGGAGATTAATAAAAAACCCAAAACCTGGTGCTTAGGGCAGAGCACCACAGGGCCACTCCGAGTGGCTGTCTGGCAGCCTCCAGAAACATTTTTCAATTTGCAGTGGTGGCCCTTGGAAGCTGGCAAGTGTTCCTCATATCAGCTTTACAGGGGGTGCCCCTAGGCAAGGAAACCCCAGGTTTTGGTTGCTACCACTGCACAGTCTCGTCCTGGAGTCAGCTCCCTGTGGAGAGGCAGGACTGGAGAGGAGCACTGAGCGCGTGGGGTGGCCCGTGGGTGGTGTGAAACAGGGATGAGCCAGTCCCCAGGCACGTTCCCAGAGGTCCTGGATGAGGACTCAGTCCTGGCAGCTTTCCACAGCATCAACCAGATTGGAAACTTGGCCACCATTGCCACCGATACCACGATTTCAGATCCTGACAAATACTGGCAGTGGTACAACCAAGCCTGCAAATCCTCTCCTGGCCACGGGATGTTATACATGAGCTCCAAACATGCCAAAACAACTCCCCCTGTATTCCAGGTACACCAAAACCCAGCGTACTGATCTGCCACCAGTTACACACAGATCTGGCAGGAGGAGGCAAGAAATCTCCCAGAGAGCTGCAGAGATTTCTTCTGACAGACACCCACAGAGAAAAGGCTCAGCATACTCCAGGCACCTCTCTAAATGTCTGCTCTACCTCTGTCTACAGTGTCCTTTCTCCAAACATGATGATTCATGAAGGAATGGGAGTGGATACGACCACCACAGGGTCTCCAAATTCTCCAAGAGCTGCTGAGATAATTGCATCCCAGCCACTCAAGCAAGACCCCCCATGTTCGTTAGCTTTGATAACCCAGGTGGACAAGGGCAGAGACTGGGAAGAAACAACCTGAGGGACAGGGTCAGGTGGCAATGGAGAAGGATCAGCTACTGCAAGTCAGAGCCCTTGTACTTGGGCCAGGATCTCCTCGGGGCAGAGTGGTCTCATGCATCACTTCTGCAGCTCCTATAGGAGACTATTCTTCAGCATGAGCTTCTATCACAGAGCAAATGCAAATGAAGTTCTGGACCATGGTGGCTCCATTAATATTAATGCTGTCAAAGTTACTGCTAAGAGCACCAGTGTCACTGCCCACCTCCTCTCACACTCACCCATAGCAGGTTTCTGACACCAAGAAGTGTCAGCTTTTAGTGTAAATTTTGAGGCTTTAAGCTTGCCAATTATGCCTGCACCACTCTTTCAAGTCTTCCCCAGCAACTATCAGGTTCACAAGTTTTCAAATGGAAGGTGAGGATACATGAAATCCCAGGAACTGGGACAAAGCCCCGGGAGTGATGTGAGTCAGCCAGGAGCCTTGGCAATGCTACACAGAACCGTCTTCCATCCTGATGGGAGAGGAGGTTTGTGGATGTCCTGGCAGGGGAAGGAGCAGTGCCACAGCCTTCAAGTTCCCAAAGTGACCTCCTCTGCAAGGCACTCATCTCCTCACATGAAACTTCATGGCCTCAACCACAAATTCTTCCTGCAAAGAGGAAACTGCATCTCTCATTGTGGTGTAACCAAAGTGATCTCCAAGCTATGGTCCTGCTCCATCCCAAGGCCATTCTGAGGCACAAGCTGAGTGTGGACTTCCTTTGAAAGGTGAAGACCCACCCCAAGTAATAAATATTGCTGAGAGGAGGACAGAAGCTGTCTGATGAAACCAATTTCCACAGAGGTGGTTTGGTTCAAACCAAAGCACATAGGTTTTAACCAGCATATAGTAAAGAGACTGTTTCCTGCCCCTCCTGCCTGGATGATGAGGGGATCTAGGGGCTTTCCTGCCTCAGACGGGCTAAGTCCACAAACATTGCTTGATAAAAGCTCAGAGAAACTCTTGGTAGGAACAGCAGTGTACACATCCCCTGTTTCTCATAGCTGTCAAGACAGGATGTTACATGCCCAGAATGATCCAATATGTTAATTGGCACATTCTTTTATTCCCAAGGGCCTGTATGCCATGCACTTGAGTGTTCAACCACTTTGGGATACTTCTCACCACTGGGTAAAGAACAAGAAAGCCCAAAGAGTCTCCTAGCTCCCAGGCAAAAAAATCCTGTCCTTCCAGGCTCCTTGCTTTCCTGGGGCCCTGGAAACAATATTAGCAATAATGAGCTGATCTTAAGGTTGACCTCAAACACATCCCTATTGACCTGTACTGTTAGGTAGACTTCTGATGGCCAACCCACCTGCCTCCCAAGATACATCCCCAGATGCTTGCACACTTGGGAAGCAATGTCCACCTTCAGCAACCACACAGTTCCCACCTTCCTCACCCTGCTGTCAATGCAACAGCAACAAGCCAGGAGCAATAAGGACAAGGCACAGAAGAGCTCTTGACCCAAGCAGCAAAAAGTACATGGTGGAGAGCTCTGGGGTTGACCACACTGTAGGCTATGTGTGTAAAAAGCACGGAGCTGGATAAGAGCAAATTTCAAGCTCAAACTGCCAAAACTGGGCACCACAGCTGAACTCAGCTGCACACAGAAAGCATCAAGGTAATGTTTATTGCTATTTCAACCCAAACTTGTTATTTTTTGTCTTGTTTCTTTATTCCACGCCACAACTATTCCTCACACCCATCCAAGTCTGCTGAGTCTTATTTATCATTTCACAGGACAAATTCTTTTCTTCCTCACAGTCTGGGGACCTGAATAAAGACAAGGAGACTCTAGATGCCTTGTATCCAGGCTGCCTCATCCTTCTTAACCAGTCTCACATAGAAATAAGTGCCTTTTATCCTGTAGGGTGTAATTCCAACATCATCCCCAATGGAGGATGAGAATTGCCATCAGTTGAAAATGTTTCTCACGTATCTTTATGTCCCACTAAGAGCCTGGAACATACCTGTAAGGCCTCTCCTGAGAAGTGTCTCAAATTCTGCTTTCTGCAGAAGAAAATCAGGAGGGCAATGAGGATGCTCAGCATTAAGCGTGGGCTATGGAAAGCTCCCATTGGAGAAGAGACTGAATGGCTTTGAATTCTCCCTCTGAAAGAATTCTCTGAGGATAAGATATTAGAGGTTGTAAAACCATGAATAAGGAGGGAAATACGGGTATTAAACAGTTGTTCATTATTTCCCATAGCAGAGGTCCCAGGAGCACTCAGAAAACATGAGATTAAGCACATTTTAGACACAAAAGGAAACACGTTTTCCCAGAGCACTTAATTCATCCACGGAACTCCTTGCTGCAGGATGTTGTGAAGGTGAGAGGTCTGAGTGAAAAATCAAAAATTTTTGGTGGTTATATTATCAAAGCATCATAGAATCATAGAATGTTTTGTGTTGGAAGAGACTTTAAACATCACCTAGTTCCAATCCCCCTGCCGTAGGCAGGGACATCTCCCACTAGATCAGGTTGTTCAAACCCCCTTACCAATCAGTGACTACTGAAAACCTTGGTCTGGAAGCTTCAGGAGTCCTCAACTACTGCCTACAGCAGAGGATGGCTCTTGGGAGACCCTGGGGATGGGACGCAGTGAGCTCCATGGGCTTGGCCCCTTTACCATCCTTTTTCTTCTGCCATTTCCCACTGAGTCTCACCATGCAAACTGCAGCTGGGCATGTACTTTTGCGAGGATCCCTGGAGCAGCAGAAGTTGGTACTAAAGTTCAGCTGTAACAGGAGCTTTGTTTAGTGGTGCTGGGACCAGAAGGTCAGCGGCAGCTGCTCTGCCAGGGTTTAACGCTTTGTTCACCTCTGCGTCCTCGCCCCTGCAGAATTTACTGTCCCCCGGGCAGTGCAAGGAAGAATCTTCTTTTTTATTTTTATTAACCCTATTATTCATCGATTTGAGCTCTGTGATAAAACCAAAAGCCATCCTGCCTGCAGCTCTGCTCCGGGACAGTCGCCAGCAGCTGTTCTTCGCTGCTTTTTCTCAAGCAACCACGGGTGGCACCAGGAAATTTCGCTCCTTGTATTTTTGCAAAGTGCTGCTCAGATGATGGTGGATCCATGGGGCTGCATCACTGTCAAGGCATTTTAATCAGGGTAAAGCTGAAGGACTCAAAGTCCCACATTGCAGGAGATCAGTGTAGCAATGCAGAGCACTCAACTGCTATTTCCCAGTGCAGATCCCACCTAGATTGAATTTTCCCCGAGCATCTGCAGGGCTGGGGGGTGCATGTGTTAACCTGGCAGAAGCCGTGGAGAGTTCAGAGGTGACTATAAACGAACAGACACATCTCTAGGAGGCCTTTATGTGAAGTGGCTTGAGCACATGATGGACAGCCTGGAGTCTCCTGACTGCCAGGCCCAATTCTGCACTCTGGCACCATCTTAGTTGCACCAGCCAACAGGCACAAGCCCCTTTTTCAGCTCTGAGGACGTGGGATGCAGCAGCACAGTTTGCATTTATTCTGCTAAGATGTTCTTGTCCTTCAAAAAAGCACAGATACATCACTGCTGCCTGTTGGGGACATCTCCAGGCTGTGATAACCCCCAAATAATGCCTGGGCATTACCTGGGAAATGCCAGAAGGGCCATGCCAGGGACTGTGCTCACCATCTAACAGCATGGACAGTCCATGCTCATGGCTTGAATACTTTACCAGTTGAGATGTAGCTGATGCTCGCACCCTCCCTGGCTGTTCTCAACCCTAAAGGTCCCCTAGACTGATAGCCCGAGTGTTTCCCGCAGCTCCTGAGCAGCCAACCCAGACATTCTGCAACAGACCTGCCAAAGTCTCGGCTCAGCCCCCGTAGCTCTGCTCCCCCCAGGGCAACAACATCTCCAGCCCTGGCAGCACGCCACGTCCTGTAGACACGGCCAAGGCATCTCGGAGGAGATAAAGCTGCAGCTTCCCAAGCACTCACCCACCCTGCCAGGCCCAACAGCACATGCCTCCTGGCTGAGCTGCTCCCAGGGTCAGCTCGGCTCATATCACAGCTCTTCAGCAGCCCCTGCCTGATCACTCAGCTACAGTCCCAGGAGTTATGGCTTTAACTTATACCTCTGTGTAATGGTTATAGCCTTTTATTCTCCAGCCTTCTGGCTGAACAGACATGACACTTTGACCTGAAACCTCAAAGAACTCCAATTACTTAGAAGCTGGCCCTCCTCTTCACTGGATTTTGCTGGTGTGAAGTCTCTCTGTGGCTCTGCTGTTTAGGGCAAAGCTGAATCAGTGTGCTCGGAAAAGAGCCTCATAATGTTGGCCATGTTACATACAGGGTTCCTTATATCACCACCTGGCAGTACTCTCTGTCATCTTGTGTGTCAGCTCTGAGACTTCTTTAAATTTCTTTGTAAAATGCCAGAGGACTCTTTGTACCCACTTAAAAATGGCTTGGAACACTTGGACAGTGCTGGCCCATCAACAAATACTGGTTGACAATATCCCACAAGGGCTTGTGGAGTATGCCCAACAGGTCATCTCATGAAGGCTGCTTCCACAGATCACCATCTTCCTGCTTATGATCATGAAGAAAAGACTTTCACATGCACTGATGCTTCAGCATCTTCGTTTCTGTCTAGACTCCTAAGCATTTATCAGGCCAGACTTCCACACCACCAATATATTAGAAGAAAGAGGTACAGTAATGCTGTTCAAGGGAACAGCCCCAAATAAGCACCCCTGTCAGTCTGGAGATGCTCAAGCAACATGATATAACCACTGGCATATGGTCCACAGCAAGTCTCTATCTGCACCCAGCCAAATGTAAGGAAAAAGCCTTTTATAGCTGGGTGGAAACTGCTTCACTTGCTGAAGCCACAGAGTAGAAGTGGGATCACGCAATGAATGACGAAGACATCTTCTCCACCAGCCCCACCACGAGCAGCTGTGGCTGGAGAATTCAAGATCCAACAGCTCTGACACTTTGCAACACGCTGGACCAAATTATCCATGGAGGTAAACGGTGCTCTGCTCCATCAGAATCACACCAGGGGCCAGTTTTGATGTATCATCTGTGGAGGGCAGTGGGAGAAGGCAGATGTTCTTATCTGATTTGAAGCAGATCGTGCATTGCTGGCAATCCCTGCAGTAATGTATCATCTTGGGCCAAGACAAGAAACCTGATCCAGTGCTGGGGCCTCTGGCTGTTGCTGCACTACAGTCATAAAACCTGCTTTGCACACCTGCTTGTATAATCCAGTTCCATGGGTTTCAAAGCAGCTTTCCTGACCATCCCCAGAGATCAGTTTTGCCCTAAAGAATGAAGCTGGCTAGCTCTTGTAGCTAATGTGTTGAGCATTGTCTGCCTGCTCCTCTAGGCTTATTAGCATGCTTTGTGTTTTGAAAACAAGAGTTTGAGCCTTGCAACTGTCTTCTCCTTCACTGTTCAGTGGTCTGTAAATCCACAGAGAGATGCAAGCCATGAGAAGGTGCAGACATACCTTTCTGCATGGGCACTCAAGGTGACCAAGAGTGGTTCTTGCTATGCCATAGACTGGGATGGGAATATAGCCAGGACTGAATGAAAGGTACTTTTCTCACTATCCTCTAGAAACAGATAAGGAGACACAACCACCATTTGCAAAAGCAAGAGTGACCTTTCAAGAAAAATTCAGGAATGATAGTTATCTAGGCCCAAGTGAAGGTCCCCTTCATGGGCTGTGGTGACCATGATCACCACATAGCTCTTATTAACGACAGTTCCTTTCGGGACAAAGCTGATCACCTCTGATCCTCAAGGAAAGCAGCAGCAGACTCTGGACCTAACAGAGGAAGATTTCTGTCCCACTCTTACCTTTTTGTTCTTCCTTTTCCCTGGAATCCATGGGAATGATTCCACGATGCAGCAACATAAAAGGGAATAGGAGGCTGAAATTTCCTGTGGAGAGGCAGCTGTAAGTCAATTACCAGCTACCTTAGGAAAATTCTCTGAATTTAAGAGGAGAGACACCAATAAAGTCCTACTGGGACAGACTCCACAAATAAAAGAATGAACATTTTTGCACAGTTTCTTTTGAAACCACAGAAGAGCAGCACTGAGCAGGAACAGAGCTTCCTCTGTGATTCGCTGGAGGACTCAAAGACTCCAGAGGGAATGTACCCTCCTGCTAGAAATGACAAAGGACCAACTTTCCTCCTTTTCTCACTGGCTACAGTGAAGTTAAAGCAGATGCTGCAACCCACAGCAAGTCAGGGTTTGAGTTGGCTGCAGCAACCCAGCACGTGGCCGAGGCTCTGGCCACTCCATGTCCCAGGTCTTTCCAAGAGCTGTAGGAAGGCTGCTCCCCAGAAGAGCCTTCAGCTGGTCCATCCGTTACAGGTTCTTCTCCTGTCCCCCACAGCGGGCTGTATTAAGTAATATAAGGGACATCTGCTGTCTGTGGTTCATTTTCTTTCATCCTCTCCCAAGGCGGAGACCAGCCTGGCAGGAACTCCAGCTCCCTTGCATTGTTTTGGATCTCCCCCAGGCAAAGAGGTGGAGAGAAGACCCCCAGGTCACACCCGGCAGTTCCTTTTAGCAGCATGTTGTAAATATTTGGGACAAAAGCCTTCTGGATCTACTCAAACTGGCCTTTTGCCAGTGCAGAAAAAGACACACATGCCAGCAAGTGTTTTGTTTCATTTCATTCTGTCTCTTTCCTAACTCTCCAGGTACTTGCAGGGATGGGAGGTGACCTCAGGCCAAACAAAGTCAGCCTGTGGACTTTCCCACTGGAGTCAGCAGGTAGGATCAGGCCCAGAGCCCCATGGAATCCAAATGTGTGACTATGCACTATTAATGCATTTGCCCTGTTAACATCTGATGCAATGGACTTTCCTGCCTCTGGTGCAGGATCCAAGTCCCAGGCAAATTAAGAACTCCAAAATGCCTAAAGGTTTTGCAGCAAAAGGAAGACCCCACACCTCCCTGCCCCAAAACTAAACCATGCCTCTTGGATTCCTGCACACTACCTTCAAATAGGCAAAAGGAATTATTGCTCCTTTCTGAGAAGACGACCTGGATGCAGCTCCTTACCAGATCGAGGTGAGCTGTCATGGTGCTGGTTTGGATAGCAAGATTGGCTTCCTATAGCCTGGAACCAGTCCTGGGGCCTCAGGATACATCATTCCTACCAATAAGGAGGGTTAAAGGAGCAGAGAGAGGGAGCAGATCCCTGTGCATGTACCATGCCACTTAGACAAACTGCTTCAACCCTCCCAATAACTTTTTCTCCTCCTTGTCTTTCCCTTGGTGAGCTTATAGACCTACCTTGTACCTTATCTGGCCCTTGTCTTATTTGTTTGCTTGCCCCTGTAGGATCAAAAGACATCCCCATAAGTGCTGGCAATGCAATAAGAGTGCTTCTTGTTGAAGTGTAATTGATTCCACTGTCACTGATGCAGGCAGCATCACTGGGGACTGAAATAACTTCAAACTAGCTTAATTGATTAAGCAAAGCAGCTGAAATGGATATTAGTGCCCTGTAAGGGCCAGAGGTATTAAAAGCAAAAAGCATGGCAAAGCCCAAGAACACCAGCCTCCAGCTGTGCTGAAGGGAGAGGAATGAGGAGGAAAATAGGGAACTTTTTTCCCTCATTTTATTCAATCTCTGTCTCAGCTTCACAGAACTGGAGAATAATTTGGGTTGTCAGGGAACTCTGGAGGCCTCTGGCTCAATGCTCTGATCAAAGCAGGTCTAGGTTCAAGGTTGTTTCTAGTTTTTCAGAGCCTTGTTCCATTGAGTTTTGGTTATCTCTGAAGATGGAGACTTCTCACCCTCTCTGGGCTTCTCTTCTAGGGCTTCAGTGCTCTCATGAGAACAACGCTTTTCCTTATGCTCAAAAGGAATGTCCCTTGCTGCAGCTTGCACCCATTTTATCTTCTCTTGTCCTGTGCTTCTTCTCACTCTTAACACAGCAAAAATCTGCCTCCTCCTTTTGCCTTCTCTCCTCCCAACATGTTGATAAACCCTTTGACCCAAGAGTGTAACACTTTAGTTTGACTTCTAGTAAGAAAAGCAGCAGCAATGAGCACTGGATTTTGGTTGCAGGGGTTGGTGTCACCTCCCTTTGAAGGCACACTCCACACTTTCCAGATTAAAATGCTCAGCAATTTGCAGCTGAATGTGCAAATGTGCTTCTGATGACCAAAAGTCACATTTCTCATCAAGCTGAATATTCACTAGAAAAATGCACCCAAGGAAAATCACTAGAAATTGGGTGCCTTTGAAAAATTTTACCATTCTTAGCATCCTCCCCCTCAGCTCTCCTGAGTGTTAAATATTAAAGTGAGGAGCTGCTGGCTTTGATACAGAAGTAGTAATTCTCTGCCTGAGGTATTTCCTTTCCTGGTTCTCCTCTCTTTCAACTCAGAGTGAATTTTTTTTTTTTAAATTCTGTAGTATTTGCCTATTTCCAACACCTCCTCCACGTGGCATGATGTCAAACAAGCAGCAAGCAGGCCAGCAGGAACGTATATTCCCATTACCTTCAGCACTACAGTGGGAGCTTTTAAGATGCAGCCAGTAAATCCAGCCTTCTGCAGGGTGATTGCTCAGCAGAAGTCCCTCTTGCAAGAATGTCACCATGTGCTTCCCACAACAAGGCAGCCAAAAGGCTCCTGCTGTTACTGGCAGATAGTTGGAGGGTCAACTTTCTGGATAGCTTCACTGGGATGGAGGTAAGCAGGACCATTGCTTTGTGTCCGGGGAGAAAACACAAGGCCATGGCCAAGGTCGGGGAGCCTCACAATGTATGTTTGAAGAGTTGCCTCTGTCAGACCCACTACAATTACCTAGGCAAGGGCAAACACTTTCCAGTTGTCATGAGCCCTGCTCAGCTCCTGTGGCAGTGAGGTCCATGGGCCAGTGCAAAATCTCCCCATTGGAATTTGGTTTTCCTTTACTAATTCCCTTCTGTTATTACTTTTGTCCCATATCAAAGGCTAGGAGAACAGAAGTACCTTGTCTGAGAACTGAGACAGAAGCAAACATGAAATAAATGATCCCAGAACCATTTTCTTAACCCACTAACACATTAATTACTAAGAAAACATTTTAGTTTCCTTTCTTTTCTAAAGAAAACCAAATCTTTGCCTGCAATAACTCAAGCAAACTGTTACTAGATCATCTTCAAAAGATGACCAGACCCAAGGAACTAGATAAGAGATATTTGGGGATACCCACAGAGGTATTTTGGGATCCAACTGTTTGTTACAAGTCTAAACTTCAACTGATTTCAAGGAGATAAGCATAGTTCTGGGCAGAATATATAAACTTCTGCTTTAAAAATTTCAATGTTATGTGTAAAAATTGACTTTATGAAGGAAACCAGACCTGTGAAGACCCTGAATGTGGTCATAGGAGGTAATCCCCAGAAAGAAGCATGAGCTCCTAGGCTTCTGCCATGGATATCTGGTGCCCTACAACACTCTCCCTACTGCTAGGGACAATGATGATCTATTTATTTCATTACAGGCCTTTGCTGCCCAGGTATTTTAAGTTGCTGCTAATTAGCAATGTCTGCTTCAGTTGCCACTATAACACTGATTTAGTTTCATGTAGTTTTAAGTGAGTTGAAACGTTTCCATCTATATTTCTCTCCTATTCCTTCTGCAAACATGAAAGGTAAATGATGATCAACCTGACAGATAAAACAGACATAACTAAACTGGATCATTTAGACCAACTAACACTTGTCAGGAAGTCATTGCATATCCCCACATTCCTGAAGCCCAAGGTAGTTTTCCTGTACTATAAAAAGAAAGTGTATTGCTGAATTGCAGAAATCTGAGATATATTTCTTGCCATAAGGAGTATCATGGGCCTCTCCAAAGCAAAGTTTTATGTCTTTAAAAAGTCCCGTTGCCACATATTTTGTAGCAAAACCTGACTATGCAAGCTGGCAGTGGAGCATCACATGTATTTTCAGTCAACATCATCAGCTTCTTCTTGACCTGAGATCTTGACCCACAAGGTCCTTTATAGTCTAATGAGAGGTGGACCTGCAGTCCCTTTAGCAAAAATGTCCTGCATTTCCACACCCAGCTGGACATCTTCCCTTCTTCAATGACATCAATAACCCTGGGCAGGGCTCAGCTTGAAAACAAGACCCTTAAGTGCAGGCAGCGGAGTGTCACTGTCTACACATGAGCTCAATGTCCAAGTTCCCTTAATTGTGAGCAGAGGTCAGGGCCTTGGTTTGGTTGTTCAATGAGATACCCAGTGCCACTTGACATAGAATCACAGAATGGTTTGGGTTGAAAGGGATCTCAAAGCTCACCTAGTTCCAACCCCCCTGCCATGGCAGGGACACCTCTTACTAGACCAGGTTGCTGAAGGCCCCATCCAACCTGGCCTTGAACACCTCCAGGAATGAGCATGCCTCTGGATAGCCAGCATACCATATACAACTGGCAGAGGCAATCAAGGACCTCTGGGAGACTCTTCTGAGACAGCAGCTGAAGCCCATACAGGTTACTCAAGGCCATCTTAAAGACACAAGGTGTTACGGTGGAAAGGGAGTCATGACCCTACCCAACACAGTCAAGTAAATGCAGGAAGAAGTTCAAGTGCTTGGTTGGTGCCTGTCTACTCTAGAGAAAGCTGACTTACCCACCAGACTCCACTGGCTGTATTGACTGAGTCTCCACCAACTGCAGCAGGAACTCAGATGCCCAGACCTCATTTGGACACCCAACATTGGATGCCAAAATTTTGTTGTCATCATTTCACGCTGAATTGCCTCTTGTGTACTGAATCTGGTCACGTCGCCCTCAAGTGGAGAAAGGCACCACCACAATGAGCTACACAAGCCAGTGATCTCCAAGTTGCTGTTTTCTTTCAAGTACACAAAAGAAACCAGGGATCTACCCAGCCTTCCAGGACAATGTGTACTATGTAAAAGCTTGGTTGCAAGAACACAAAGGTTGCAAAGCACAGACCAAAAAAGCTACAGTGGAAAAGGCCGTAATTCATGCTGCCAAGCCACCACCATAATTCAGCCACCTCATACACTTCCATTATGATGCTATCTCACCCAACTTAACATCAAACAAAAGGTGGTGGCAAAGCCAAGAAGATGATTTACCTCTCCTGGATACCCACTGTGCCTTAAACACAAGAAAAAGTGTTTGCTTTATGGTGGAGCCTGCCTGGTTCACTGTCCAACCACTGTGCTGAATGAGGTTGGGGCCTTCTGCTGAAATATGCAGCATCTTGTAAAAAGAAATCAAAATAGGAGGTCAAAGAGAGCTGATGTGAACAGCCTGATTTCTGGCAGCTTCTAGCACCAGGGTGCTTAACTTTGCAACCTTTGGAGTCTTACTATTGTTCTTGGTTGGACTTTTTCCAGGTTAAAAAAAACAAACCAAAACAACACAACAACAAAGCAGCAATGTAAGATCAAGAGCTCTTTTATATGGAAACATACTGACTATTCCCGTTTAGGTCTAGAGAAAAATTTGAACCTATAGATAAAAGTACAACTCTTTACAGCTGGAATGAATGACTGATGGTAGTGGCAGGTGATTATCTCCCAGTTGGAGGCTTTGCCAGAGGACAACAACCTGTGTACTCTATTTACTTGCTAGATGGAGGAAGAACGTTGGAAACAAAATTTTCTGAATCTTTTACCTAGCTCTAGGAAGGAGAATTCTCCAGCAGTGGCAACTAACCACACGGGATACACAGGGAATGCAAAACTGGGGTCTCCACACCAGTTCACTGGCTGGGAAGAGACCTTCCTTGCTTACATGCTGTCCTCTTTCAGCTCTGTTTCTTACCTCTGTATCAGGCAACAACATCTCCTGTGGAGGTGGTCCTATTGCTTGGGATTCTCTCTGTCCCCTTTTCTTCCTCCAAGTCTGCTCCTTCATTAGATCTCCTAATTTATCCTGTAAACTTGATGTTCAGGCTATAGAAATGGCTGAGCACTCTACCCAAAGGGAGGGGCATAGATGAGATGCTCCAGCTTTATAATGAACTATTCTGACTGCCTTGGACATGCCCAGCAAATGGCTGGGGTCAAGGGAAGGTGGCTTCTGGAACAAATCTCATCCTTTTTAATTCACAGCAAGCACATTTTCACTGGAGCATGGCCTGTGCCTAACCTGTTCCCAGATTCCCCTTCTAATCTCAGCCTGGGGCAGCATGTGTGCAGCCCATTTTACAGCACAAGGACCTAATTACATTTTCCAGCTGTGCAGCAGACTCCAGCAAAGCAAAATAAAGCCTACTAATGTGCATTTCTTAGCTACCACTCTTGGACCTCTTGGAAGCAGTCCACGGCTCCCAGGCTGACAAGTGGTCTGAAGGATGCCTGCACCCATCCACTTCCACCAGGAGAGATTTTCCTTTTCTTATCCCTGCTCTTTTCATGCATCAGCCTTTCCCATTCCACCCAAGTCCACTTAACATCTCCTCAGACTGCTAATTGCCCTCTGCAAAGCACCACAAAACCAAATCCATGCTCTACTGGTGCTTGGGCAGCAGCTGATGGCTGTTTCCCTCCCCATTGCAAAAAGCTGGACAAGTGTCCTCATGCTTCTGCATCCAACAAGCCATCCCTCTGACTCGGAGTGGGTTTGTGTGAAGGCACCATCTCCTGCCAATGTGGAGTGGAGCCAGGGCACAGAACCACTCCAGCTGGGAACCAAACCAGCTGCTCTGAGATTATCAAGGTGTCACCACAACAGCCAAGACATGGCGTAGTGCGGGAGTGAAGGAGGGATGTAAACACAAGAGAGAAGGGGAGCGATGCACTCCAAGAATCCCTTGCTCATCAAAAACAACAGCAATCTTAGTGAGAAATGCAGACCTCAGGCAGTCACCGGGAGTCTATTTAAAGGAGGTTCATATTCTATCCCCTACAAAGTTTCATGGAGCATTTCATGGCATGTAAGAGATCATCTAACTTTATCTCTCCTATATAACGGGCTGTGAGACAACCCTTTTTGGAGCCTCACAATGTAGATTTGGAAACAGTTCTTCACTGAAGAGGAAGAAACAGTGCTACATGTTGTAGCCAAGAGTAGGAGACACTAAGGCACCATAACCTAGAGGTACCTCATGGCCTCCTGACTGCAGGGTGCTGGGCTGAATGCTCCCTCAGACAATGCAGCCTCCAGGGTCTGGGACTGTGCTCCTAACTTATCCTGGATCTTAAGGTCTGCAAACCAACTGTTTTTGTAATAGAGAAGCCTGGATGAAGGTAGGGCTGAGCTGCAGGGCTCTCTGAGTGCAAGTCAACCAAAGCATGTTGGGCATCGCAGCGCTGGTCCAGCTCTGCTCAGCAGAGTGGAATGAGTACAAGCTGGACCTGCCATGATCAGACCAATCTACAAATGATTACCTAGAAGAGCTTTACACCCTTTAGACACTCTATTTAAGCATAACTTTCAGGACAGCTAATTTAGCACCTAGCACAGTATCATCTATGAAATAATATACAATAACCATTGGAGATAATGCCTTCCAGTATCTTAAGGGGGCTACAAGAAAGCTGGGGAGGGACTTTTTAGGATGCCGGGTCGTGGTAGGACTAGGGGGAAAGGGTCAAAACTAGAGGTGGGTAGATTCAGATGAGACGTTAGGAAGAAGTTCTTCACTGTGGGGGTGGCAAGACACTGGAAGAGGTTGCCCAGAGAGGTGGTGGAAGCCCCATCCCTGGAAATTTTGAAGAATAGGCTGGATGGGACTGTGAGTAATCTGATCTAGTGGGAGGTGTCCCTGCCCATGGCAGGGGGGTTGGAACTAGATGATTTTGAAGGTCCCTTCTAACATTGACAATTCTATGATTCTATGAATATGAGTTGTAGATTGGACTATCTGAACTGTTACAGACAGCCTGGGGAAATTTAGCATGGGTTAGTCTGACCAGTAGGTGAAGAACCTGAGAATGTCAAAGGTGAGAAGCGTTCAGGGCTTTTCCTGGGGAAAGGGCTAAGAGAAACAGCTTGAGTGTCATCAAGCCAGGAAGCAAATTTTTCCTTATTCAGATTAAGATAAAATGGTGTGATTGTAGCCATCTGTTTCAGCTAGATGAGGATATTTTTAATTATTTCTTAAGAAAATAAAAGAGGGATCTGGTGCCCCAATTGCATGCCTGTCCCCAAGTTGGCATTTGTACAATGTCCTCCACTTCCAGCAGATGCTCCAACCTTGCATGAAATTTCCTCACAATGCTTATGCCAAATTTCTAGTATTATCCTTAAAAGAAACAAAAAACACTAAACAAACCCAAACCAAACCAAACAACACAACACTTCCCTTTTGATTGCAAGTATATATGTTTCCTCATTTCACATTTGGGTTTATTTCTGTTTCGCATTCACATTTGCATGCAGTTCCTATCAGTTCTACACTTAACTTTCCCATGGCTTATCTGCCTTGCTTTATCCTTTAGCCCAGGGTAGTGACTGATTATATTATTAATGAAAATTTGCTCTAATCCGTCATCATGAAAATCTAATCATTTTGGGGCAGGCTCCCTGAATTCTTGTGAATGACAACCTAATGTCTAGGAATTAACAGAATACAGTAATATGTAAAGAGAGGATATTTCAGAGCACCCTGAGGATGCTGAGACCATAAAGACTCAGGACATATTTGAGCTGTGGCTGAATTAGGGTCAGCACCACAAGAAAATTCATGGTTTAGAGGCTCACCACATGGAGCTTGCTTTATGTCCTAAGAAAGAGACAGTGCCTGTATGGCTTTCCTTCTGCTACCTGCCTTCAGGTGATAACATCTTCTTGGCTTCCAGTGGCTTCCAAAGGTTTGGTCTCTCACTACAGGAGAGATCATGCTCAAATCCCACATCAGATCACAGAGGCCACCCTCTCATTACACAATCCCTCTCCCTCTGCCAGCGACAACAGGAAAACCGACCGAAGCTTTTCCACCCCCAATTCCTGAATGAGCCATGGGGGCCACCCATGCAGGGATCCCTGTGTTTCCACAAAAGGCACGGAGATGTGCTTCCACTCCCTGTAGGTGTGAGCTCAGCAGCAAACCAGCCTTGCTGACTCACAGGCCCCAGGATGGCTCTTCCCCAGCTTGCTCCAGATGAGTCACCCCGCGGGTGAGCAACACAGTGCATCTGCAGTGCGTATTTATGGCACTTGTGCACTGACCATGTCAGCAGGGAAACTGTTTGTGTAGAGTAACCATGGAGAGAAAGGAAACGTTGAAGAGGACCGAGAGGTTAGGGATGAGGAAAAACTAAGAGAGGGAAAACATATTCCACCTCTGAAACCCCAGAGTACCCTACATGTGTGTAATCACTGCTTAAAAAGGAAATACTTGCCTGTGGCTTTTTTTTTTCCCTCTCCTTTCCATGATGTGTTCCAGTTGGAAGAAGCTGAAATGCTGTAAGCAGTAGCCTCGTGGTGATGTCATGCTGGAGCCCCTGCAGGTCTCACAGGAAGCTTGTTGGCACAGTAAACTGAGCTCTGATGAGCTTTTCCCATGAAAATAGCTGTAAGCAGATGCACTGAAGATGCCAGGCAGGTTCTCTTCACTAGTCCTTTCACCTCACCCTACACGCCCTTGTGATCACATCTCACTGGTTTGGCTCAACAATAATGACTAAGTGGCTGCTGAGGGTAGACCCCAAAACCTCACTGCCTTCTCTCTATTAAGTTTTGGGAGGACAAGAGTCAAGAGGGCAGGAAAAGGGATGGCTGTGTCATTTGGGTCATACCAGACCCTGCTTGCAGAGGGCTCACATGTGTCTTCTCCCCTCTATCAGTATGTTTCATACCATCCAGACCACTTTTGCAAGGGAAAAGGACAAAAAACTTCATCATTCTACTCTGTAATGAAAGATGAGATATTTTTTTCCAGGAGTAGTTCACACCACAGGACTTTTAATAGGTGGTAAAGGATTATGACGTTATTCATATGAGTTTTCATAAATAGTTAATCAGTCAACAGATACAGCTGCCTATAAACATTCCCACTGATAAGGTTTTAACTGTCTGTTAGAGATAGGACTTGTATCTACAACCCCACTCACTCTGTATCAACCCAATGAATTAGTCATAAGCATGGTCAATTTTTCTTTGTTGTTGTTGGTCTCCAGACCAGGAACATCTTTTTAAGCAACGGAGTTTGCAAGGCTACATGTCTGGCTCAATTCTGGACATGATTTGCTTGCCCACCTGCCTTGTAGAGACAACATCTCCCCCTGCAACCAAGGGGAGGGGGCTGCCCTGCTGTGCTGGTTGTAACTCAAACCATAGAGCCCCTACTGCGAGATGTAGCAGAAAATAATCCTGCCTCTGCACAGGTTGTACCATGAACGTTCACAAGAAATAGAGATGAAGTCTCTTCTTTCACTGCAATTCAACTTCTCATTTCACTCAGCAAAACTCAGCTGAAAATGCTCTTTTGGCAAAGACTGGGTTTTTTATTAATCACTCAAAGTCAAGAAAGCAGCAAAAACAAGTGAATGTGTCTATGGGCTGATTTGTGCTGCAGAAAGGGCTGTACCTTGTACCACGGAGAACCAATGTGCACACAATGGGTAAACACACAATGAGAACAAGCAGGTTTAATTTTCTTTCCAAACAAACTAGACAAGGGAAAGATTATCCCTTCCTTGGAGCTGGCTTTGTGCATTTTACTGCTGACTGAAACGGCACAGCCTTCCCTTTGCCGTGTGTTTACCTTAGATTACATATAAAAATCAGGTATGCTGAGGTAAAAATAGCTACACATTCTATCAGCCTGAAGATAAGGCTCCTTTTCATGACATTTTTTGTTTTAGGAGCTGGTACTTTTCAAACTCCCTCACGCTAGGACCAGTTTCCAGCCAGTCTATACAGCAGCAGCTCAGTCCCTCCAGGCAAGGAGCAAGATGTCCTGGTGGTGACCAGCTGCAGAGGTAAAAGGTGGACCCACAGCACAGGGACTGAGTGCTGGAAGCAGCTAAAGACATTTAGCAGCTCCCTGGCTGGTGTGACATCTTGCAGCCAGTAACCGAGGTCCTTCTCATTCCACCCTGTTGCTGCTGGCTAACACTGCTTCTTCCAACCCACCACCACCTATTTGATGTATTGCACAATCCCCCCAGGCAGTTAAAACTCATGGGTTAGTAAAAACTGCCGTAGACTGCTCTCTGCAGCCTGGATCCTGGCATGGGAAGTGTTTTTTTAACTTCATTTTCACAGAAGAAGTGCCCTGACAGGACTGGTTATGAGGTAACCCAAGGTACAGAAAACCTGGTAGAGGCTCCTTCTCAGAACCAGAAAGCCAGGAGCAAACTCTGTTTGATGAGCATTAAGAAACTCAGGGATTAACTTGATTTCTTGACAGAGCTGAATTTACAGCTTGTCTACATGAGGATGTTATTTCAAACGAACAGAGGATGTGAATTAAAGCATCATGGCTGTGCCAGAATGGCTCTGTGTGTGCTCTCATTTTCCTTTTCAAAATCCCTGCTTCTTTCTAGGAGGGGCTGGGACAGAATGGCCATGCTGGGCAGGTCTCTGGTGACAGCAAAGCCTCGAGGACCTGCACGTGAAGCACAGGCAGTGACTTACCCTGAACCCTGGGAACATCGCTGGCAGCAGCACAGTGTGACAAAGTTGAGGGCCAAAGGTTGAGTGGAAGAGCCAAAACTTGTACCAGTGCTGGGCTGTGTTTGCCAAGAGTGACTGTCCTGGGGCTGGGAGAAGCTGGGGTGTTTTGTCAGCCTGACGGAACATGGAGATGAACTGATTAAACCACACGGTGTTACTTTTACATTGGACAAATATATGCACTTTTTTCATTTCTTGGCCTCAATATATATTGGGGCTCTGAGAAATCTGACCTAGTCAGAGATGTCCCTGCTTATTGTAGGGGGGTTGGACTAGAAGACCTTTGGAGGTCCCTTCTAACCCAATAGATTCTATGGTTCTATAAGTCTGAAACTCTTTGGAGCAGAGAGGCACATCTCAAGTGCTGCACAGAGATACAACTTTGGAGTCCTTCATAGGGAGCATTGCGGGTCCTTCTTGCATACCCTGTTCTTGGTGAGCCCAGGCTGCCCCACTCTCACATGTACCTATCAGATATACCTGTGCAGTGCTTTCCAGCACCAAGTCATGGCATTTTTGCACCAAAGGTGAATATCTTCATGAATGCAAATTACCTCCAGGTCACCTTAAAGGTCTGTGAGGTCCTGGTGCGATTCTTCCCACCCAAAGTAGATGTCCAAAATAGATCAGAGGAATCCTTCCTGCAAGGAGAGATTGCTTCATGCCATCCTGCTGCTCCATCTGAAAGAGCATGGATCCTCTGCACCATCAGACAGCAAAGGGCAGAGAAAATGAATCTCAGCTAGAGAGATGTGGAGGGTCATTGGACCTGAAAAACAGCTATTAAGGCAGATCTTTAGGCCCTGTGATAGAGATGCCTGTGTCGTGTGTTTCAAGCTCAGCTCCAGCTATCAGCTTCTGAAAATCAGGTGAATTTGGGTTCAGGTTTGGATGAAAAATGTATTTAGGTCAAGACCTGAATTCCTTAATGTGAGCAGTGTATCTTGCCCTGGACTTTATTTCCCATTTCTCTAAAGATGCATCTTTCTTGCAACTGGAGAGTGAGAAACACAAAATAAAGTGAAAATTTTCCTCAAAGACTAATGCTGTTGAGATCTGGCAGGAAAATAGAAAACAGGTTTTATTTTGTCAACAGTACACAAACACAGTCATTTTATAAACAAGGAATTGATTCAATTGTTTCCAGAGGTATGAGAGCGAGCGAGAGAGATGAGATTTAGCTATTAAAGCCAATCTCAGGAGAGGGAGGGAATTAGTCTCCAGTTGAGCCAGATATTTCCCTCTCAAAAAATAAATGAATCAAAGTCATGCTCAGTCAGCCAAATTATCCAAGCAGATGCCAGCATCCCTGGTTTCTGGGGTTTATGTGATTTCAGGAGAGGGATGCTGTATTCTCTCTAAAGAGCATCCTGAAGGGAGTCAAGACTGCAGAGTGTCCCAGTTTGGGGACTTTTAAATAAGGCAAAGCTGGTGAGTCTTAGAGCAGGTTTATGGCCCAAATGTATGGGGTTCATTTGTAGCTTGCCATCAAGCCCCACGTGGATGCCTGCACAGCACCCTGCTTGGGTCACTTCCAAAGCTACTGCAGAATAGAGTTCCCTGCCCATGCTGGGAGCCACTCTGCACTTTGCTGTAGGTGGGTCTCATCTCTTGGTCTCCTGCTTTGCCCTGGTACTCTGCCCTGGTTTATACAAAACAGGTCAAGCTGCACTTCACAGAATCATAGAATGGTTTGGGTTGGAAGGGACCTTTAAAGGTCATCTAGTCCAACCCCCCCGTAATAGGCAAGAACATCTTCAACTAGGTCAGGTTGCTCAGAGTCCTGTTCAACCTGACCTTGAGTGTTTGCAGGGATGGGGCATCTACTCTGGGCAACCTGGGCCAGTGTTTCACCACCCTTATTGTAAAACATGTTTTCCTTATATCTAGTCCAAATCTCCCCTCTTTTAGATTAAAACTATGACACCTTGTCCTGTTACAACAGGCCTGACTAAAAAAGTCTGTCCTCAATAAAATGAAGTCACTTAGTTAGCTCTGGAAAGGGTGCTGTCCCACACAACTATCTAGTCCTTTCCCCATTACCTAGCAGCCACAGGAGTAAGGGCACAGGTAGGCATCTGCTACAAGACCTTGGCTCCCATCTTCCCTCAGGATCTCCAGCTGATCCCATGCAGAGCAGCCAAGAGCTGATTTTTCACAACCAGGCTCAGGGAAATATGTCAGTGACTTGAAACACCTCCTTCTCCTTTCCGAAAGTGAAATGTGGAGTGTGAGCTCTGAGGTGAGCCAAGGGCTTGGCAGGTCCAGCGGGTCTGTGTATTCCCTTGGTAGGACCAGATGACGGTGGCCAGCTGATGTAAGGGCACAGCTATCTTTAGCATCCCAGAGAATGCAGGGTGCTCCAAGATACAGTGAGGGACGGAGGTTTTCTGCAACTTAGTGCCACATTCAGTGTTGGGGTCCCTTGTTTGGAGCCCCCACCTTACAGCAGCTCCCAAGTCTCTAGTACAACAGGGTCCAGCAGTGGCGTTCAGTGGGGGCATTTCCACCTACAAAAACCACCTCCAACCATTACTCACACGTAAGAAAGGCCCTGGAGTGCTTCCCCCCACCCACCCCCCCCGTAGCATGACTGCATCCATCCCCTGGCGTCCTTCCCCGCTCCTGACTCACAGCCCGAGCTCAGCGGTGGGCAGGGGGCCAAGGAGGAGTCGTGTTTAACTCACAGCCCCCTGCAAACCTCTCCGAGGAGGGTTTTCTACTTCAGGGCGGCGTGGAGCAGATCCAGAGGGCAGCCCCGTAGCAAAAGGCGGCTAGGACCCGGGGGAAGCCTGGCTGCTCGCCCTCCCTCCCCTGCTGCGCCGCATCCAGCTCTACCACGGCAGCTCCAGTTTCTCCCTCACATGCCCTGCAACGAGCTGGCTCTTCCTCAGGCGGAGAAACACGGGGCCGACGTCAGGCAGCCACCCTGGCTCCCTCCCCGAGCCCTGATCCTATTAGCGGCGAGACAGCGGCAGCCAAGCCCCGCCAGCCACGGGGACACCACGGGGACACCCGCGGCCACCCCTCGCTCCACGTGAGCCCAGGAGGGGTGGCTCAGGCAGCCAAGTCCCCTTTGCCCTCCCCGGGGGACATGGCAGGGGAACGTGCCAGCGTTCGTCACCGAGGAGCTTGGCTGGCTCGGGCAGCGGCGTGGGCAGAGCAGCAGCTCCTCTCCTGGCGGTGCCAGGGCTGGGGGCAGCCGATGTTTGGGTTTGCTGGTGGGTTGGCACAGCTCAGCCACCCCAGCCCTCCACTCCGGTGGCGTCATTCAGCAAGGCGATGTCAGCAGTTCCCCTCCTGTCTCCTGTAAGTCAGCAACCCTCTGACGTGAGTCAGGAGGATGGAGCCATGTGAGCACCCATCCCCTTACTCAGAGGGGTCCCTATGGCCCTTACTCAAAGCAGAGCTCGGCAGTGCAAAAGGGCAAAGGTGGCTGGGTTGGATTTTTGGAGAATCCTTTTTTTTTTTTTTGTGAATCCCTCATTTTTTGGTGAATATTTTTTTTTTTGCATGGCTGGCGTTTATGCACAGATACAGACACATGGATGCATGGATACACTTGCAGCAAAACCAGCTCTTCTTTTGGAGCAGCCCAAGCCCCCGGAGGAAAAGTTTCCCTGGGAGTAAAACTCCCATTTCTAGGCAAACTGCAGAGAGCATTTAATCCTAGGATTTCTGCTCTGGGAACATTTCTGTGTGACCTGGGCTCGGTGTTTGCCTGCTGTAGGTCAGATCCCAGTGTGACTATCTGGATCCATATCAGTGCCTGGGGATTTCCAGTGTGTGGAAGGTTTAGGTCTGTTCAAATCAAAACATAAAGAGAGAGGGAGACAAAAAAAAAGGCAGTTTTATAAAAGGTTGCCTGAAAGGTCGATTCACATCAAAACCAGAATGGAAAATATGATCAAACCTAAGAGAAAGAGTTTTGGCCAAGAAGGATCCTGATCTTCCTGGGCCACCAAAAAGACCTATCCCAGACTTGAAAACTAGCATGAGACACTCACGTGAAGTGACAAATGCAGAAGCTCATAAGCCACACTGTGCAAATAGGGAGCTCTCATAGCATCTCAGCATAGCTCCTGATGGGATGTGAACAGACTCACGGGTTATGGGAGACAGCATATGGCCTTGCCACTTGCAGTATCAGGGTTGCAACAAGCCAAGAAAGTTGCTTCTAGCCTGGTGGCTCTTCACCATGACAAATGGTGTCACAGAGTCCTTTAACTGGGTGCCATCTGCTCAACCTGCTTGCAAAGCTGGTCTGGAGCTTTTCAGCAGAGATGCTGAGAAGCCATAATTCTGGCATTGACCCCTGGAGATGTATTCATAGAGAAGTGGGTAGGGTTTATTTATCTCACTCTGGGCATCTGCACTGTTCTCCAGTGAGATAAGTGGGTAGCCCCATGTGGGATCTCTGCCTCTCTCTGCTCCCTGCACTGCACATCCTGCTGCTGACCCAGGTAAGCTGGTTGCTCTTGGGCCAGGCACAAAGAAATCACTATATTAGAGCTGTCCCTGGGGTCGAGCACTCCACTTACAGCTGTGACCACAAGCAGGTGCTTCAGAGGAGAATGAGAGGCTCTTTTGCAGCTTTTCCCTTCTTCCTCACATCTGCTCGCTGTATCTACCGCTGTCTTTCAAAATGCACACGATTACTTTGTTTTTGTTTCATGTGGTTGAACGTGGTCATGGCCCCAAACTGGGCCTGCTGGGTCAACTACAGCACTACTGCCGGTAATGCTCAATTAGGGAATAACTTGCCCCCAGCAATCCAGCTCCTGTCTGCAGGAGACAAGGTCATGAAGAATCACCATTCATCCATTTCCTCCCGGTCTCAGGTTCCTTCAGATGTTCAGCTGCAGAAAGTACAATTTTCCAAGCGGTAACTAGCCAAGGGCACTGATCACCAACAGCCCTGACCTAGAGAGGTTTCTTCAGAGCCACCTGGTCTCCCTGGGAAGTTTGCAAACCTCCTTCTATCACATCGCATCTGACAGCAGCTCATAAATCAGCCTGCAGTTGCTGGCAACCCCTTGGAGGACCCTGGTCTGCAGTTTGCGTTTGCGATGAAGTATGTGCGCAGGTGAGGAGGGCCCTGGGGAAAGCCACGGATGCAGCTGGCTCCAGGAACATCCACGGATGCCACACTCACACGTGGGGCTTCAGACAGCCTGGCAGTCACAACGTGGTGTTTTCACGAGGGCTGGATTCAGCCCTGACCTGTGCAAATCTCTGCTCAACCAACCCCTTCCCAATGTTTCCTGCAGCTGCAGCCACACCAGGGAGCCCTGCAATTGCCTCCCCTGCCTCCCAGCACCTGATCATGTCAACTGTTTTTTCTGGCCTGCTTCTTCTCCATCAACCCCACCTCTCTGTTTCAACAGAGATTCAATCTGTAACATTTGGAGATGATTATGTTTGAAATTGGGATCAGCAGAGCTGAGTTCACCACCAGCCCTCCTTTCCCCAGTCTGTGTTCAGGAATACAGTTTGATCCAAATCTCTGGATTTTCATACTATGGAAAGAGCCATAGACTAAACTACCCTGGACCAGATTTTTCTTTCCTTGAATAAAATGAAAAGTTTATTTGCAGCTCCAAAGTGAAGTAAAATAAAATAAAATACAGTGATTAAAAATAAAACTCTGAATCTCACCAATAACAGAGCGCAGCAAGTATTTTCATGTAATAGTAATGCCTTACATACGGACCCAGGGCTGCACTCTCCCTTTGAAGATTGTGGGAATTTTGCCATTTATTTCTGTATAAAAAATAAAATGCTGAATACTCAGTAAGAGCCTGGTTGGCTGCTGACAGAAACACTTTGCAAAGTGAATTCATCCCAGGCTCTCTGTCCAAGAACTGCTGCCTTCGCAGAGTCTCACACCAGCAACGTGGGTTTGGAAAAGTCCAATGTGCTGGGAATGGATGGTTTGAATGCAAGCTGGTGGCTTCACTGTGTCCACCCATCTGCTTCTGGTGATGTGACATGGCACCTGTGTGATGTCAGATGGGCTGTTGTGTGTCCCTGGAGTGGCTTTGGAACATTGCCTTTCCACTGCATGTGGGGAAACAGGAGACAAGGAGGAGAAATGGCAACACAAAGGGCTGTGGGGAAACATCAGAACAACGTCTGGGTCTATGAAGTGCTGGGGCCTGGGCTGTGGGCCCGGAGTTGGAGTTGACCTATGGATGAGTCCCAACCCAGCAACATGTTTTGCTCCCCAGGTGGTTTCAGGCCCCACAGACAGAACCTGGCCCACCTGTGTGAGGCCCTGCCTTCCTCCAGGTGATCATGGTTGGAGTGGTGGGTGAGGCTAGAGCTATATTGACCAGGAACTGACCAGTTTGAGGGAAGAGAGTAAGTGGTTGATCAGTTTGAAGGGAGTTCCTGGGGAAGAGAGTTCCTGTTGGGGGCAGCTTGCTGAGCTCTCTCTCAGTGGTGTGTTCCCCCTTGACTGATTGGAGATGGAGAAGAGTAAACAGATGAAGAATAAAAGATGAAGGTATGCTGAGGGGATGTTGCTGGGTTTGGTGTTGGCCTGAGGAAGAAGAGAGCTAGCAGCACAGTCTACTAATTTTCCAGGCTGAAGTTGTCTTGTTCTGGATCAAACTGACTATTCTTTGCTCATCCAAGTAGACAGCCCGGGTGAAGATAACCTTGAGATGTTAAAGCTCAGAGTATGTAACCAGGATTCAAGAAATCATTGAGAAACTGAGACTTTCTACAACCTTGTGCCACCAGATCCTTGATCCCTGCCCAGTCAGTGGAAAAAAAGCACTTGCTGTTGAACAGTGAATTAAAGGCTCTCTTCTGGCTGACATGGGGGTGCTTGCAGTAGCAATCAGTCTGAAATACTCTTTTGAACTGCAGTGCCATTGAAAATGTTTCAAATACAGCCTTTAATCTGATCTTCTGTCATCTCTTAACTGACCAAATATTTCGACACCTAGAAGTTCTGCTAAAACCTGAACACACATTGCTCCCCCTCCACCCATCTACAGCCAATGATGGGTGTGCTGGGGGAGCAAATGGTAGAAGCTGATCTTTAATGAGCAAAGAGTCTATTGCAAAACACATCTCCAGCCATGCAAACTGCCAGCAGTTTTGTTTGAGAATTGCACCAACTCCACAGTCCTTACTCTCTGCAAGCACCAAGTCCTTGTGCCAGGGACCAAGAAATGTGGTTGAAACTTTCTTCTCTGTTCAGAAATTATGTATTCCTGATCATAAATTTTCAGTTCAGATTACTCCAGTTGGTCTTGTGCCACCAGCAAGAAGGACGTGGACCTGCTGGAGAGGGTCCAGAGGAGGACTACAAAGATGATTAGAGGGCTAGAACATCTCTCTTACGAAGACAGGCTGAGAGAATTGGGCTTGTTCAGCCTGGAGAAGAGAAGGCTCCAGGGAGACATTATTGTGGCTTTTCAGTGCATTAAAGGGGCCTACAAAAATGCTGGAGGGGGACTTTTCACAAATACTTGTAGTGATAGGACAAGGGGTAATAGGTTCAAACTGGAAGAGGGTAGATTTAGATTGGAAATTAGGAGGAAACTCTTCACTCTGAGGGTGGTGAGACACTGGCACAGGTTGCCCAGGGGGACTGTGGGTGCTACATCCCTGGAGATGTTCAAGGCCAGGTTGGATGGGGCCTTGAGCAACCTGGTATAGTGGGAGTTGTCCCTGCCGTGGCATGATCTTTGAGGTCCTTTCCGACCCAAGGCAGAAGGGAAACCTGTATTTTTAAACATCTCATTTGTAAAGGAGGGCTAAACAATATGAAAGAGAGTCTCTGCCAAAGCAGTGGAACAAAGAGTTCACCTAGACTGAGCAAGAAGCTCCCTGTTCCTTACTCAGCCCCCTTTTGTTATGGGATCAGTAGGAGACCTAGTCATGAGCAACCTAATGTTGGTGTCTCATAGCGTCCTTCAGATCAGCAAATACATTTGCACCCAAAGGGATTAGCTGCAGTGCCCAACCTTTCTATAAACACCCTTGTTTTAAGCAAGTAAGTTGTGGGGATTACCCTTGGTAACCCAACCCTGGTTTTTATCCTGTTTTCTGCTTTTCTATAGGCTTAAAATTACTATGCCTTTCAAAAATGATCCTGTGAAGTGCTGTTGAAGTCACAACAGTGGCTGCCTGAATCTTTACCCCATAGGCACTTCATAACTCTCTCACCAACAGACTGGTGTGACATTCTTCACATGGGATTGACTGTCCCAGGAGACCTGGAGTTTATCTTATCTCGTTGAAAACCAGATAAGAGATAGGAGGAAATTCAGTCTGAGCAGAGAAAAATCGAGAGGAGTGAAAAAATTCAGTAAAAAGGAGAACTAGGGAAAGAAACAGGCCAGTCCTAGAATGCAGCATAATTCAACTGCTTATTTGACAGAAGTGGCAAGAGTCAGAAAAAAATGCAAAAGGGGTTTTGTGGTGGCCAGAAGTTAAAAATAATAAGAAAAAAAAATGGTAGAAAAAGGAAATAAGGAGATGAAAGTGACTGCATAGATTAAAAAGCTGGGAGCTGCAGGTGCTTTTGGAAAGGGAGCTATCTGGGATGAACAGGCTAAAATTCATAAAGGAAAATCCCCTGCAGGAGAAACACACTGAGAACAAGGTTTTCTCTTGACCCTTGTTCCCAGTAAGGGGGTACTGGGGCATCATGGCATTTCTACATGGGCAGCTGGGATTGCTGGGCTTCACATCACTGACATCTCTGGACTTCCTGGTGAAGAAGACAAGTGAGGATGAGCTGCCTTTGTAGTTCTCCATCCTCTGCTGGGTTGCTGGCATGTCCTGCATTGCCAGCAGGTCTTCCTTCAGCTTCTCTTTTCTGGTGTCTGCTGAGTGTTTAGTCAAACTTTTGGCCCAAATGCTCATGTCCCAGACCTACCTGGACATATGGTTTGACATGAGGGCAAGTACAATCCCATCATATGGACCTGACAAAGTTACAGTAACATCAGCTGATCCTGGTCCGTAATGTGTCCCAAAGTAAAACACTGTGATGCCACAATGTCAAGCATTCAGTGAAAACAAAAACAAACCCAATGTTTTTTCCAGCCTGAAAGGACCCCTGGGAGGAGTATTTTTTTTTTCTTTACTGGCAGAGTTCATATAGATAGATCAAGAACCACAGCCCTGTGACCTGCAGACCTCACGCAGATGGGGACCATGATGCACACTGGGCTGAGAGGCTGCCAGTGGCCCATGGGACATTGCATTGAAAAGGGGCAAATGCATGAAATCTGAGAGGGAACTGGAGACAGCTGTGATCTGTACACTGAGTGCTTAAGGTCTGACAGATCTGGAGCATTAGTATCTCACAACATCCTCACCAACAGTTCTACTCAATTGTATGTGATTTTGGTAACAGCAAGAAGGGAAACCCTCAATGAAATAAGCAACAGAAACCACAATGGGGACATCTTTATAGGCTGTAAGATCCATGGAAGCCACAAGCAATTAATTTGCAACAAAAACCACCTTTAAACAACCTTTTCTAAGTCATTTTAGAAAAGCATAACACAGCAGGAGCCCCACTTTCCATGAATTTTTGTATGCTGATCCAAGGGAGCCCAGTTTGTACTTTATAGCCCTTATGTTCAATTTTTAATTATTAGCTTTTCCCCTTGTAAATTTAAATCCGCTCCCATTACATTTGGGGAACAATAGTGAAACCCTCCTGTAGCTAATTTAACGCCTTTAAATTCCCATGGAAGGTAGCCAAAGATCTTGTATCCTAATGGATAGTAAAAGGCTGACCTTATTTTAGAGGAGCCAAGTTTCAAATTCTACTATGGCTATATTTATTAAAAGAGGCTGTTGCTCAGCTTTTTGATGACTGAAGAATAACCCTTGCTCATTATGCTAAAATGGCAATGAAATATGCAGCAACTTGTCCAAAGTATTTTGCATCTGATAAAGGTAATCAAGGAAAACAGTAGCTTGATCCCATAGAAATGCACACACCTTCAGAGAAGAGGGAAGAGGGTTATCATTGCAATCATCATATTAAGCAAGAGGAAGAAAAAAAGCTTGTTAGACTGATCATGCTCGAGCACCACACTGAGCGGAGGGATGTTTGTGAAGTCCAGTGGAAAATCTGCACTCTAGCTCGGGGCCTGAATTTTTTATTCTTCATTCTGCTGGAAGATGATGGCAAATCTTCTGCTGACTGCACTGGAAGGGCACAGATCTCCAACTCCATCTCACCTTTCCCCTCAAAAGGTGATACGAAGCCAGTGGCTACTACCTGATGAAGAGATACCCAGCAAACACACCACGCAACACATCCATGGTCAATCTAAACCATTCTCCCTTCTTCCACAACTGACAGACTTTGATCTCAGGAGGACAGCTCACCTAGCAACATTAGAGTGAGAGGTGCAACCTCCATGACACATTTCATGACACTGGCCTCAGTTACATGAGTACTTCTTGTACCAAGCACATCTTCCGAAAAGATGCTGTTAGCACACTGATGACTAACTGGTTCTGGGTTTCATTGTTGTTTTCCTCTTAGTTCAGGCAATTTAAACCAACTTTCTACTCTATTGCATTGGTGAAGGAACTTGTGTGGTCCTCAAGAACCTCAAGTCTCTATTTCATACTTGCTTCAGATCCATAAACCTGCTCACATTGCTCTGAGTGGACCATGACTTTGGTGCTTACCCTGATCAGCTGATCCAAAGCTTGCATTTACACCTGTATGATCTTCCATCCTGTTTTGAGTAATTTGGTCCTGTGGGTGACCCTAGAGAAGAAGATCACCAAATGCTTCTGCTGCCACAGTTTGTACAAGAAAATGTTTATTTAAACCAAATGCAACCCTGTCTTTCCTCCTTTCCAGATTGATTCAGTATCCTGTTCATTTTGGGGAAGTATGATGCAAAGTACCAAGAAATGAGGGGAGTAGTTGGAATACTAGCAAAAGTAGTGTCTTCTTAATGAATGGAAAGTTTCATGGAGCATTTGTGCTAATCAGCTTTTATTAAATGAGTTCAGGTGACAGTGCACAGATGAAAGAACCAGATACTTTTGTTAGAGGCACCAATTGACTCGGAACTCAGCAATGGCATGAACATAAAGCCCTTTGTTTGTTCTTCAGTGCCATTCAACTTAGGAACATGGAAGTGAAGGTCACATACCCACCATGCATTATGCAGGGGAACCTAGGAGAGTATCCAGAATGAGATGGCTCCAGGACCTGATCCATCTGGATTCAGCAGTATGTTGCAGTGCCTGAGCTGAGTCCAGGAGCCAGGACTACTCTCAGCTGGCTTGACTGCTGGAAGTCTCTCCAGGTAGTACTGCCAGCTTGGACAAGCCCACTCCTATAGCTGAGTACTTCAGGAGCTTTTGATGAGATGGTTTCCAGACTTCAGGGGTCTGGTTCTGTTTATGCTTATTCTTTCTTAATCATGGCTGATATATCGAGCCAGAAATGTGTTATTAAACCAGTCTCATAACAATGCTGTGCAGTTCCTGGAGGAGAAGCTTTTAATAAATGAGGATGTTTGAGTTTAGGTGTTAATGTGAGTGAGGCATTCAACTCAGAGGAGAGCTAAAGCTCTGTTCAGTGAACTATGGATCTCCAAGGCAGAGCAAGCAAGGTCTGCTGCAAGTGAAACAAGGAATATCAGCAAAAGAAAGAAAGTGAAATACACATAAAGCAGTGTGCTGCACTTATGGTGAACATCATTCCATGACATAAGATATCTTCTTAACTTAGAACTTCTGTTGTCTTGGTTGAGAAGACCTCAGCATCTAGAATACATTATCCTGTATATTTAATTAACACAAATAAGTTAAATCACAGCTGTGTCTGGAGTGGAACATAATAGCTGTTTAATAGGTCACAACTTGGTTCAAAAACATGAAAATAATTCTCTTTTCATTTGATGTTCATGTACATCTTCAGATTGTGCCTGGGTTCACATGATGGCTGGGGTGGGCTGAGTGCTCATGTGTATCTCAAGAATCAAAGACTTTCTGACAATAAGTTACTCAATGTGGGGGTTTTTTTCTCTTTTCTGTTTCCTTCTCAGTTTCTGGTTACGCTTTAAGAATTTTGCACACCTCTGGAAAAAAAACCTCTACCAAATAATTTTGATGAGTAATTCCTAGACAAAGCTCCTCAAACTCACTTCACTGCTTGGTCAGTTACCAGGACTATTCAGCATGAATATTGCTTTTATTAAGATCTTGTCATTTGAGTGGTCATATGAAAATCTGCTTGGACAGCTTCCCCTGCAAGTTACATTTCAGTCTGGGAGAAAAAGAATAATATCTGTGTATTTGTCTACTTATATGTACATAGAAACACAAATGTAAACCTGGACCCCTGAATCCATTGCATACATGCATGGACATACCAGTTGTGCATTTGTTGCAGGGAGATGCAAGTACTGGAATGTGTACAAGGTCCCTCATTAGGCCAACCAACAACACTGGAATGAACAAACAAGGTGCCTCACCAAATCCTCTCAGAGCTCAAGGAAAGGTTTCTTTAGTTCCTGGATTTTTCTAACTATTTTGGTCTCATAAAACAGTTTTGGTCTAAGCAAAAATAACTCTTTCCCCTCTACACCTTGCCTCACATGTTTCCCTTGACCACCAGTGGTCCAAAACCAGCAGATGAGAAGTGCCAGCTCTCCAGAAACCAGGTGTGACTCAGACTGCTGGAAAGCACTCCACTTCCCAAATTCAGACCAGTTGTAATACAAGGTTTTACCCATTACAGAGGTTACTTCTCATCCTTGGTTCAGATTACCTTCAACTCTGACGACTTTGGGTCAGAGATTTTCCACTAATTCGTATATACATAAAGCTTAGTGGAAAAGTCCTGCCCAAAAGTGATCCAAAATGCACGTTTCTAATAACTCGGGTGCTATGAAGGTGGCTGGTGACAGCTTTTATTTGATGTTAAGCACAGTACGTGACTTTCTTTCCTGACCTTGCACACACTCTGGTAACGTGCAGCTCCTAGACCAGCTCATTAGCCTATTGTCAAAACCTTGGAGATACTTTAAGGGTGAATACAGTGAAGAAAAAAAAAAAGAAGAAGCAGCTTTGCATGTGAAAGGGAAAGTAGGGGGAGGAGGGTAAAATCACCAGGGTGAAGTACAGCATGTTCAGCAGACTCCGGTCCCTTGGCTGCCTGCCCGATGACTCTCCCGAGCGGAGCTCTCCTAGCAACCAGTCCCCAGCCATTTGAATTTTTATGTATTGCTATGTCGGTGGTGATGTCACGGTTTCCATAGCTACTATCAGCTGGAGGAACCACGACACGCTGCTCAGTAGCTGAGAAAAAAAAAATTGGCCTGGCTGAAAGATTTCAGGCAAGTCTTGGAGGCACGTGCTGTGGAGCTGGAGCTTCGGCCGCGATTTGTGCTGGTGGAGCCGCTTTCAGCTGGGCACCAGAGGCAGACCCATCATCTGCACCACGGCAGCTGCTGCAACATCCATCCTCCCCTAAGTGCTTTATTGTAGAAATTAAATATTGTTATTAATTAAACTCCCCGTCCCACAGGCTGCCCAGCCCTGTCTGGTTAGAGCACACTCGTGAGAAGGGAACAGGCGATCCATTTGTCAAGCGGCGACAACTTCTGGCATCGGGAATGAAGTGTTTCAATCAGAGAAGGCTTTGATCCTATTCATAAAAGAGTATTTAAATAATTGCTAACCGGGCAGAGACTTATCCCAGGGAGTGTTTCATTATTGCAAAAGGTTAAACTGAGCCTTTGGTGCACAAGCCAAAAAAATAGGAGGGCTCCAGAAATTTGGTCGAGGGATTAAGTTTGAAGGCAGGGCTCTGCTCTTGTAAAAGAGACCGGAGGCCAGGAGAAGGTCTGAACACAACATCCCCTAAGAATGGACATGGAACATGGCACAGAGCAAACAAATGCAGCACTTGAATCTCACAGCCGATAGCTCAGATTGCAGCAACTTCCAGGATCAAGCCAGAGAGCTTTTGACAGTACTTTGAATTTTGCAAAAGCACAAAATGCTGAATTTTCCCTGCAGAGACAATATTGTCCTCTGCCCCATTACTGAGCCATGCTCACCACGCTGGGGGCTCTTCACACATGAAGTGCTTGGAGGATAAAACACAGAGATGTTGATAGCAAAGCTTCAAACAGCAGTGGGCTGCCTTTTCACTCAGCCAAACCACATCTTTCCCACTGGGGTTATTCTTAGCACGATTTATCACAAAATCCTGAGGAAATAATCCTGGAAAAAATCCTGGCAATAAATAATCTTGAGAAGTAACATTCTGGCTTGTGTTGGGCAATGTGTGGTCCTCACAGGAGATTTTGAAGGGACGAAGTGAGTTAGGGACCTTCTCTGTGGCTTGTGTGTGTAACTCTTTGGGATTTGCCTGCAAGGGGAATGAGCTGTTCAGCATGTGCTGTTCACTAGCTCCACTATGAAAATATCTTCCACCAGGTATCGTGTCCTCCCTGGTGCAGCTTTGCCCCAGCTATGATCTCTGCATGCTGTGACCACCTCTGCAGGTCTATCTCATGGTTGTTCATGCTGCTGAGACCAACAGCAATTCCCTGAGATTAAGATAGCCATAGATTAAGTGTAAGCACCTACATCTAAGTGTCCATATGTGATCTGGCACCTGAATTCCCCTGGTAGTGGAAGAAAAGCTGGCTAATATAGCCGAGAAGCTAGAGTGCTGTTCAGGTCCCCCAGGGTAGATATCTACCTTTGGTCAGTTAAGCCATCTCTGAACTCATCTGATGTGAGGTGAGATTCAGCTTCCAGATGCAGGCATCCCATGTCATTTCATCTCATTCAGGTGGGATGCCATCAGGCATTTCTAATGGTACTAGAAACTTCTGCCCTGGCTCTCCACATTCATGCAGAAATTATAACCTCTGGGCTGATTCCTACTCGTGTCTTCTGTGATAGCTGTGGCCAGATTCAGTTGCCCACGTACAGACAGTGTCTTTTCAGGTGCTCTGGATGTCCTGTCTGGTTTCCAGATGCTGCTCCTATAAATCCTTGGTCCTCTTCTCTCATCCCTTGTGGTTTTCCCTGTGATGTTCCCATACTCTAGAGCTTTCCAAATGGCACAACTTACTTATTTTAAGCAACTTTTTCCCACCATTTACTGCACAGTTTCCAAGTTTACATTCTGCCCTACAGGCTTATCAGTTCAAAGAGCCCTCAATGTGCTGAAATATGTGCTTGATGTCTTATACTCATTTTGGCTGTGCCCTACATCCAGCCAGTCTCCAATCATAGAATCATAGAATGTTTTAGGCTGGAAGGGACCTCTAGAGATCATCTCGTCCAACCTCCCTACACAAGTAGGGGCATCTCTACCTAGGGCAGGCTGCTCAGAGCCCCATCAAGCCTGACCTTGAAGGACTCCAGGGATGGGGCCTCCACCACCTCTCTGGGCAGCCCATTCCACTGATCTACCACCCTCATATTAAAGAACTTTTTTCTAATATCCAATCTAAATCTCTCCTTTCCCAGCTTAAAACCATCACTCCTGGTCCTATCATTACAAACCCTTTTGAATAGACCTTCCCCTGCCTTTACATAGCCCCCTTCAGATACTGGAAGGTCACTCTAAGGTCCCTGCAGAGCCTTCTCTTCTCCTGGCTGAACAGCCCCAATTCTCTCAGCCTGTCTTCATAGGAGAGATGCTGGAGCTTTTCTGGAGCTGATCCACACATAAGCTATGCTGAAACAGGAACTCATGCAGATGTTTGCATTTTTTTGCATACATTTGTTGTACAATGACACATCATGGTATACATACCCATGGGCTTGAGTATTCATTCACAGCTCAGATTCTCTATACCAGTGGGTACGGCTGAACATGAAGGACTGAGTCTGCCCACCTAAATTTGAGTTTCTGTTGCCTGACCCTTTGAGATAATGATCACCTGTGCTCCTGGTTGAGCCAACAGCCATCCCTGGAATGCAGTGCAATCTTAGCTGGACTGAGTCTCTTTCTGGAAGCTTTTCTGGAAGTCCTGTAGTTAGTTGTACCTGCTGCATGATTAACCACTCACTGATGCTCTCAAGCACAGCCACATTTGTCCTGGTTCACCTGGTGCCCTTCCATCTCCAGATATATTCTTGGGGCAGCCATGCAGCTTTGGGGAGATCAACACAGGAGAAGCCGTGTTGATCTGAAGGTTCAGAACAGACCAGAGGTGGGTCTTCCTGTAGTGGGCAGTCCCACGGTGGTTCTCTTTGACACAGGGAGGGGTAAATGCTGAAAATGTACATGAGCATCCAGGTTGATCCAGGAGGCACTAGACAAATTCATGGAAGAGAAATCCCATGGAGGTTACTAAATATAAAGGAGCCACATCCCTCTCAGAGAGGTGGCTGGGGCTTTAGGGAGCACTCAGAGAAATACGTGTGTTAATCCTGTTTAAACCCTTCTCTAGGCAAGCCACTCTTGGTCACAGTGGGGAAGAGGATATGGGACTTTGTCTGACTCTGCATGACTGTTCTTAGGTTCTTACTATTCAAGAGCCATATTTTCATCATGTTATTTTTGCATGCCAGTGAGAAGCCCCCACCTGCTGAGTTCTGGGTCTCGAATTATGCTTCACAACCAGTGAGATCTGTAAGGTGGTCCAGATGCATGACATAGTATCTTCTTACCACTGTTCAACACTCTCTGAGGTCTCCCTGACTATTACTTCTTATTACAGCAGATTTTAAAGCAGAAAATGCTCTCTTGGCTTGCATGGAGAAGACTTTTTTTGCAGAGACTGAAGCCCTCTGTCTCTAGGTCCTGCTGGTTCCCAGCAGACCAGTCAGACAGTAGCAGTCTCACCCAGTCCTTGCCCTCTGCAGGAGATCTCAGAGAGGTTTCCAGAATAGAGCCCATGCCTTTGGTCCCTAATTCAATGCTCACCATCTGGGCCGTTCTATGCTGCCTGAGCAGCTGCGGTGATGCTGGTCCATCTATGTAGCTGACCCTGCAGGATAACCCTGAATGTCCTCTAGTCCTGTCTCCTACCCTCCAGCCAGCTGAACCAGGCACCCAACCTCCCTCTGCTATCCTGGAGACAGAGAGAGACCTCCCAGGGACAACTCAGAGCAGAAGGAAAATGCAGGTTTCACTTATCAGCATCAAAGGTGCTGAAACAACCACAATCGACCAGATGACTCGCCTTGAGTCATTTCACCCTCCTTAGACTGTCCCTCTCTGAGCAGTGAGCTGGGAAATCAAGACATGAGTTCTCACAGTGCTGCCCTTGCTTTATCTGAGATGCCTCGCAGGCCAAGCCAACATTGGGTAGGTGATCTTCACATGATCAGACAACTGCACACTTGGCAAGGGCGCTGTGATTTCACAAAATCACAAATCCACGTGTCATTACCCCGAACGCTGGGACAATGCCCACACTCACCCCTGAGCCTTTCGCACAGGCACTGGTGGTTTATTTTCCAGGAGATAATTAGATTTGCTAGCGACCATGTGTCTGCTTCCAAGTAACACTGGATATGCTATTTTCAGGCATAATTCAGAGTAACCTACAGCAGCAGCTCAGGGAATAGGGAGGGAGGTTTGGCAAGTGTTTTGCAACAGCTCTGTAAAGTTTTCAGTGTGCCATCTTTTCATTTCAGTTGTTAACACAGATGTCTGTTGAAAGATAACGTTGCACATTCCAATCTCAGAGGCACCAGCACAAGGCCACTCTCTCAGAGAAGCAAGTCCTTGGCAGAAGGAGTCCCTGAGACAACACCCTCTGAAAATGTGTGAGAGCATTTCTCTTGGGCCTGGTGCCTGCCTAGAAAAGACTAGGCTTGTCCAAAGTGTGAACGTACACCAGCGATTTGCTCAAGGAATCTCTGTCACTGCATCCTTCATGCTAATATCTGCACATGGGAATGACTTGCTGCGTATTCACTTTGGCCATTTGCAGAGGTCCTTATGAGGAACATATGTAGAACTGTGATTGCTTTTGTGATCTAGAGACGTGACCAGCAAACGCAATCACCAGATAGTCCAAGGCTCATTCAAGAGGAATTAACCATTGATGGAGAATGTGAATGAGAAAAACCCTAAGTGAGCATATGTACCTTCATGCTCTAGTGCTCAGCCCAGCCTGGATTAGGGAGAGCCTTCCTCTGGCCTGCCTCCCTATAGAGGATCATCAGATTGTCCTTGCACCTTCCTCTGAAGCCTGATATGGTGTTTTTTTCCTGCCACCAGCCATCTCCTCTCTTTTCATGTGTAGGAAGAGCAAGAAAAAGAGCTGTGGGCAATAGAAATAGCTGGAGAAAACTCATCTTGGAGCTGATGACTGCAACAAAGAAGCCACCAAAGTTAGTTAGTGAGGTACCAGTGTCCCTGTTATGGTCTGTTTGCAGATTCCTATCCCTCTGGCAATGGCACAGCATGGCTGGCTAGGCTTCATGCCCAGCTGCTCCTGGCCTCCTTCCTTCTCCATTGCCTTTCCTCATAGCTGTATTATGCTTATGGTTCTTGGTCTCCTCCATCAGTGCACAGAGGAGGGCCATATCCAGAGCCCCTCAGGCATCTTTTTTCCTCCAGAACAGCACTACCCCTTGGCTCAGCCCAGAGTGAGGAGACACTTCTTGCAAAGTGAACCACACCTGGGAGAGCCGGTGACCTGGACCTCATCATCCTTCCCACCCCATGACCCTCCTAGGGTTGCTCCTGCTGTCCCACCTTGCAGCTCAACCCAACCACATGCGAAGCAGGATTCCCCAGGGTGCTGTGGCATCCCAAGGCCTCCCGGGGGGTTCATCCCAGGCAGGAGCAGAAGCGTGCCTGGGGGACAGCACGGGGCTGGTACCGGCAGCACTGCCACGAGTGGTTCAGAGCCGCTCAGCCCTCCCCTGAATGAAAGGCTGTTCGCTCACGGGCCCTGGCTCCCATTGTCACCCGGTGATGAATGGGGCATCAGCACACTGCAATACTCTATTTGTTTTAGAGGTCAGTGTCAGACTGAAGGGTATTCTTCATAAACCAGATCAGGGAGTTTGTGCTTACGTGACCAGATTGGCAAGAGCATGCGAAACCCCCAGTAGCTCCCATTGTCCCGAATGGGAACAGAGCTCTTTTGAAGACCTTATCCATAAATTAACTGCCACTCCCTGCTCCCCACTGGTCTCTACCAGCTTCCCACTCATTCAAAAACCACCTCAGATTGATGGCTTGTGCCATCATTGAAGATTTGATCCTATCTGAGACTACAGTTTGGTTCCTGCAGGAATGGCACAGTATCTGACACCAACCCCCACTCCTGGTGCAAGGATATCGTAAGCTGGGCTGTAAAAATCTTTCTTTGTTTCTCTTTTCTTTGCCTCCTGTCTCTAATCATCCTCTAGTCTGATCTGACAACCCACAGGGGGATGCACGATGTAGGGGGAGGGTGCAGTCACTGGGAAGTCAGCATCAAACAGAAGAGGAGATCATCATTTTGCCTTGCTTTAAAAAAAAAGACTACTTAGATATTTAATTTTTGTTTCTTTTTCTGATGATTTTGAGATTCCCACAAGAACTACAGCCTGGGAGAACACACATTGGGTTGGTATTTCCAGCCAGGACACATGGGACAGGCTGCCTGAGATTAGAGCCATGCTCAGGTGTGCTTAAATCCTCATCACTCTTCCTCCAGGAACTCAGGGAGCTGGACCTACATGTTGACCACCTCCTGTCTAGCCAACCTTTGAAGAACCCAGATGCTGAAGTGGCCATCCTTTCCTTGAGCTTTGTCTGCATCTGGCTGCTAGGAGAGACACAAGCTGGGGACCTCAGAAAGCAGAGGGGAGGATGTTTCAGAAATGAGCCCAGCTTTCCTCTCCATTAAGCTTTAATGTAACAAATCAGCCACACAAAATGGACGTACACAGTAGTATTTTTGAGAATGGAGTTGAGATACAGAGTTTTCCTGTTGCCAGCCCCTCATTTCTTTGTTTCATTTTAAGATGCTGCAACACAAACTCCATTCCCAAATGCCCACGATGCCTGGGCAGGAATACCTACGGATGACTCCAGTAGGCTTAAATGCTACTTCTTAGCATTGACCAGGCACTTGTCATGACTCTGATGTACAGAGAGTCACAAGTCCTCATGGTTATCCAGGTTTGAGCAGATGAATTTCTCTTGGTTGGTCTGCATGTCCCATCCCTGGAGAGAAAATGACCTTGGATGCCACCAGGACATCCACTGTTCCAAAGCAGGTCTCATGGCAGCTCCCCATTTGCTGGAGTTTTCTGCTCTGTTTGCACAGTAACATTTGCAGACGTGTTTCTTATTAAGAAGCCAGGAATTCATGACCTTTTGCAGCGCAGAGATCTGGAGATTACTTACCAAAATAGTCTATAAACTCCACAACTGCTGCATGCACATCGTTGATAGAGGAGAACAGTGAGATACCTCTCAGTGGAAACGGTCCAGCCTGATAAGATCTGTGGTCGCGAGTGTGTGTGTGTGTTGCACAGCAGATACTCTGTACGAGGACCATGAAAAGCTTTTTTGTTCTTTTCTCACTGCATGGCTTTTGCTGCTTGCTTCACACGAGTCTTTCTGTCAAAACAACCTGGCCTGGTGGAAGTGTGATTGGATATTACACCCACTGCAGGGAAAATGTCTGTGTGAGGGTAACAGGTTGTAGTGGGCAGGGGAGAGTGTATACTAATCCTTCCGCTTCTGGTCACCTCTCTGAGGCCTCCAAGACTAGCAGAAGGCATGGAGCTATCAAATCCACTCCACAATCAAGTCCTTTCTTTGCTGCCTGGCTTTCAGACCTTGTCCAGAAGCAGTAAAATGTAAATGCAAGGGAGGAGGCAGGTAGGAACTGATCATGTTTTTTTTCCAATACAAGAATTAGGGGACATCAAATGGAAGAAGCAGGAAATATGTTCAAAAGCAGGGGAAAGTTCTTCACCCTGTGCAGAGTTGGGTTGCAGATCTCCTGTCACCCTGGATGCTAGACCTTTTTACATGTGCAAGTATTCGAGAGGCTCATGGGAGAGAAATTTATGAATTTCAAAATATCTCATGTTGTCACTATGATCCTAGAAACCAATCCAGCTCAGAAAGCCTCTGGGCTGCATGTGGGGGTTACTGGGAAAATGCTGCAGAGGACTGCCAATATTGATAGCTTTGTTTTCACGTTCTCTCCCATAATTGCATCCCTGGTCACTGCCAGAGACCCAGCACTAGGTGAACCTGTGACCTCATGACAGCTCATGTTTTTTTTCTCACTAAAAAGACATATAAAGCCTATGTGCTGACAGTTTACTTTCAGGCTCTGAAAACACATCTTGAATATACATATAGAGATATATTTTTTCTGTCCAGGGAAGAGTGCAGCCTGGCCTTAGACATCCAGTGTTGGAAACATCTAAAGCCATGTGAGATGAATCCTGCCATTCCTGTACACACTCAGTCCTGCCCTCAATGAACTTCTCTCCAGAGATCTGAGATTTAAAGGTTAAATTGCTGAATTCTTTGCCCCAGAGGGCTGCATGTTTGTTCATAATGAATGGTTATGAGGGAGCCTTGCAAACCTCAGCCATCTGCAGCACCTGTGTGTGACCCTGTGGTAGGTTGGTCAGCCTGACACTGGACCCAAGCAGCAGGGTTGAGAGCACCCAGGAAGAAGGTAAAAGTTGGGAGGGAACAAATGACACCAAGGTGTGGGTTTAAAATGATTTGAAAGCATCATCTGTTAGTTCAAGAGAGAAGTCATGAACCTGGAAGGCATGAGTAGCTGTTGCCATAAAGTGCTTTGACTCCAGGAGCTGTATGGTTCAGTCACCAGTGATAGCACCCAAATCCATGCAGTCAGCATAACACACATTAAACTGGGGAAGTAGTTTATGATGCATCACAGCAATTTATTTAAACTAGGGAATTCTTATCCCCCAGAAGTAATTCCAGAAGATGGGACATGTCCTTGGGTCTGTGTTCTTTGTGACTTTAGCAAGGAAAAACAAAAACAAAATCATTCCAGATAGCATGTGCTGACAACATTAAATAAACAGACTGAAAAAGGGATGGAGTACCAGATAATTGCACAGACCAGTGATGAGTGTGTGGCCGACTGGCTCACGTGAACAATCCCATTCAGTGCAGGGTCAGTGTAGCCTGTGCTGACAGATCAGGGATGGTTTTTTCTGAAGGGGATGTAGGTGATCACAGCTTTCCCAAATGATGTGGAGTCAATATGAATTCCCAGTGCAGTGCAATGCTCAGAAGGCAAACGTTAACTCTGGGTGTGTTAAAAGGGTGTGTACAGGTGATGTGTACAAGAGTGAGCATTACCCTACCTGCAACACTAGCAGGACCAACCTGGGAGCCTTCTCCTTACAGAGGCTGTTTCTATATGGGCAAGAGCTCAGGAAAAAGCTCCAGAAACAAGAAGTCTAGAAAAGACTTAGAAATCTCAATCCCTTCAATTTATCCAAGACAGTAAAAAGTGATTTGAGTTTTAGCTGCTCCTTCTTTGTGGAAGCTCAGATTTCTTAAGGTGAGCAGTAGAGAAGGGGCTATCGTTAGGCAGATGTTAGATAGATCTGTCAAGCAGCATTCATCTAAGCATAGACAACTGCATCTCAGTTTAGTTACTCCAGGCCCTTACATTGTGTTGAGGTTTAGGTCCAATCCACCTAGAACAGATGCTCTCTGTTAACTCCTCTTTCTCCCCACAGTTAGAGGAAGAGAAAAAAGTATAACAGAGAGAGACTTGTGGCCCCCTCCCCTCCCAAATGGGAGAGGAAGGGAATGAGAGAGGGGTTTCCAGATTAGAAAAGAAAAATAAAACAGCTTTAATGAAAATAATGATAATAAAGGGAATATAAACAAATATATTCAAAACCAGTATCGAACCAACCTCCCCCTGATGAATTACATCACTGTCACCACTGAGGCTGTGGAGCAGGCACTGGAAAAGTCCCAGACCGGGCTCAGCAGATGATGGGAACCGGGTTCAGGAGCTGGGTTCAGGAACACATGAATCAGGATCAAAGGCAGGGCCGAGAGGGCAGAAGACCAAAGGGTTCACTGAAGGAAAGAGGCCCAAGTGTCCTGAGGAGACGAGCATTTGAGCATAGGAATATACTGAAGGGGCGGCATAAGGGATAAGACTGAGACCCTCATGATACCTCAGCCTTATACTGAATATGACATATATGGGATGGAATTCCTTGTTGGTCGGTTTAGGGTCACCTGTCCTGACTAATCCTCCTCACAGTTGCAGCCTTTCACTTTCTGCACCCCCGCTGTGGTACACAAGCTCTAGCAGTGACCTTGGTCTGCATACCAGTCCTTGGTGGTAACTCTAAACTTCGAGTGTTATCACTGCTAGAAGCAGAGACTGTCTGCGAAAACATGCTGTGAGCCTCAGAAAGTGCGGTTAGTTAGCAGAGACTCTGATGAAAAGTAAAATCACTGAACAGCACTGGTTTGGTTCTAACTCAAACCAGGACACATCGCCAATAGATACTCAGTCAATGGACTGTAGGGTGAGATCCGTCTTGTACTGAAGCAAAGAGCTGACATAGGGCAGATGGATCCCACCACCGAGTGCCTTTTTATCTCCTTTGAATCAAAAGGACTCTCAGGTGATTAGCTCAGCTGTAGACACACTGTAAACACAAATTTAGGTAAGATGAATCCAACCAGTTCAGGCCAGAAATGATGCACACATGTGATGGCAAAGGTAACGAACCATTGCAACAACATATCTATATATACAGCAGCTTCTCCATCACCCAGGGGCTCTAAATGAAGACTGAGCAGGTTCCAACAGAAAATGCTGTAGTTCAACAGATGGTAAAAAATTGACAGAAAGCAACCCTGGACCAGACGCCTCTGCTCTGTGTCTTGTGGGGGTCTGGTAATAACCATCTTTTCCAGTCTTAAAAAGATTTTGAATCAATGTCACGAAGGGCTGCTAAATATTTCATCAGTTTAAGATCTATATATCATCGTGCTTGGTATTCAAATACATCTTGCACAGGACCACTTGAAAAATTAGTATTTACAGCTTCTCACACAGTCTTTCCCTTTCTAAATAAGAAAGCAAGGCAAGCACAAGAGAGGACTACTCTGCATAACTATGGCTTTGACCTTTGCTGTAGTCAACATTACCTGTGTCTTCTTGTTAAAGGTGCAGTAAAGAGAGAAGTGGTTGCTTTGGAAAAGCCCCCATGAAAATAGCATTTGGTTTTGCAAACTTTTTCCTGTTGTGCTTTATTTTCAAAAGTCATCTCATTTGAAAGAGAGAAGCTGTTTGACCACAAAACGCAACTGTCACCTATCACAGCCCAAAGACTCAGAGCTAAAAATGTCAGTGGGGAGAGGGGGAGGGGAAAGGAGAGTACAGCCCTTTCTCCCTTGAAAAATAGTCTGCTTAAATTCTCCAAAATCACAGGGGAAGGTGGCAGCCATCTAGACTGAAACCATCTTCATCCCGTCAGCCACCATTGTGCAGAAATACGTGCAAAAATACATGCAAAAATACTTTCCTCATTTGTGGAGTGGTCCTGTTGTAGCTATCACGTCCACACTGCACTTGGATGGGAATTATCTGATAGCTCTTCTTATTTGAAGAGTGTCAATTAATTGCAACTTGAACTTTCAAGGAAGGATCTGAACAAACATGTCCTCTCTGCCAGCATGGCTTGTCCTGCAGGTGGCCCTTCAGAACCTCCTGTTGCAACTGCTCCACTGGAGACAGGACTAGGAGCTGATAGACGCTCCAGCTTGGACAACAAAACTGTCCTTTCCTCTGAAGTTTATTTCTATTTTTCTGAGGTCATACCCCAACATATTCAGATAAAGCAAACTCAGAGGACCCTTTATTGTAGCATCAACTCCTCGCTTACAGATAATACAATAAAGTGTAAGAAATGTTCTTGGCTCGCTACATTTTTTGTTGCAAGCATAACAACATGATGGTAAGGAGTGACCACAGTGGGATCCAAAGCAGTAACACTGTGGTGAACAGTCCTGGGTACAGTTATCTTTTGAGTCACCCTTCCTGTCAATATTTATAGAGAAATAAAAGGCTCTGGCTGGAAATGAAGAAGGTTATTTTCCTGGAACGATGGGCACATTTTGGCTGCTAAAATCATCCACAAAACATTTTAAAATTATCACATGCTGTGAATCTATCCTTGGCATGGAGACTCAGAAACAAGTCTTCAACAGCCTGAAACACTGGAAGATGGATGGAAGGGTGGAAAAAGCTCACTCAAGAGAAACAGCCATTCCTGCACCACCTTTCCTCTCACTTTCCTGATCCATCACTGCTTGGTTTCCAAAGAATGCCTTTCCATGGGCCAGGGGTGGAAGTTTCAGAGAAGACTAATGGACCACTGCCTGAAAGCTGGCTAAAAACTTGGATAAATCTCCTTCCCTGGTGCCAAAGCATTCAATTAGCACTGAACAAGGAGGAGCTGGCAATTAAGATACCTGGCTGTGACCTTGCATCTTTTCTTCAGTGATTACATGCTTTGGTTGACAGGTTCTTCTAAGGTGGTTTCTCAAAGTCTTCTTTCAGAACAGTTTCACTTTGTCTGACTACATAGTTTGCATCCAGGAGCTATACCCAGAAATAAGGATATAAGAAAATGAAAGATGAATATTCTACCATGTCATGTGAGAGACAGGAAAGAATTGAACCAGAACACAAATAACTCTTCCAAAGGTATTAAATAGACAAAATACATCTCCTACCAAGCAGGAAGGGAGGAAAATACAGTGTTCTTGCTATTCCTGGCTTTATCTACATTAGTAAATTAAACAGTGTCAGGAAATGTTCTCTGCTAGTGGAACTCGATGAGCCATACTTTAGATCATTAGCACCATTGCTGGCTGGTTTATGCTCATGCCAACAAGCACTGTCCCAGACAATTCCTGGAAAGACCAGTTCCCAAAAGGCAGCTTGCAACTCCCTTTTCTTTGAATTAGTAAAATGAAAATGGGATGTTCCATGCTAGTAGACTTTACTAGGCACATTTGATTTAATAGTTTAGACAAAACTGCTAAGATCTTTTGGTTGCTTGCCCAAATCCATCCTCTTGTGCCAGGAGTGACAGTGAAGAAAGCTCAAGATCCAGGTGATTCTGGAGTCTCTAGCACCAAGGGAATCCCCTCCAGAAGATGCCTATGGGTTATGTCCTCAGCATCATCTTAGGACCAAGAAGAAATAGAGCAAGACAGAGCATCTTCCCCCAAGCACTAATGAAGGACACTGGGGAGTAGTTCAACTTCCAGATTAAGTCACATTTGGGTGCCCACATGCATGTGTTCACCTGGAAGCAAGATTCACAATGCAGATCTAGTCAATAGTATCAACAAAGTCTGGGAGCTGTTCAGCTCATCAAACATGGACACTATGGTCTCAATGGATCTGCCCATATGTAGGCATCCAGGGGCACTGACATCCTGTTGCCTCCAGGTGTGTATGGATCACAAAGAGAGCCAATGCACTGGAAGGCTCTTAGTACTCGCCTATTCGGGAAGTTGTACCTCTAAAAGTGCAGGCATGAATTTAAACTCTTCCAGTTGCCAGTTTGATTCTTTTTGTGCATAAATATCCCAATTTTTAATTTTTTTTAAAAAGGTAATTTGAAGGCTTGCTTATTCCTGAGTTTGTTTATTCCTAAATAAATTTATACTAGTACAACCAGTATTACATAAGGGAATGCTACTGGCAAAACAAGAGCATTTTAATTACACCAACATATCAGAAAAACAAAACAAACAAACAAAAATACCCACACCACCTTCACCAGCTTTGGAAGCAAGAGGCAGCAGCTGCTCTCTGCTCCCATAACCAGAGAGGGAATGAATCATGGCAGTCCACCTGGACTTGCAGTTCTGTGTAATGGCACCTAACTCTTCTTCTCTTCTCTACCAGTGACTGAATTAATGTTCATCCTGTTCCTACGCAGCGAGAGCGTTTTAGCTTCAGCCAGCAATTCTTCAAGCCACTCAAAACCTTCCCACTACTACAGTGGGGTTTAATATGGTTTTAAAATGAGGAACAAAGCTCTCTGCAGAGCAGTAGCAGCATGGCATCTGCAAGCAACCACTGTCTTATCCCCCCAGATCATTTTTCAGCCGTAGTATGTTTCTTGGCAAAATCAATTCAGCAAATGTCCAGATTTATAGAGTTCAGCCACATGGCAACCTTTTTTCAGGGCCACATGAGCAGCTATTATTTAAAGCCTTTTACTGTGTTCATGGAGAGGAACAAAGTGCACTTTCCCATTAAAGATTTAAAGCCTTTTTGTGGCAAAGCACATGTCACCCTGAAGGACACCTTGGGTCATGCATATAGATCCATCTTGTGCAACTTCCACTGCAGGATCAACGGGCTGATGCCTGAGAACGCTTCTGATCCTACCATTAGGTTGGAGGATAAGATCTTTCTCAGGGGATTATGAAGTGCCTCCCACATTGGCATCTAAAGGCATTTTATTCTGCAGAGTGCAGAGCTAAGCAAAGGCATCAGAGATATCCTGGGGACAAGAAACAATTCGCCCATGTTAGTTCAGTGCTCCTCCCAAGGACTTCGAGATCAGAAGAAAGGTAGAGCAGGCAGAGGCAGATATTTTTGTGCACATATAGTTGGGAGGCATTAAAGTGTTGTCACTTCTTCAACACTTTGCTGCATCCTCTGCTGAAGGTCACTGCTCCTCACACCTGAGACCTGGACCACATTCTGTGTGCATCTTTAACAATGTCTCCTGGGTTACCCTGGCTGGACAACTTTGACCTTGGTCAGCCCAAGGCAAATGGAAAGAAATGCAGCTGGGCTGACCCTGCACAGGAAGGGAGGACAATGGCATCACCTCCTACTCTTTGCTTTGCTGAGACTATACCCAGAGCTTGAACCTTGTGGGACAACTTACCTGCAATCTTGAGCTCAGTCAGACTTTCAGCTCACCTGGGCTTGAGGAGATCGTCAAGGTGGGGTTTGGGGAAGGATTCAGGGCTATGTCTGGCACAGACAGCAACCCCCTTAGGAGCAGGGCTGACTTATCCTGGGAAAAAGGAAGGGGCTGGAAAGGAATTTGGGTAAGAACAAGTTCTGCTCATCCTTGCTTTGTTTTGCTGCCTCAGCTCTCTGTGCACCAGGATCCCTGTGGCTCTCTTCATTCCAGGGGAAGTTGTTGGTAAAGGAAAAATCTCCTCTGCAGTTTGCTTCCTCCCAAGACACAGTTAGAAGTAGCCCCCCCACACACGCTCCACTCTTTATGCTTTCCACCTCCTATTTCATAACATACCCTATGACAACTTGATGGGAGCGGGGGTTGTTCTTGTTGGGCTTTTTCCTTGGAGGCAGCTTGATCTCCATTTAGCTGCATCCCCTGGGCTCTACTGCACAAAGTGCTAATGGTGTGCCTTCCACCAGGAGCTTATTCCCATCTCTTCATGGTAGGCACAGTGGAGCAGCAGGAGAAGGAACGTAGCAGGCTCCAGGACAGGATCTTATCTGAGCATCCCTCTCCCCACCCTGCGCTGGGGTGGGAGGGTGGAGGGGAACATTCTGCTCCACCATAAACAAACTCCCTGCCATGAAAATAGGCCGCCATCAAGTGATGCCAGTAGAAGTGCTTTAGTGATTTAAATGATGTTCACGGCAGAGAACAGCTTGATTAATTCATAGGAATTGTAACTACTTAGGGCTCCATTCATCTGGAATGATCTGTAGCCCTATCTGTCGCAGAAGTTACAAAAGGTCCTCGGCTTGGGTTGCAGGTGATATATTAGTCACCCCCTCCTGAAGCCAGCCCATGCACAAGGAGCTGCCTGGTTGCTACAGGCATCTACAGTGATTGAAAGCAAGACAAGGACAAGGGATCTGCTCCTCAGCAGGTGATGGGGCAGGATGGGGAGTCCCACCAGGCATCTCCCTAGGCAAGGGGGTGCTGGCTGGGGATGGTTAATCCTGGGACACGAAGCCGCTGACTCCTTCCAGGAGAGTTTTTGGGAAACACTGCTGTCTTTATCTCAGAAATCAGCTGGTGGCATGTACATAATGTGTGAGGACATCTGGCTGAGGCTGAATGCCGGGGCCAGCGCTGCTTTGTCACGGTGGCTCACGGGGTCATTGGCTTTGGTCTCACTGCTCTTGCAAATGATGGAAGAGTTAGGCCACAGACTCCAAATTAGACACATGGATGCAGAAGGAGGTTTTTTGGTGGCAGCTGCTCTGGGTGAAGGAGCCAGGGTCACCAATAGACCCGCACCTCTATCCAGAAACTGTTTGGCCATTTGGTTAAGTGGAGGGGACAGGGACTTCATCCTCCTTAGACCTACCCCCATTTCTTAGCAGCAGCAAAAGCAGCACTGGGCACATCCTGATCAGCTGAACCCAGCATATGCCCTGTGTCATCTGGGGCACGAGGAAGAAATGATTCTCCTGCTGGCAGCATTGGTGGAGACAAAGCCAAGCCCTAAGGAAGGCTGGTGTGATGATGAAATATGGAGCCCTGCTCCCTGCCATGCTGTCCAGCATGGCTCAAGCTTGTGCAGACAGGGTGAAGCTGTCCCACATCAGACCTGCTGCCAGATTTGTACCTCTCAGCACCCAGCAGCTGCTGGTCACAACCCATCCACAAGGTGAGCAATAGCGGCAATGCAGGACTCTGGGTCACAGTGCCACCGTGTGGGCTCTGCCAGCTCCCAGAGCACGGAGAGGGACATGGGGTGTTCTGAGCTGGATCTGAGTTCCTCCAGCTGGTGACTGATGGACCAGGGAAATAAAAATATCAAACTGGAAGCAGACATCCCAGTTTCCCTGAGGTTGAAGCACTTATTGACTGGCGCCACTTTTCTCATGCAAGTCCTGTGTACTAAGGTTTTTGCTTTCGTTGCAGGATCCTTTAGAGGTTCCTTGAGGCAGGACCCTCCTCAAATTCTCCCAATAGGCTGCCACCTTCTGCACCCATTGGGCTCAGCCTCTGAGGGGCAAAGGCCTTTCACCATCTTCTTTAAGCTGTAGGTCTCAACACAGGCATGCTAGAAGGAAGTATGGAACTCCTTCTCCCCCTTTGGTGCAAAGACAGGGGCTTGACCCAAGCCAACTTCATTAGAATGAGGCTGAATGATTTTGTACTGGAGCAGATGAGAAGTACACATCCTGTGAATGTCACTGGGGTGAGAGAAAACAGAGAGGTGGTTTTAAAAGGCTGGCATGTCCTGAGCATTTAAATGCGTTTAAACCACCAATGTTGTACTTGAGCTTGACTTTGAGTCAGTTGTGTCTCAGTCATGAGCACAGATAGCCAGGAGCAGAAGACAACTCCTGAAGGTTTCCCAGGTCATGCTAATGGAGTCAAGTGCCTTTAAAGATGTCCTGCTAAGTTAGCTCATCCAGGATCTAGCAGCAGGACAACGCTCCTCACAAAGCATCTGCCTTCGTGCCGTATTCTCCCCAGGTCACGCAGTACCACAGACCTCTGCCCATGCCCATGGTGGTCAGTTAAACATAAGCCTGGCTGCCTCCATGCTATGCTGCTGTTAGTCCAGAGGAGATCCACCTCTGTTTTACATGTCTACCTGTCAGCTTCTACCACCGAGCCAGTCACTCTCAGCTCACTTTGTAGTCAATGGAGAGGAAGATCACACTTGGGAGGACATGACTCAGCCACCGTATTCCAGACGTCTGTGTTAGGATGAATGAGCCGTGCTCTGACTGTGTCAGAGGATGCTCTCCTCTGGAATCAGTGTAACGAGACATTGAACAATGTCACCCAGCCCCTCCTAACACAGCTCTCCTGTCACCACACCAGTTGCATAAAAACCATGCATGTTCTCAGGCAAAAAAAGCCCTTCCTGGTGTATTTTAATACCAGCCAAGTAAAACCATGTGCTAATGTCTTCAGGCTGTTGTGCTTGCTACCTAAGCAATATGCATGAGAGACTGGAAGCTGTTTTTCTCCCAGACCTTCCAACCCTATGCACACATGTGGTGAAATCCTGTTGCAAAGCTCAGCACCTCTGGATGTGCCTGAAATACCCTTCCAAGCTGACATCCTTGTTCAAAGCCACCATGAGACCTGGGGCTGCAACAGCTGTGAATGTCATTGATGAGAATCGAGAAAAAGAGCTACAGTTTTTTAGGTCTTTTTTGGGTGAAAAAGAATTGCTCTCCACTGCCCATTGCCTTCCTGATTGATGGCCCTTCCCTTCTCCTTAGCTCCCTAGATGCACTGCTAATTCCCTCACTGTAAGGACAAGCTAGAGGGTGCCCTGGCCTGCAGCTTATCAAAGACCTGCTCTCCTTGTTTGGGGCCACCACCATGTCAAATTATCTGATCTGCTGCCTATGACAGCTTTAGGAAGCCTTCAGCCTGGGTGATGGTGGCCTTGGTGGAGGGAAATGAGAGAATATGTCTGGTCCTGGGTAGGAGGATCCACTGTCATATCTCTTGCCACCCTACATGTCCTTACTGCAGCAGCTCTCTCCCAAGCCTGTCATCTCTGGGTTTTTGCTGGAGGGAGTCTCTGGAGACTGGAGCAACACTCCAACACTCCATCCCCCTGTGCTGAGTCACCAGCAGCATTCCCAGCCAGGGCCATCCAAGGGACATGAGGTTTTCCTGCCCCAGGGCTGCCAAACATATGTCAGCTTCTTGGAGACTCTCAGGCCTGGAGCTTCCCTAGGAATTTCCCAAGGAGCCTGGCTGGGCTGGGTGACCCAGCTCCTCTAGATGATATTGACAGCAGAAGAGGTCCTGCAGCTCTGACTGTGCAGCAGTGAACATCAGGATACTCCTTAAATACCACTTGCCCTCATTGCCACAGGCACCTGAATGGCATCAGTGAGGAAGGAGCCAGCACAGCAAAGGAAGCTTTTACATCTCACCCCTGCAAGAACTAAACAAAAGCCTTGTGCTCCATGGCTGGCACAGCTTGTGTCTGAGCCACACCTCTGAGAGATGCTACCTGGATGCACTCTAGGGCATGGGTCCAGCCTTACGGTGTCTCCGGCCAGGTGGCACGAGGAAGATGCTCTGGCCTTTCAGTGTTGCAAAGACCTTCCTAGTGCTGACACTCTGATCTCATGAACAAGTTGGTCAGTGGCCAGGAACCCTGTGGAGGAATGAGGAAGTGGAATTGGAGATATGTCAGCAATTACCTTGCGTTCTCACTGCAAAACAGGACAGAGGGTAGCCTGACTGAGCACTTCTTGGAGCTTTGGACCTAGATGGTCTGAGATGGGCAGGAGATGAAGGGCAGGAGAAAAGAGGGTAAACTGAGGTCTTATACTAATATTGACTGGGTCTGGAGTGCCCAGACTGGTGACGCTGTGAAACTCAAGGCTGAGGGGTTTCTTTCCTGGCTGGCTGTCCAGCATGCCTGGGGCTACCAGCACCAAATATAGCACTCAGAATAGCTCTGCTGTGCCCGTTTTCTCATATTTTGGCATCCACTAGAAAATTCCCCACCAGGGAACATAGTAGGGTTTTTCAAAGCATGAAAAAGTATATTGTGGTTTCAACAGTCATGACATAAGACCTCAAGTCTTCCCCTGCAGGCCCTGTGGCGAGCTGCCCTCGTGGCTGCCTTGCTGTCTACAAAGCTTTGTCGTATAAAGTGAGCTCTTATGAGCAAAGAGGTGGCCTTGATGCTCGTGTGGCCAAGCTAAATGCAGCAGCTGCCAAAGCCCTTGGCATGCACAGCTGGACCCACTGCAGGTGAGCCTGCTCTCCAGCAAGCCCAGTGGGCTCTTCTGGAAAACAAGCAACCAAAGTGAGGGATGGGGCAGAAGATCCAGCACAGAAGCAAACTGCTTCTGCTGGGTGAATAATTATCTCCAAGCTACTGTCTTGTTATCATGTTTACAGCAGGCAAATAAACTTAAGAACAAAGTACAGATAGGCTTTAAAATGTTTACAAGCTTCTCCAGGCATCCACCTCTCTGTCTCCTGTGTGTCATCTCCTCCAGCTCAGGGCAGGACTGTAGGGGAGCTTTGCACCAGCCCAGGTGACATTCCCTAAAGAAGAAAGCAGTTGCACTAAATTAGGGCTATGTAAGAAAGTACTGCTGCAATAACACCTTTCAAATACCCCCTCTCTGGGACCTCCTGAAAGAATTTTCCATGTTTCATGGAGACTTGCAGGCCAGGACTGAGAAGACATCACATATGGTTGGTCCCACTGGTGCTGCTCCCACCCAGGACTCATGGCCTCCTTCCCTCCCTGTCAGCACTCTGATCAAGAGACAAGAGTCCTGAGACAGTATTTTATTAGTGGAAAAAGGAAATATGCCTCCAGAAAACTCACAAAAAAACTTAAGGATTAAAGATGCTGGAGAAACTATAATTCATAGGCAACAAATGCTGGCAGATTGTGTGCCAGAAGTGTCATCTAACAAGAGAGTGATGGAGTGACTGCTCCCATTCCTCATCGCAGCACACAAGGGCTGTTGTACAGTCTAATTGAAAATGTGAGTGTAGAGGATTGTGGTCCTCTGCACTTATCATCTAAGGGTCTGTACAACCTTCTCAAGAGCAGGTTTATTAAATTTAATAAAGCTCAAGTGCTCCCAAAATCTATAAATGATGAATCTTCAGGGGAGAGGGGAGAAGGGATCCTTTAAATGCATTATTCCCCGGAGCTGTAAACTACAAAGCACAAGCTGTGAGTGGGTTATTTAATCTCAACTGTTCGGTAGGAGAAGGAGACATCACCAAAAGACTCGTGCCCACAAACTTGCCTATTTTTCCCAACTGTATCAGATGGTGTGAGAAAACCATATATATCACTTCTGTCTCCCAGCCTCGTGTGCTTTATCAGGAACAGCACAAACCAGCGCTGAGCTCCCCTTATCTGCATCCCAGCATCCTTGTGTCATACTCTGAGAGCTAAATTCTCCATGAGACAGTCCCTTGTACTCCCTGTGGATGCTACAAACCTGAGAGTCTCCCAGAAGCTCAGCAGCCCTTGTTAAAAGCTCAAACTCACACAAAGGGCTGACTTTTGCCAAGGGTAAGAATGGCACCGTGAATAGCAGTGGTCAGGGCTGAGCAGGTAGAAAACACTGAGCTACCCATAGCCTGGTGTCTAGACCAGCCCATGATATATGCAACCCTGATGCAACCAGGGGTTTTAGTTTCCTCCAGCAAGTGCATCATAAATGAGATTGTAACAGGCTGTGAGCTTTGCTCTCCCTTTAGCTTCCTCCAAGGACAACTGAGGAGTGCTTTGGGTCACATGGTGGAAGAGTTAATGGGCTCCTCAGTAGAGCTGGCTCAAAAGAATCCTTTTCCCTGCTTCATACAGGAACAGGAGTATTTGTTCTTCTTTAATTTTCCCATTATTTTGTGGGGAAAAAATTATCCCCACATTTAATCTACAGGAAAATGTTCACAACTCTGCATTGTGGGAGTAGAAAGCTTACACAGAAAATTGATAGGAAATAGTTAGGCTGTGTTGAATGTGTTATGACTTGGACTTTGATCCCTCTTCTCCACATCTCTGCCAGCAAAAAGGACCTGAGCACCTTCTGATCAGCTTCAGGGGGAAGTTCAAGGTGTTTTTCACTTTGCCTGCCACAGATGCAAGGGAGCTTATGCAGATGGAACCAGGGGTGGGTGAACAAACAGGAAGAGCAGAAAACACCTTGATTTTGGAGAAGACAGCTGCCCCCAGCCTCTTACTGGGACACTTTTCACTGGCATGTGTGGTTACTGGCTTTTATTGATTGGGAATCAAGAGCTCAATGTGTCCTTGAGAATCTCTCCTGTGTTAGTGTAACATTGCAGCTGACTGTTCAAAGGAGGAGGTGGCTGCAAAGGCTGAATTCAAGGGGTGGGGAAAGGAAGAACAGGGGGAAATTGCCTTATTCAGAGACCTTTAAAAGAAGTAGATGCTAAAATATGAAATGCAGTATGGGAGCTGACAGTGTCACCTTGGCAGAGCAAGCTGGGCAAGGAGAGCTCTGCCTTTGGGAAGTCAGGTACCAGCTGCAGTGACTCTTCTCACTGTTCACAGCATCAGGAACCATGTGGGGCTGTTGCCGACAGCTCTGGTGCCACAGTGCTGGGCACAGCATGGATGGAAAACAAATGGAAAGATCATTTTTTCTGCAAGGACCTCCCAGTCTAAGCGCCTGCAGACACAACAGGGAAGAAATTCCTTGGCTGAGCTGCAATCCTGTGTATAGGATCTGGCCACACAAATACGCTCCATGCGGCAATCCTGTTTATGGAGATGATGGATGTCACATCCTCTTCTTTGCAACACACCAGAAACAAAGCTCAGGCAGTTTCCCGTGCTGGGAAATCTGTGCCTGCTGCCCCAGCAAGGGCTGTACCTCAGCAGATGGGTTCCTGCTATCTCTCACTGTCAGTTAGATGGGAAGGAGCCATGTTATGGCTGAAGTGTATTTGCAAGAGGACTTTGCAGCTTGTCCCAAGAGACCTTCAACACATCTTTGTGGCTTTGTCAGGATGGGGCATCATTGTTTCTTGCAGAAGGGCGTTTCACAGCTCTGAGTTCACATATGTACTATATTCTTGCTCAGTGAACACTTACTTCAGCCTCCCAAGCCTATGAATGTATTGAACCTAGGGAGCTGGCAGAGAGGAGCAGAGGACTATGCAAAATCCTGCCATGGTGGGAAGCAGTCTCTACTTTTGCCAAAGCAAGCAAAGGAAGGTTTTTCAGGCACCCAGACACTGCTTGGGTACCCCACTGCCAGCCCTGCTGAGATGACAGCACCAACAGGTCCCACAGAAGGAGGAAAAACCTCTCGGGCTTTCACCTTCTCACTTTCAGTTCCTTTAAAACCTTATGGAAAGGGGATTTCCAAAGAATTATTCATTCTCACATGTTATCACATATTGTGTCCAGCATGCAGCATTACCCCTTCTTGGCCTGTGTTGGAACTGGTGGTTCTTTTTCTTGTGTTTCTTCCAAATTTGTATTCTACCATCACTGAACAGAGCCGAATCTGTTAGTCAGGCAAGGATATGTATATCCATCAATCCTCCCTTTAATAAGCATCCTTACCCTGGTGCAGCTGCTTGGACTGTCACCAGTAATATGTCCCTGTCTATTTGGATCACAAGGGAACGTGATCTTTCATGTTGCAGGAGATTTACATATGGCATTTTCACTGGAGCAGCATAATGAAACCCCACCCAAAGTCTGAAAGCTTCCAGGAAGTTCAGATACAAATTTTGTAACCTGGAACCTATATTTATTTGGCTTTGTTTTTAAATCCCTTTTTCTTCTCCCTTTGATGATTTTCCCTGCTGTTGTGGACAAATGAAAAGCAATTGGAGGCAGTACTGTGCAGCCTGGCATCACTCCCCAGCCTCCTGGTCCAGATGTGCACCATGTCCACACCCAGGTCACATGCTGGGAGGACACAGGAGGTGGTTGTCCCCTTCTCCGGGCCACAATGATGAGGTGAAATGTATCCTTCTGTCTGGACAATCAGGGGACCACAACTGCCCTTACCCTGCACTCCAGACTCTGCTGTGGAGGAAACCGCTGTTGTGGAGGACACCACTCCATGCAGGACAGCAGAAGGGAAATTATGGCACTTGGAGGAGAAGCACCTTCTACCCTGGCAGGCAAGCACAGGTCTGAGCTCATTTCCAAAATATGAAAGGCACATTGCAAACCCTCAGGCAACAGCTTCATCTGCAGAGCTCTCTGGAGAGGAAGACCCTCAGTGTGCTGATGGTGTAACAATGTACTTCACAAACGTCAGGCCAAGATGTGTGCTAAAACCCATCTCACTTGCAGTTTCCCTGGCTTAGCATCACCTGGGGCTTTGAAAGAATCTTCAGGCTCAGATGCAGGTGTGTGGACAACCAGCAGGAGACCTGGGTCTGCCTCAACCCGCTTCCTCCCCCACCTGGAACAGATACAGCCATCATCAGGAGAGCAGCCACAGATGAAAGCAAACAAAATGTCCTCTGCCATCTCCTCTTCTCCCTGGGGAACCTCAAAGACTAGGACTGTTCGCAGAGGTGCTAAGGAAGGGAGCTGCTCCCTCACTGTCTGGAAGAGAACAAGCCCAGGAGAAAGAGCAGTGGAGAGCCCAAGTGTCCGACCCTTGGTTAGGCTTGGCCATGTCCCTGTAGCCTGGGGGCCAATAAGACTGTGTGACCCATGGAGCTGGTGTCCACAGGTGTCTATTCTCAAGTGACAGGGTCATAAAAATGATTCACAGGGATTTCTCAACAGTCTGTGAAATCTCAAACAAGCCCAAACCTTGGAGGTCTAATGGCTTCATGCAATTTCCCACCATTCACAGAACCATCAGGAATAGCTCAATAACCAGGCTGAACCAATCTAGAGGTCTGCCTGGGCTGTGTGTCTGCACAGCTATAGAGCAAGTGTCATAAAGTGTCATAAATGCACCCAAAAAGTAAAACCATCTATCCAAACACATGCACGCACACCCACAAAAGATTTTTTTCCATGACATTGTATCTGCAGATCATCAGCATTTGGCTTACAACATGATTCCTATTATCAGAATCTCACTTGTAAAGTGATTTGTCTGATCGTCGGGTTTGTGTGGAAAATAAAGATGTGACTTGGGGAAATGGGAGGGAGGAGACAAAGTGTTTTTCAAGTGATCTCAGGGGCTGATTTTTTCCCAGCCTTGGAAATGGGTACAGCTAAGGAGAAACTTTAAAGAGCACATGAAAACATAAATGAAGGTTGGAACAGTGTCTAGTATCCAATAATTCTCCTCCCAGTAATTTCTTTAAGCCTCATGCTTGGAGTTCAGTAGGTCATAAATTTTGCCTGCTCTGAAGTTAACTGGATCCACGAGATGTAAATGTATTACTCATCCACTGGTTAATTTGTATGCTCATTGCTTTCCAGCCTCTCCACAAATTGATTTTTAGATTCGTTATTTAGCCAGGAAGATATTTCCTGGCTCATCCCTCAGAAGGTCACAGAGCAATGTGACACTGCTGACTGTCACAGGGAATCAGAAAGTCAAGCAGAGAGCTGGAGAACATGTTTCCCCATCCCAAGCTCAGTTAAAAGTCAATCAAGGTACAGGATGCACTTGGCAGATGCCTGTTCAGAGCTATGCTCTGGGCAGGGAAGCAGAACAACAGGGTGATGGGCCATGGAGAAGGGAGGTAGGGCAGAAAAACAGCTGAGCAACACAGGCCTGGGCTGGAAGGGTACAAGCTCCCATCCCCAGGTGTTTTTCTTCTTCTCACTTTTATCTCTCTGTACTATCTGGATTCATCAGCCCGCTTGAACTTCACTGGTTGGTGGCCTCTGTCTTCTTAGCAGTGTTCTGCTGACATTTTGGCCCATTTGGAGAATGCTGTCCAGGACTTTTAATGTTATTGCCAGCATCCTGATATCTCCACAAGTTGTCCAGGGTCAATGACTACTTCCCACCTGAGACAAGTCATGAAAAGTCCAGAATGAATTAAGCCATCTTGATCTGAGCCCTCTAACTGACTTAGCATGATATGTGTTGCTCTTCATGCACATTAGGAAGCTGGCTTGACTTGCTGCTTGGCACTGAAGTGTGATGACTGCATGTCAGTGGTTATCTCATCCAGGACAGGGACCATGGTGTGCCTGCTTGGTGAGCCCTGAGGCCAGCTTGCTGTGCTTTTCCATGAAAAGCTGTCAGCACTTGGAAATGCACAAGTCCACCAACTTGGAAACAAGTCTGGAACATGGCTTCATTCCAGGTCTAACATCCCTGGGTCCTATTGGTGCTTCAGGAAGACTAACCTTCATCTGCAAGCACAAAGACATAGCCAAGAGCATCATCAGACTTAATGAAGAGAGTCATTAACAGAGCTATACCTCTGGTTTGCATCACACGAAGCTGCATGATAGACCTCTGGAAAGCTCTTCTGTCTGTCCCTGCTTGCCCCGTTGTATGCTCCTATTACAGAAGTTCTTCACCTCCTTTAAGAGGCAAGCTTCACTTTCCCACTGGTGCTCATTATAGTCTCCCCTCACCCTTCTTGAGGGCATTGCATCCATGGCCACACAGCTGTGGCTTGGTCTCTGCTTCTGCTTTTTTCTTTCCTCAGCTGATCATGTTTTGACAGTGATTTTGCAGCCTGTACGTACAAGCTCCCACTGTTTGTACTCTAGGAAACATTTACTGCCTGTCTGGCTTGCCAGCACGAGGATTGCTCACCATCCCTTGGGAACAATGAGAAATGATGTGTCAGAATTCACCCGCTTCCCAGCACTCCCTGTTTACTACGAGGACCCCATGGGCAAGAGAACAAATAGATTACTACAATTTATATCTCTCTGGGTAATGTCCTGAAGTTCCTTATCTCCCCAACTGGAATATTGTTCTCTGTTGGGCCTCTTTCAGCTTAGGAATTGTCTCATAGTGGCATCCACGGTGGTGAAAAATTGCCTGTCTGACAGCAACAGCGTTATGGGAGAATCAAGATTTTTTTTTCCCCCTCTCCTCCTTCTCTCAGATGTGCTTGTTATGATGTGGTGGAAATTAGAGCTTGGCGGGAAAAGATTTCTGAGGCCCATTAAAACTTTTTGTGATTTCCAAAGGTGAACACAACCCCAGAGTTTCCATCTTCTAAGATGGAAGTGAAATGATCATCTTGGCCAAGCCCCAGCATAGTGTCAGGGTGTTTCTGCCCTGCTCTGGGAGGCTGGGGCTCAAGTCTCTGTTGCCAGAGTGTCTAGGCCAAATGATGAATGGACCAGAGGGGCTTTTGGCTGTTCTGAAGTGGTTCTGCCTCTTAAACTCTCTACCAGAGGTGTCCTATTTTGTATTCAAATGCCCATTTTAAACCATGACTTGATTATGGGATTTCCAAATCCCTTGGCCCAGACCTTTTGGAAAAAGATAACCTGTCCAGGGGTATGCAGACCTGAGGACCTTCCTGCCCTTCTTAAAATAATTTCCAGGATTGGCTAAATTTATGGTTGAACTCAATGTTCTTAAAGTTCTTTTTCCAACCTAAATGATTCTATGATTCTAAATCCCCCCCAAAGTGTTATTTTTTTGGCACGTTAGCATTTTCTGCTGAAAATACATCTGAGAAATGCCCAACCAACTCTAGCAACAGTTTAGCACAAAAGTGCAGCATTTATTGGGTTATTAGCAAAGAAGTCCCCCTCGCCTTTATCTTTTACCTGCTGTCATCAGTTCCCAAAATTTTACATAAACTAAATCAATCATCACTGTCAGGGTCCCCTTCACCTCTCAAGACACCTTCAAGATCACTCATCAATCATCTTATCATATTCTACCCTAGGCCTCCATGGTGGTGGTCTTGGGAACCAGGTGATCTCAGGTGGCCTCAGCTCTTTGCATGTCAGACCCTAGCTGTGTCTTTGACTTTTGCTGCCTCCAGGGTAACAGGAGTTGGAAGTCCCTTCACTGAAGACTTTTTAATTATCTGATTGTGCTCTGCCTCCTCATGGCTCTGCCCTGATGGGGGCTCAAAGGAAATAACGAGGAGGGAGGTGGCTTTTCATGCTTGCAGAAACCTCTGCTGCTTGTTCAGCCTGTTGAAGCCCATACAGAAATTTCACTGGGACAGCTCAGATTTCCATTCATGCTCAGCCTGTCCTCAGTGAATAGTACCTACCATGTGACATCTGCACCCTCTGTGCCTCCCAGTCTGCACAGCACATGATATTCAGCCCACATTCACCCAAAAAAGGCATGAGCATCCTTGTCTGAAGCCTCCCAATGCAATCAGTTGGCTTAAAATCCTCATTTAACATTTCCTTTTAAACTCCCCTGCTCAGGCAGGGCAGCCTGCCAGCCCAGCAGTGCTGGAGGGGGGAGCCTTGTGTCTCACTGAAGGGCAGCAATGCCGTGAGGAAGCGGCATGAAAAGCTCCCAACCCACTTGCTTGCTCCTCTCCCAGAAGAGCCATGTCCTCTGGCAAGCTTATTCATTCTGCCCAATCAATCCCAATCCCATTCTGAGCAAGGAGGTCTTATTAATACTGGCTGAACGGAGTGGGAGGTTTGTGGTCTAGAAGATTTTCCCGTAGGAATAGGAGCTAGACCACCAACTCTTTCACACTGACCACCCAGATGGCAGTAACCCTTGGCCAGTGCTGGCATGGGCTGGGCTTGACATCAGACATAGTGCTGCTGAATAGATGGGCTGAAGCTGTCTGGGGGTGAGGATGGGGGAGGATGCAAGGAGACTGTGGGGAATTGTTTAAGAGAGCTCTGAGAAATATTGGTCGAGTGCTTCCATTTAATTATTCACTCTGCTTAATTTGCTCTTGGACAAGATGAATCGTTCATTGACTGTGCAGTCTGGAAGCAAGTCCTTCCTGACTAAACAGACTCAGCATTAAATGGTGAAATAAATGGAGGCCAAGCAAAGAAAATCCCTCCTCTCAGATTGATCATGTCAGGGCAGGATTCTTGTAGGGAAGCCAGAGCTGATAGAAATATAAACACAAATTCTAACGCTTGCCAGAATAAGTTTCTACAGTTTCCCCTTTATTCCAGCTGTGATTTTTTTCAGGCAATTCAGTGTTTGCAGAAAAATGATGCCACTGCAGTTGGTATCAACTGGAGGCCTGGGTGGGTGAGTAGCACAGGCAGAGCTGGTCTAACAATGCAGCCATTCCTCAGAATGTCAGGACACACCATGGGATTCATCTCTACCCACTTCAAGCCAGTTTCAGTCTTCAACTCCACGTCTTCACAATCTCTCTTCACAGAGAAGTAGACAACACCATGGGGCAACTCATCCAGCACATCCATCTCAAGTGTCTGTCAGAAGACAGAAGGAATCACCTTCCCCAGGGTGCATGTCTCGTCTTGGTGACCCCAGCTGCAACCATACAGCTACAAACATCTGGTCCAGCCAGCCCCATTTGAGTTCCCTTCCCAGATCAGGCACCCACTGACAGGAGATGGGCAAGTTGATTCCACTTTCTACTCTGTCCTATGCAGGTATAAAATATTTCAGGGCATTTATTAAATACCTAAAGGTATTTATGGGCTATCCAGCCTGGCCCAATCCCCATCTGCACTTGGTTTCAAAGCAGTAATTATACAAATAACGGCTGGGTGGATTTACACAGGAGTAAAGCAGCAACATCTTCAGCTCTGGATTTTTAACCACTGACTACCAACAAAGACTTTTAGGCAAATTAGAATTATTCATTTACTAACCTCAACCCTTGAACTGTATGACTGGCAAATGTAACTCTAGTCTGAAATTATTCAACCCTCATTCTCAGGTTTTGAAAAACAGGACCAAGCTTCACACAATAAAGACGCGAAAATTCTTCCAACACAAACGTCTGAGCCCAGCACATGCTACATTAATTTTATTTTCCTTCTTTCATCCTGATTAAACTGTCCACTAGTAATTCTTTGCCTCCAGCCAAATGCAAACACAACTCTGCCACTAATAGGAATTGAGTATGTCTGCATAAAAATACAATTAAAGTAACAGTACACTTCACATTTCATGCCACTCAAATTCTCAAGTAGATCTGTTATTGCAGGATTTCTCATGCATTGTTAGAATTTTTTTGCATTGCACTCTAAGCAGCTGATTTTCTTCCCTGGTCAATCAGCATTAAATGTAACGCTATGAATTATCTTGGCTTGATATAATAACAATATAAAAATCCTGTCCCAGATGTTTGAGATGTTTTTTCCTCTTCTGTGAAAGGTTTTGGGATGTGAAAGATTTTCCCATCAAGCATTAGAAGGAACCCATGGGCTTTAAAATATTTTGGCAAAGCCCAGAATCACCCAGACGGTTCCATGCTAAGGAAACTCTCCTGAGGTGAGTGTGGGCTGGCATCCAAGTCCCTGCTCTGAGCGAGACAGAGGAGGCTTGACCCTGGCTGGAGAGGAGTCTGCCTTCAGCACTGACCCAGTTACTGCATCCCAAGGAGGGAAAGGGATGAGCCTTTTCCTCTAGCTGTAAATCCTACTCTGCTCCCAGAGTCAGTTGGACTTGGGAGACAAAGTTTTGCCTTTGAAAATGGTCATTTCGCACTGAGAAAAGTCTCTTCAGAAAACCCTCACCCAGCACTACTGGAGGCATCTGAATCAAGACAGGCAACACCAGCTCATCCAGCCCAAGGGTCAAGTCTGCCTTCAAAGGAAACTTCATCATCCAACAGGGAGGAGATCTAGCCCCTCAGGGCTCTTCTTCCTGAGTCAGTCGGGATAATTCTGTAATTCCCAGTGTCTTCCCATCACATAGCCATTTGCAGCCTACTAAAGTGCTGCCACTTGGGTTGGGGACACCCATGCACTCACACTTTGCAGCAGGGACAAGTAAATGTGTTGTGGACTGTTTTCTCTTTTGTGTGTTTCAGCCCAGAAGAAGCTGCATTTAGGAAAGTTTGGAAAGGTCTCTCTTCTAAGAGCTTTTCAGACGTGACACCAAACAGCTGTCAAGGACAGAGACAGAGCTGGAAAACCAAGAAAGTGCTGGTTGAATGAGTTAAGTTGTATGAAATCCTTGGCCCACATGCATGGGGTTAAAGGCCAGAACCTCACAAAGTGTGCTGTCAACCCCATGTGGGAAACATTTAGACACTTGTGGAAAATTGCAGGTTTATGTGCATTAGCTGCATTAAAAAAAAGCCCCAACACAGCAACCCATCTCACAACTCGCTCTAAACAACCTCCGAACCTCGTTCTATAGCCAATTAATTCAATCTCTTCTTTCATATCTGCTGGAATCCAACTTGAGCAAAAAAGCTCAGCAACCCTTTTTATCGCCTGCCAGCGCTCCAGCAGTCATCAGAGGAGGTTCCAATAGGTCATAATTCAGTCAATATTTTACGTTGCAAAACACATGAAAACCCTTTGACATCAAAAGCAGTAGATTTACAGATGCTGGGCATTTACAGATATTGTTATTCTGCCAAAGTATGAGCGTGCTCACTACTTCAATTTAAACTTCTATTATTTCCTCAGAATGGAAATTGGCACTTGTCCATCAGCTCTCAAAATTCAGCTCAGCAGCTTCTATAGATTGCAACCATCTTTCCCCTCTGGCTTGCTGATACCTGGGCTGTGGTGGTCAGATGCGTGTTAGCTCTCAGCATCACCCACAGCCATGGCTTGTGTATAGCTGCTTCACAAATGCATTTGTCTGAGAGCTCATATGTCATAGAGTAATTTGACAGGAGCTCTGTTTAATAGGAAAAAAAAACCTGGGACTCTTCCACCTCTTGGCAATACTCAAGACAATCACTTGGGAGAACTCCAGACAATCATTAGGAGAACTCAGGTTCCCTTGCAGGTATGTGGCTGTGTTTACAAAGCAGGAAGACCTCATAGAACACAGATCTGTTGATATTTGAGTGAGGAAGCCTCAACACCAGTGAGGTGGGGCAGCTCAAGCTGGGCAGGATAAATCCCACCCACGTGCAGGACTGACGTGCCTTGTGAGCATCACAGAGCCTTAGGATGCCTTAGGTTCGTCATCACTGTGGTCACAACAAGAAAGTACCTGCACTGTGGATGTGCCCAAACTTGCTGTGCATGGTGGGAGCAGCAGAGCCATGGCAGCTCAGCACCAGCACAGCACTTGGCTTCATTGCACCTGGATTCAGTGTTGCTGTTCTGGTCTTCCAAGGGGCTGGTTATGGAGGTCTACCCAAGCAATAGAGTCACATCTGCCCAGTTTAGCCTCACTGGCAGGGCAGGAGTGCAAAACTCACCCCAGGAGCTGGGAGACTCCCTGGGTGGCCAACCCAAACTCTGGGCTCCCTTAGCTGGAAGCTGGTGTGCATGTATCTGTCCCCACGTCCCCACAGACAGACCATGCATCTGGTGCTCACAGCACTGACGCAGTGGTGGGGAGACTTGGGGGATGAGGACAATAGAGCCATGTTTTTTAACCACAGCAGGGGCTTTTGCTCAGTGCATTTTTCAGAATGACAGCAAATAGGGTTGGGATGGGCATGGATGGCCCATCTTGCACACCCCTTTAGTTACTGCTGGTTTCCATCCAGGCACACAATTGAAGAGGTTTCATTTTATGATGTCTATATGGAGGACACAAAAGCTTTCACTTCCCCTTCTTCATTGATATTTTGTCCATGAACCAAGAAGTAGGTTTTGCTGAAGATGCATCCACCAGGCTCTGCCATAGTGTGGGACTAGTATGGATGGATTTGAATTTGCAGGACTCCTGGCTCCTGTTTCAAAATCTGCATTAACTCCCGAGTTGACCCTTGGCCCATCACAAGCTAAAACCTTCTTATCTTACTGAATGGGTAGGGAGAGAGTGCCAGTCTCATTAAACTCTTCCCAAAGTCATTTACTTTGAGTTCTGCCTGTAATATTTCTCTTTAGTATTTATTTTTATTACATTAAATTTGCCTAAGGAGGGGAAAGGCTCCTTTTATTCCTCACTCAGCTCAGTGTCAGGAGGATAGGAGACATTCCCAGTTCTTGCCCTGCTTTTCAGCAGTCTCACCTACCAGCTTTGTTTGGGAAGTGATCTCAGTAGAAACAGCATAGACAGTGGCAGCCCAGTACCACTCCTTGCTCACCCAGGTGTTTAGTGATGATTATTTGAAACCATCTTCTTTTCTGGGTGGAAACAGTGTAGGGGAAACCCCACCAACACATCAGAAGCACCCCAAAGTCCCCTTTTGGGTGTCTTCTCCTGGCACAGAAGAAGAAAGGTGAAAGTTTCCCCTCTAAACACTCAAAAGGTACAGGAACTCTTGCTCCATCAGTTCCAGTGATGTCAAAGACCACATTTCACCTGCAGGTGCTATCCCCAACCAAATCCCTTCTTCAGTCATACAGTGAAGCAGAGAAGATGCTGCTTTCCAGAGGAAGGCTCCATTGTGAGGTAGAGATCTGCCCTTGAAGAGACATTTCCCTTGGCTTTGCCTTGTGTTTGGTGGTTTGCAAGAGTGTGCTACATCTCTGGCTTATGCTGCTGAGATGAGATCAAAGTCCTTTAGCCTACTGTGAGATCAAAGTCCTTTAGCCTCACCAAGGAGAGTGCCTCCAACCTGTCCTAAACCCCACATATCCATTTTCTATGTATCCCAACTGTACCAATTGCCACCCAGCTCCCACCCAACCCACCAGAACTGCCCCTCCATCCCTTGAAAACCTCCCAGTCCTTCCACAAGCAGTTTAAAGCATGAAGACTCTTTCAAATCCATGATGGGAGCACGTCAGAAGTGCCGACGCAAGCAGTGGAGCAGATGTGCCGTGAGGAGCAGGAGGGAGACATCGTAGCAGGGGGGCCCTGGCAGAGAGAGGCATGGAGGGGATGGCAGCTGCAAGACAGACGGTATCTCCACATCCTCACACTGAGGAGAGGGGAGCCCCTTCCAGCTCATCCGTGCTGCTGCTGCATGCACACATCCTCATTAATAACAGTCGGCAGATGTGATGGATAGATCTGGGGATGAATTATGGCCAACTGCCTGATGTTGTCCTGAAAAAGTCGTAGGTAGCTAAAAGTCAGACAGGTTTTTGCCTCCGTTCTGACAGGTTTTGGAAATCTGAGGGACATCTTCAATTGGCTTACTGAGATGATAGAATCATAGATTCGTTTAGGTTGGAAAAGACCTCTAGGATTATCAAGTCCAACCCTTGACCAACATCTCCTTGGCCACCAGACCATGTCTCTAAGTGTCACATCTACTTTTTTTTTTAATACCTCCAGGGATGGTGACTCCACCACTCCCCTGGGTGGCCTGTTCCAGTGCCTGACCACTCTTTCAGTAGAGAACTTCTTCCTAATGTCCAATCTAAACCTCCCCTGGTGTAACTTGAGGCCATTTCCTCTTGTCCTGTCGTTAGTTACTTGGGAGATCAGCACCAGCCTCACTAGATGAGGTTACTTGAACTGCTTCCAGTTTCCAGTGGGGTGATGGTTTACTGAAGGTAGCAAAGAGGGATGCAGCTGGTGCTCGGGGTGCACTGTTTGTGCTACAAAACAGGGATTAGCTTCTCCCAAATGGTTGTGTTCCTGTTACTGAAATGTTTTGTCTCTCAGTACACAAAATCATTGCTTAACTGGGAAAATAAAAGGATTCAAACCCAATTCAGATATTGCAGTTTCAAGATATTTGCACCTCTGACTGTTGAGATTCAGCTGGGCGAGGACCAAAAAATTAACAAACCAAACGACAAAAACCACACAAACACACACAGTAACTGGAAGATACTGGCATGAAAAAAAGAAAATAAAAGCCATATTAAAAGCCTCCTTGGTTTCTGCCAGCATCATGGGTAAGCAGCAGCCTGAGATGTGTTTTCTAAACAGGGATATTATGAAGCTCTAAGAGTTTCGCACAAGAACTGGATGTGACGCCAGCATCATGACAAATTGAAAAGATTCATTGAAACGGCTTTAAAAGTTTATTTGTTTGCCCGAAACAACTCTGAGAATATGCAGAGCTCTTTCTGACATGAGATTATCCTGGATTCAAGTAAACACAGTCATGCCATGAATAAATAAATAAATAAATAGAGCCAGTGGCATCAAAGTTCCCCTAAAATAGAAATCTTTACAGGAAATGGGCTGGGTCTTCCAGTGGTTTCTTTCCACTGAAGCAAAGCAGCCTATGCTGATCTACCTTCACTGAGCACCTGGCTTTAATTTTAATATATTTTATATATATGAGTGGCAAACACTGAAAATAGCTGTCTGCCTTTAACAAGAGGTTGTCATTGATCTGAGCAGATGAGAACAAGCTGACCAGTGCTGCAGAGCTCGCCGGTACCATCTGATGGGACATCTCACAGCCTCACAGTCAGACACAGCTCTTGGCATCACCTGGAGTGTCCCAGCACCCTGGAGCTTGGGTGGGAGTCATGGAGGGTTTATAAAAGCAAATGCATATGAATGGCATTGGAAATGACATGATTTAAATCACCTTTCTAAGAAAACTGATTTAAAGCTGCTGGGTCTGAGAGCATTGTTTTTCTACAGCCTCATCGAAATACTATGACAATCTTGGCATCTCCAAAGGCTGCAGAGTGAAAAATGGTAGAAATCAGGGCATGAAGTTCAGAGCTGGAAACGCTTCCATCTAGTAAAGGCATTTAGAGCCCATTTGAAGCTTTCCTTTGAGGAAGGAAACAGTCCATCCACTCTGCAGGTGGGGAAACAAGGGTATGGATGTGCACATCTTGTAGGCTCACCTATAGCAACCATTTCTTCTGAGTCACAGGGGCTTTCTGCCGCTGCTGAACCACGTTATTTCTTATGATGCTGTCCCTGCTGTGAGCCAGACCTTGAGGGAGAGGCCAGGGGGTCATAATCACATGGGGTTTGATTTCATGGGAACACAGGATAAAAACATACTGATATTTGTATTCGATTTCTTCTTTTGCATCCAGTTTCTAAACCTTCAGAGTCATATTTCCAAGCTTTTCCCACAGACAGCAAGGCTGTGAATTTTCTTCTAATATACATTACACAAAACAAGCAAGCTGATAGTCCTCCAAAATCTCAAGACTCGAGGAGTTGGGGATTAAAATAGAGAGGAACGCTCCTTTCCCACCAATATCTGAAAGCCCATGCTATAATCACCACATCTGACAAAACAAGGACACCGGCTCCATGCAACACACACTCCCACCACCCCTTCTAGGCGATGAGGATGATGCTAGGGTTTGAATGCTACCCCTAAAGCCAAAAGGCATCTTTGGGACCTCGCTTTGTCCAGACAGCGGCTGCCAAAGGCACCAGCTTTGGTAGCATCGTGCATCGGATTGTTCTTTTCTTCCTCCAAGGAGATACCTTTGTGGACCTGCACACCACCATCTACCTCTGCACTGGCAGCGTTGTGCAGAAAAAGATCTAAAATTAGCTGGGTGGATTAAACACCAGGCAGCTTCCCCCTGCTTTCGAGTGCTCAGCCTCCTTCTATATTTAAACCAAAGGCAAGGGGTAAACAAAGGTTGGGTGCGCTCTGCTCTGACAGAAATAGGCACTGCAGCTATTCCTGTCCTGCAGAGCAAACAATGCGTGTCCAAGTTACAACCTGCAGCAATAAATACATCCCAAAGAGGGTCAAGAAGTCGCTCTAAGCAGTGAGCAGCAATGAAACTGCTCTGCTCTCTGAGTGCCAGTGAGGCAGCCTTATCTAGTCTTTAATTCCTCCCTTTGAGCCTCATCACACAAAAGCCTTAAAGAAAGCAGAGGAGGTTGTATGTCATGCTTTGCACGTAATTTCTTTTCCTCCAGGTTTTGTCATTTAGCATGAACTAAGTGATGCACTGGAAATATCAAGACATCTAGACTGCAGCCTGGATGCATGAGGGCTAATTCAGCTCTGCCCAGTGCTGGTACTTGTGGATGAGATGCTAGATATGGAGAAAGAGGTTTTACCTTTCAGGTGACTTTCAGGAGAGGCTCTGAGGCTCTGAGGCTCAGAGGCTCAGAGGCTCTGAGGCTGAGGCAGGGAGTGGTGTTTGTAGTACATGTTTATGGTTGATGTTTGTTCTGCTAACCTTGGGGTGGTTTCCCTCATGGGACAACATCAAAGACATGGCTGAGTAGGACAGTCTGTGAGGTGCTCGCTTGCCTGGTGAGTTATGGTCACCTGGGTGCCTGCAACAGAGATGGACACTGAATTCAGACCCTCTGTGAGAGCACTGAGTTCCTGGCCAGGACTTCACACCCTCAAAGCCTGCCATACTTTCTCAATCTCTGCAAGTTATTAGTGTCATGCCAGGGCCAGGCTCATCCCTGGCTTTCAGCAGGGCTTTGTGGAGCATTGCAAAGGGATTGGGCCGGACACTGCCATGAATGGAGGTTCTGAACCAGTTCCAGTGCATAACCCTTCTCCATCACACAGGAGATTTGGTGTGAGAGGCCAGGCAGCAAGGAAGTCTTCTCCAGACCATGGTCTGTCTCCCATTGCTTCCCAGAGCTGCTCTGCAGAAAACCTCAGTACCTCCCCATCCTCAGACTGAGGCACTTTAGGCTTCATTTTCACTCAGGGACCCAGCAGAGAAGGAAAGGCAAGAGCCACCATAGTTTCCATCCTTGGTACTCTCCTTTTGGCTTTTATCTCCCAGTCTGTGGCCCCAAAAGCTGAGAAATGTATACCCAACAGTTGGATCATTTCACAGTAGGACAAGCTTCATCTCCTGCTTCTGCTGGGTCTTTTTTCTTCCTTCTCTGCTGGAGATGAAAACTTCTTCTCCACTCTAGCTGTCTTACTGCAGGGTCTGGTAACAAGCATTGGCAACCAGGCTTACACCCGTTGCCTCTGGAGTTCAAACAGTGCTCCCCACCCCCAGTATCTGCTGCTATAGAGATGCCCCAAAATAACCTATCTGGCCTCCACTGCCTGCTGCAGGCAGGTCTAGATATCCGTGCAGTCAGCATGGTCTCTCCAGGACATCTTAAATGCATTGTGGGTCTGCAGAAGTGAATTGATCCCTGGGAGTGGGAACTCAGACATCCACCCACCAATGGACATCCTTTGTAAAACACTGATTTTTTGAAAGAAAATCTTTCACGGGGCATGATGTTTTCAGCAGAAATGGGATGGGGTTGCTCATGTGCTTACTTGGCCCTGCAGGTTACATTACACCCAAGACCTGGCACAACTGCTACCGTTAGGTTCCCAAAGACTTTGGACTCCCTCTCTTCACTCCCAAGAGACATTTGCACTCCTACTTTGGCTGAAATGAGGGATTTTCAGCATTAAGGTAGTGAAACTGTATTAAACATGCAATGCAGATGGCAGGAGGAGTCAAGGAACATGTACTGCCCCCCAGTGACAAGCAAGCTGCCCTCAACCAGCAGTGACAGCCAGCCACGGTAGAGAAGACAGCTAGGGGGATATCCAGATGTCTCCTATAAATGGAAATTAAAGGGATAGTTGTGGGTCTCAAAAGCTCTCCCAGACTTAGCAGGCAACACCCAGAGTAACTTTACTCCTTACACCATGATGTCACACCCCTGTACCCATCATAGCTGGGGATGTCCACCATGGCTTAGATCTGCCCCAGGCTACAGGACTGCTGCCCCCAGCCAGCAAGCCTACAAAAGAGCAGAGGTGGCTTCTCCCTTCCCCAGCCCTTCCTCCCCACTCTGGGGACCAGCCTTGTGTCTGCCACGGCTGAGCAGACAATGATGAAGAGGTTGTCACATCAGGCAGCAGCTGAGAGCAGTGCCCCACAGCTGGTGCACTGGGCACAGCTCTGAGCTTGGGAAAGCAGAGACCTGGGTTCATGGACCAGCCCTGGCTTCTCCCTTGGCTCTCATTTATTACTGACACAGGCACAGCAAGGTCCTTTTTTTTTATGCAGCAAATCATTAAAAAGAAAGGAAGGGGGAAAAAAAAACCCCACAACCTTTTAGTAAGAACTGCAGAAAAAGGCAGCAGGGAGGAGGCAAGCGTGCAACCAACAGACAGACAAATGGAGTCCAGCCACAGAATCCCAGTTCAGCTGGGAAAGGGGACTGCAGAGTGGGTGAGGCTTTACATAACTGGGCTGGTGCAGGGTTGGCCTAGAGCCAGCTGTCTGAGCAGAATGTCCCTGCACCCCAGACACAGGTGGACAGCCTGTCCAAACCATTGCAAGTAAGCTTGTGTGACCTTTCCCAAGGAGACCTGAGCTCACCAAGCCCTGCTGAAGGAGGTAGGCAGAGTGACCTACCAAGGGTAGTTGGTTAGCATCACTGTGTGGTGTTTGGAGTGGTTTGGTTTCCCCCAGCAGGCTCAAGGTATGGGTGTGGGAGACTGTGCATGCCCATGGGATACCAAAGAAATATATCCAGGTCTATCTGCAGGAGAAGATGCTCACCCATCTGCAGCAGGCTCCTTGCACAGAGCTACATGTCTTGTTCATCCTCCCAGAGATTTAACAAATTCAATGCCCTGAGAAGGACTTGCTGGGTTGGCTTTTACAACATCCACCTCTTTGGTACTGAGGGTCGGGGTCCACAACTGACAGCAATAGTCATTACCCTCTTTCATGCTCCTCACCAGCTTTATTTTATATTTTTTATTCCTCAGTGTAAAATCTTCCCTAACTAGTCATTAACCTCAGCCACAGGACACAACCATTAAACATTATTGTAGCTGTAACATGGTACATTACTTGCCTCGCAGTCAAAAGTGTTTCCTCCAGCAAGGGATTAAAAATGAGACCTGCATTAAGGTCAGGATTCTCCTGCACATGTATCTAAATCAGCATCTGGCACTGTAGACCTGTTGCAGGGAATATGTTTGTATAGAAGGAACACATCATGTGCAAAGTACATCTTTCTTGATTAAATACACAAGCAGGAAAACCCATCTTCAGCTTCATCTCAGAGGAGAAGAACCTGGACATTCAAATCCCATACTCAACTATACCCATGCTGGCACAGCCCCCTGCCAAGTAGATGATACATGCCTGTGTAGGGCCTGTCCTTAAACTTCTCAAGACCTTCTCCATGCTCACAGCAAGTGCTGACCACCCTGCCAGGGTCCTGGAACTAGTGGCTTCTAGAGGAATCAACCTTGTGAATGATTGAATGCAATTTGTCACCACCAGCTGAAGGAGGGAAAACTGCTGTGGAGCTTTCAGTAGACATGGTTTTTGGTGCCCATCAGTGCTGCAGACCCCCTAGGCTGGATCTTTGCTCTGCCTCCAGCAGCTCCAGTAGAGGATTTCAGCCCTTGTCCACCTTTCTCCTGCATACACACACATACAGAGAGCAAAGCTCCATGACACCACCTATAATGGTGTTTGCAGTGCGGACACTGTTACAGTGTGTCCCGAACCACGGATGAGGACAGAGAGGGATGGTCACTGTGACCATTCCTTCACACAGTGCCCTGTGCAAGCTGCTGGGGCAATCAGCTGCCTGCATATGTCCTACATTATCTGGGGAGCTTTCCTGGGAGGAAGACAAACGTCCTGGGTCTCAGTGCAGGAGAGAGCTCAGCACACGACCTCCTGCAATGCAATCTCTGCGGACGCACCCCCAGGCTGACAGGGAGCTGTTGCGATGGGTCATGCCTGTTCCCATCCATCAGAGGACCCAATGAGACATGACTGATCTAAGAGGAGCTGACAAAGGCTGAAGACCACTTCCCCATCTGGGGACATGCCACCAGACTAAGGGGGGAAAGCTGCCTTTTCACACATGGGGGCCGTTCCACCCAGCAGCTCCCCTTTGCCAGCGCAGGGGTCCTACAGCTGCAGCACCTGCCTCGCGGGCTTGGTACGAGCTCCCCTTCCACCTCACTGACTCCAAAGCCACATCTTAAATTGAAAGTGGCATGACATGAATAGTTCCCCCCCCTCAGAAACCAGGCTGACCTCCCACCGCAGGCTGGGGATCCCCCGGTGTTCGTTGTTCCACACTGACGCCCGACGGGGAAGCGCAGCCCTGCGGTTGACAGGTTTTAATGAAGACCTTTGATGTTCAAAGGAAGCGATGGCTGTTTGGTAAGGTCGGTTGAGTTAGAAGAAAGGGGCAGGCTGAAGCCGGCCAAGCTAAAGCCCGTTCTGTGAGCAGGGCCCCATCTGGAGCACTTAACTGCTGTCTGGTTTGAGCCAGGCAGGTTGGAGGTAGGCAGCTACGGGGGGGTTGGTTTCACATTGAATGCTGTCTGCCTCCCTGAGTTACTGTCCCCATCACTCACCTGGTGCCAACATCGTTGCCTGCAGGTCGAAGACTGAAGCCTACTCTCATTCCTTGTACCCCGGGGCTGAACTCACACTTGTTTTACAGCAGAAATGGAAATGTCAGTATTTAATCGAGGAGGCTCTCAACAAATAAGAAATCTCTTCAAGACATACCTGGGAACTGACATAAGTGACCCCAAAGCTTCAACCTCTCAGCTGGGCTCATTTCCTCTGTGAAGGAAACACTTACCCTTCTGCAGCCCCCAAATCATAGAATCATAGAACTGTTTAGATTGGAAAAGACCTTTAAGAAAGTGTGTCTCTGGGCAGCAAAAAGGAGCAACACCACCCATCCCAGTGGTTGAGCACCCTTCATGTGGCTGTCCAGGTCATTGTCCATGCTCCCACTGATATTTAAGTCTCTTATGCAAACCAGAGCAGCTTCAGTGGGAAAGTGGAGAAACAGCTTTGTTTTGCCCAGCTGTCCATGTCTTTTCATGGAGATGAGAGGGAAGAGAAAAAATTCCTTTAAGCAACAGGGAATTTTGCCTTTGCTTAGAGCATGAAGAGCAGGTCCATTCAGAAATTTGGATTAGTAGATGTAGAAAAAAACAGCTGTATATTTCAAAAATTTGTCGTTTTGTCTGCCATAGATGTTTTTTCAACAGCAACAAAGGAAAGTTAACAAAAGACACAGCAGCACATTTTGTCCAGCTTTGATGGTGACATATTTCAAATTTCTCCCCTAACAGAGTGTGCTTTTGCTACCAGTTGCATCCCCATGTCCTTCCTAAGTGTTGTTTTTCCCTGTGATATAAAGGTGGCTGGCCAAGACTATGAGGAGAGTCTTGGTAGAAGAGGAGCTCGGTTTTAACGTGATGGCTGAAGCTGCAAGCACTGCACACCAGCAGAACAGGTTCTTCACAGAAACAGCAACATTTGCAAGCTTTTTTCAGCTGAAGTAGATGAACAGAGATAAATTTGAGAGGGACTCAAAGTGTGCCCTGGTCAAGTCAGTGATTGTAGGTTTGCACTTCCATAGCAGGAAGGAGGACAGAAGAAGGTTTCTAAGGTACTGACCCTTGTTATTTCCTGAAAGGTGATGCAAAGATTTTCTGCCCAAGCCCACCACATGAGCAGAGTCACTCCCCACCCACCCATCCTTACCAGATCCCTGGTTTGAAACAGTACAAGAGAGACTCAGCCACAGCAGGCAGCAAAGGACCTTGACTAAGGACATTGACTTTCCCTTTTAAACAGTATCCTTCTTCAGTGAGCAATTAATTTTCTCACTTACAAGAAGATTAAAATATCCCCATTACACCTGGTGTGATTCATGCAGGGTTAAAGCACCCATTCCCATGCAGATGTGTTTTGCCTGTTGCAGGTTATGGAGGAAGGTGGCCACTGCTCAGCCCAGCCTTGGAAAGGAAGCAGGCTCAGGGCATCCCTCCACTCCTACCACCAACTTCATGGCTTGGAGGCACTGATGATAATTTGACTTATAATTTCTGCTTTGGGAAGTCATGTCAGAGTAACTCTGCATTAAAACTATCTCCAAGACCTTTCTGGAGGTTTCATGACAGCATTAAGAAGTCTTTCAGTGTCATTCCCTAAGAAAATGAGCCTTTTGTGATTGTAGTGTTTGTCCGTGCCCATCTCAGTCCTCATTTTTCCCAAAACTTCCAAACCTGTAGAACAATTTTGTTTATTTGACTACAAGTCCTCAAAGATATTAAGTTGCTACCAGCTTGTGAATGTGGGTGGGAAGAGAAGTGAGGCTCCATCTCTGCACCTGCAGCAGAGGCACCAGCAAACAGCAGAGAAACCTCTTGGGTGAGAGACATAAATGCTCTAAGGGGTTTCAGTCAGAGTTGATAGCTCATGAGATGCATGATACTCCTGCCACAAAGCAAAAATCCATGGGAAGACTCCACAAGAGCTGAAGTTCACATGAATGGCTTGCTTGCTAAAGAAGAGTGAACCTGGCTGGTTGCTTGTGGTGCTTTGGGTCCAAGTCTTCCAAACTGGTCCCACAGGCTGGTGGAGAAGCTCTGCCCTCCTCCCTGAACATGCTGGTGGCCAAACAATTCATGTCACAAGAGGGGAAATGCAAGAGCAAAGCATAAATGAATCACCCTCCGCCACAGGTCATTTAATTCATTCTCCTTCAGGAGTTGAGCGTTTTTGTACACCTTAATTAGATAGTTCATCCTAAGAGCAGCTATATGATTTTTTTTTCCCTTGCTTCTTTACATTTTTCAGCAAAATAACATAAAACTTGATAGATACTTAAAAAAAGGAACCAGTGCTACACTGGAGCAAGCCCCATGTGCCATATGGCTGAGACAGGACCGTTGTGACGTGCTCCTTACATACGTTGTCTACGTTGTAGAGCTCTCTCTGCTCCCTGCCTCCTCTGCCCTAGTTCCCAGACTTTGGCGTATAATTATAGAATAACAGCAGCTGAAGCTGGTTTTAAAAAGATGGTCTTTTTCCATGGAAAAACATCTGAACAAAATAACAACAAAAAAAGCATTTTTCCTGGCAATGTGTTAATTTTTTATCTTTAACAGAAAATGTTCCATCTTCCTCCCCCTCCTGCCCACCTGTTTTTGGAATAAAGCACAGGGGAAAAAGAAGAGAAAACCCCCAACATTTTTAGGCTTGTTATTTTCAAAAGTGCTAAAACGTTTCTACGAAAGCTGACATTTTCTAAGGAAATTCTCATTTTACCTGTAAAGCCCCTTTGAGTGCAGAATGTACAACTGCTTGTCGGAACAAAAAGAAGAAGGAGAAAAAAAGCCTCTTTATTAACTTTCCCCCCCAAAGCTATTGCAAGGTGGCAATGAAAATACAGCCACTTCTAGATGAGGATCCTGGGAGCCTTCAGATGCAGATCATGCAGCCTGGGAGGTGAGGAGTGTTTTCCCTATGGATAAGATCTGCTCAGACATTAGCATCATGGTGAGATTTCTGTGTTGCAGCTGGCAAGGCTTGTTCTTTATGGTTTCAACCCAAGAACTGCCCTGGATAAAGCACATAGGAATTTCAGGCAGGGCCAGGGTCCTCTTGGCCTTTTGCACCTTGATCTGGGAGGTTGCAGAACCAGCAGGGTTCATCCAGAAGGACTTGTGGGCTGTCCTACAGAAAGTCACCAAGAAACATTAAGGTGCAGGAAGGCAGGTATGGCCCCACAGGTATGAAAACCACCTTGATTTTCCTGAATAAAAGGTGCCTGAGTAGCACCATATGACGTACACAAGGTCTTGACACCCCTTCAGAGAAGGTTCAACGTTGCAAAAGAGATCAGTCACTTCACCACCAAAGGTGGAAGTCATCCCACCACACACAGCATCCAAGGACAGGCATGGGCTGTGGTGCCTGGCTCTCTCTGTGATCTCCAACCTTCGCTTTCCAGCTGAAGATCAAGGCTTCTTGCTGGTATTGACTTTCTGCCTCTAGTCCAGCCCTGCCTATGATTGATTATTTTCATTAACATTTCCCCTCTGCAGCCACCACGGTGGCTGCTGTGCCAGCGACACAGCAGGAGCACTAGCACAGGGGCACATGACAAGTGATGAAATGCTGCTGGTCAGGCCATATATAAGCTTGTTTGGGGATATAAAAGCTTGTTTGGGGGCTTCCCAGCACTGTCCTGTGTGTGCTTGTGTTGGACTAACATCTGCAGAGGAGTCTCAGGTGGAGGAGGGGGGGGGTTATTCTCCTCCAGCTCTCTTCTGACTCTCTCCTTCCCCAATTGACTCAATGTTTCTTCTTCTTCTTCTTCACCATGGGGATGTGTTTGCAAATCCCCTGTGCAATATTAATGCCCTGCTATCTATACATGCCATGCATCTCTAATGTCATTCTGCCCTACACAGACAGAGGATGCTCTGCTGTCTGAGGGTCACTTGGAGAGATTGTCATTCTCCGAGGCATGAAGCATTTTGCAGTATTTGCATGGACTTATTTTCAGGCATTTTGCATCAACACTTCATCCCAGTCCAAATTATCCTCTTAGAAAACTCAGTAAGTCAAAACACTGCATCCAAATATACTTCTTTTTGATTTTTTTCTCAAGGGACTGCCAAGGAAAGCCTATATTTATTCAGGAAAAGGTTTTGGCTGAAACATTTGAAAATAAAAAAAAAACTTATCAGGAAGGTCTAGAGAACGTAAAGTGTTTAGGAAACAAGGCAGAGCCTGGGAGGCCACAAAAGCCCCCTGAGCCACACATCAGAGGATGTATAAGGGAAATGCAACAGAAAAAAAAGCAGCTTGGTTTACAACAGCTTCTTAAACTGCTTAGCACTCAGGTCTGACATTTCACACCTGGGCTTCAGCCCTTCAGTGGAAGAGGAAGTAAAAGCCTTTCAGTGGGATTATGGCTCCTAAACGACTGATAATCTCTGATTATCTCGAGTAGGTATCAAAGAGCTCTGCTGAGAGGAGAGCTGGCACCAGGCCCAGAGGGATGACGCACTGCTGTGCTTTGATCAAGACCTCTGCAAAAGCCTCCCAGGGCACAGGACCCCAAAAAAGCCATCTCTTCACCACTGGGTATCTTGCAGGTAACAAGTCTTGTGTCACCAGCACTGCTGTGCATGTGCTGCTTGCTCCCAAACCATGAGCTCCAGAAATCCCAGCACAAAAGCAGAAATCCTGTATCTTGAAGAAAACCCAAATGGGAAGGTGCAACATAGAATCGTACAATCACAGAATCATTTAGGTTGGAAAGGACCTCTAGGATCATCAAGTCCAACCTTTGTCCAACATCTCTCTGACCCCTAGACCATGTCTAGAAGCTCCAAATCTACTCATTTTTTTGAACACCTCCAGAGATGGTGACTCCACCACTTCCCTGGGCAGCCTGTTCCAGTGCCTGATCACTCTTTAAGTAAAGAACTTCTTCCTAATGTCCAATCTAAACCTCCCCTGGCACAACTCAAGGCCATTTCTTCTTGTCCTGTCATTAGTTACTTGGGAAAAGAGACCAACACCAGCCTCACCACAACCTCCTTTTAGGTAGTTGCAGAGAGCGATGAGGTCTCCTCTCAGCCTCCTCTTCTCCAAGCTAAACAATCCCACTTCCCTCAGGCACTCCTCATAAGCCATGTTCTCCAGACCTCTCACCAGCCTCGTTGCCCTTCTCTGCACCCGCTTCAGCACCTCAATGTCCTTTTTATCCTGTGGCACCCAAAACTGGACACAGTGCTCAAGGTGTGGTCTCACAAGTGCCAAGTACAGGGGCACAACCCACATCCATCTGAAGGCACCTGAATGCAACACAAGCTGTGGTGATCACAGGAGCAGTCTGTGCTCCAGCCATGGTGCATACCCCCCACTGATGGCTTTGCAGCTTCCCAGCAGAGAGCCATCCCAAAAACTAAAAGGCTGAAGCTCTTCCCTGGGAAACTTCGGGTCCTGTTTTGTTTCTGGAATGGCAAAAAGTGGCATCAGCTCATGTGAACACCCAGACATTTTCCATTTCTCTGCTACATCAGTGTCTTGGCAGCATAGCAAAGAGCCCCTGAATCCCCCTGGAAAAGCAAAAGGGGTGAGAGGAGACTACAGAAAAGGATGGCAGGAGGGTCTGATCTTTTTCCATGATTCAGAAAACTCTCATTCCCTATGACCTTGTTAGGAGGTTGGAAGCTGCTGTTTAGTCAGAGCTGTCAGACAGTGCTGGCAGGAGATGGATGAGCTGTGATGCAACTCCACAGAAGGCATCATGGACACAGGCTGTTTTAAGGAGCAGCAACGGTGGGAAATGCCAGTGAGCACCAGGCTGTGGGGAAGGGGACTGTCTGGCATAGCTATGTGAAAGAGATACATGCAAGGGGCTCCTCAAATAGCCATCGACAGCAGACCTCTGGGGTATCTTCAGGCCCATCTGTCAGAGAAGGGTTGTGAGTGTCGTGGGACCTTCCCTTGCTGTCTTAGGAGCTTGATCCAGCCTGCAAGGTGTTGATGGGCCCTTGGTTGCAGTCTCCAGTCACTTGTTTGGGCTGTCTGAAGAGAAGTGAGACATGTTCTCCAACATTTCCCAGCACAACCCCACCCCACTACCTGCTGCCAAACCTTTATCCCAAACACCAGCATCACCATGGTCTGTGCCCATAAGATAAGGATGCTGAAAGTTTCATTTTAATTTTTACCGTGTAACTTTAATTATGAATTTGCTTTGACATTCCCTACCTTCATCATGCCAAGGATGTGATTTCCCCCTGCCCTGTCACAGAGAAAGGATTTGGGTACAATCCTGCCACGTGCTCTGATGCAAAGCACAGATCTGGAAATTGCTTTATTGCTGCCCTGTGATCACTCTCAAGATGTTTGACCCTCCCATTCCCAGCTCTGCAATGATGCTCTTGTCATGCTCCTGGCCTTTGCAGGACATCTGCAGCCCTGTGTATGTCCTGATCCAAGCTCACATGAGTTAGTGTTCAGGAACAGCATTACTCTGCTACATTAATTGTCACTGAAATGCCTGGACTGTTTTGTGTGGCTGGTTTTATGCAGAAGCCTGGCTTTATTTATATCACAGTTTGGGTACAAGTGGAATGATACTTTGATCTGTCAGTATCCCCAGCCTGTTCTGGTCAGCAGAAGACCTAACTCCAGCATGGACACTTCCTATGGGGGAGAGGCAGTGCTAACAGAATAAGAAATAAGAAAAATAATTATCATTTTTTTATTCAGGGCACACATGACCGCTTCTGACCCCCAGGACCTCCTGCTGCAGAGGGAGTCCTCAGCCCACATCTGCAGCAGCCTGAAAAGCCGAAGCTGTGGTCTTGTACCAGATTCTGTGCAGACACATTGATGGGAAGTGGTGGAGTCACCATCCCTGGAGGCTTTCAAAAAACAAGCAGATGTGGCACTTCAGGACGTGGTCTAGTGGTCAGGGAGATGCTGGGATGAAGGTTGGACTTGATGATCCTAGAGGTCTTTTCCAACCTAAATGATTCTGTGACAAAATTCATACCCAGAAAGCTCAGAGGTGCCCTAGCTTTGGCTGGAGGTTGTTTGATCCCCACAGCATGGTTTGTTCACATTTTCTGTTTGGCCTCTCACTAACCCAAATGTGGGACTCCAATCAAGCATCCCATAAGCTGTATTTCTAAGAGGGTGGGATGTGGGACTCCCTTGGCTTTACAGTCAGGAGGGGAAAGAGCAGGATCTTGCTGAACAAGGGGGCTGTGTCTATACCAGTAAATAAAAGAGACCAAGAGCAGTTGCATGGCCAGATACATAGGCCTACAAACCAAATTCTCTTCTCTTCCCCTACAAACCCTAAACAGGGTGTCCTCAGCCATGCTGACAGCTGGGACAGGTCCCTGTCCCACACCAGCCCTTGAAGAGCCTCTAGGCACTATCTGAGAGAGAATGAGGCCATGCCAAAGATTATGATGACAATTGAAGAGTATGGACCATTGTGTATCAGTGCATGGCTGGTGCTTGAGTTAGTGCAGTGTTATGAATGTTGCCTTAGAGACTTCAGGCTCCCTGTTGGCACCTGTCCTCTCATGACATAGAGGTCTCAAAGTGGGCACACCCGAGCATGAACCAAGTCTTGGAGTCCCACCTCGATGCTCAGGACTTTGCAGGTCTGCATGCAGTTCCCATGGATGCAAACCTTTTCTCCTGACCTACTGCAATCCAAGGGGATGGTGTATCCCCATTGGCTTTGCATCCTGCTCCCAGCATGCACCTCGTACCATGCCAAGCTTACAGTACCAGGGGCTGCCACACTCAGCAAGGAGCTAGACCAAGGCTGACACTGCTTCCATAAACCACTCAGCAGCTCCTCTGCCTCCTGACTCAGGGTACAGAGCTCTCTGCTGCTTTATATCTTGCCTATTCTCCTTTCTGCTTCAAAGGGGTTCCTTTTCCCCACTCAGGACATCCAGCACAGGGTCTGAAGGGGCTATCCAGGATACCCTGGTTGCACAGTCCATGTAGAGACTGCCTGAATGCATGCAAACTTACCCAAAACACACCTCGTCTCTCAGGGTCATTGCACATGCACCTTGCTTTTGATCTCTACTCATTCAATGACCTTTTTGTCCAGATGAAGCCTGGGTGGACACGGCCAGGAAAATCCAGGTGGAGGGAAATCCAGGCAGAGCCAGTCCTCTCTTGGAGTGCTTTGCCATCCCTTTACACAGCTCTGAGGGACACACACTGCAGCATAGCAAAGAACCAGGGACCTTGATGTCTCTCTTCGATCAGATACAGACAGCAGCCTGTCTGGTTACAGAGAGCACTTTCTTTGATTAAAAGCTAATAAATATTCATCCCTCTCCTCCCCTGCTGTCCCTCCCAAACCCCCAGAGACAAAACTTAGACAAGCAAAACTGGTTCATTTGTGATGTATCCCAGCGCCTGGCTCCACAATGCTTGGAAACGTTCCAGGTAACAATGCGCGGCTGCAAGGGTTATGGATCACCAAGAAAAAAAGCCAATACTTTGCATTCACTTAAACCAAGGCTTAGGTCATAAAGGACATGCTGATTATTAATGGTGGGTGTTGGAAAGTAAAGTCTGAAGTGTACACAGATCCTTATCCCTAGCTAATTCTTCAATAAATTGGCAAAGATACATCACTGCCTGCCGAGCAGGAGACAGAGAGAAATTGGATGTTAAGGACAGCTTAGTTTCCTAGGAATACAGATGTACCATCAGTTGATGAAAACTACAGTGGGGAGCAAGGGAAGAAGATACATCAGTGATGAAGGTTGTCTCCTTTTAAGGCAAGGAAAGCTAAACTCTCACCAGGAAAGAACAGGTTCGAGCAGATGGAGAGATCACAGCCAGTGTAACAGCGCTGGGACCAGAGCTGATCCTGATCAAACATGGGCTACAAAACTAAGCCACTGTCATCCAAAAGAAGATCAGAGGAGCCAAGGACCCGTTTAGCAGAGAAATGTTGCTGGAGAAAACTAGCGCTGGTGTTTGGGAGTTTGGAGAACTATGGAATAGATGCAATAATGTGCTGTCTCAGCACACAGTTAAACCACAGCCCTGCAGGGAAAGTTCCTCTGAGGGCACCAGACTGTAGATGGTGAAGAGCCTCCCATTTCTGGATGGAAGCCTATCTCATAGCTATCTCTGCAGCTGGGGTAACCCTGTGTTTTCCTAACTCTTGGCTTATAGCCTGAATATAGAATAATTATTTCTTGGGGAAGGCCTGACTTCAGCCTGTGTTGGTAGAGGTGATCTCACAATCCCAACAGTAATAGTCATAGCGATTAATAGTAAAATACTATGGCTAAGATCATAATTTATAATAATTGTAAATATTTCTCATTATTACTGGAGCCACACCCCAGCACATGCATCCTCCTGCATCCTGGGAACATGGTGCTGGGACACCAGGCTGGGTCTCTGCTCTGGGTGAGCCATAGCATGTTACCCATGTACTCCTGCAACCCAGCAGCCCACACTGCCCTGCACAACACTGAGCTGGCTGCATCACCACCAGCAGGATCCCCAGCCCTCAGTAGCCCAGAGAGAAAAATCTCCATCCCGTGATCTCCACGCTGTTTAAGCACAAAGGAGCCTGTGTCTGCTTCCCGGCCCCACAGAAACCAACCATTTGTATCTGTCCTTGGATACTAAGGCCTCAAGTTAGAGGTTGACAGCAGAAGCGGGTAGAAGATGAAGCATTGCAATTTTTCAGCTTTTCTAATGGCATCCTCCAGCTTTGTGGGGGCTGTTGGGCAAACAAGAAGCAAGCAGCTTCATGGCTGTCTTTCAGCTGGCACAAGCACTGCAGGGCCTGTGTCGAGGGCCAGTTTCTCTGCTGAGCTGAGATTTGCTTGGCACAGCAGTGCAGTGGGTCCCAAAGGAGCCCACGGCTGCTCTTCGGTCTTCCAGCTGGGTCTCAGCCAGGCCCTGCAGGGCCGATGGCCACCCCTGTTGTGGGGGGAGCATGGCTGAACCTTGGCCAAGCTTCATCTTAATGCTGGCTCAGCTAATCAAGGCAATAGATCAGGAAGAAAAACAGTAGGAAACTTAGGATCCCCATCACCGAGGGGAAAATCCTCTCCCAAGGACCATATCCAAACACACAGGTGGCACTGGAGAGCACAAAGACACCACACACATCAGGAAGGGACTCTGGCCCTTGGTTAGCAGAGGTCCAGGCTCTGGGGTAAGAGCAGGAAGGTTTTGTTTAAAATAAGTGTAGACCTCAGGTGGCTTGGAGATGTTCTGCATGTCACAGGCATTACTTAGGGCTGGGCCAGATTTTAGAATCATAGAATCATAGAATCTTCAGGGTTGGAAGGGACCTTAAAGATCATCTAGTTCCAACCCCCCTGCCATGGGCAGGGACACCTCCCACTAGATCACGTTGCTCACAGCCCCATCCAGCCTGGACTTCAAAATGTCCAGGGATGGGGCTTCCACCACCTCTCTGGGCAACCTGTGCCAGTGTCTCTCCTTTCTGTACAAGTCATGTACATTGGGAAATTTGTTCTTTCCATTCCTTCTGTGTACCCCAGGTTAAGAAGTTCACAAATTCCTTTATTCCTTGTAAGACTCTCCTTGCTGAGGCAGAAGAAAAACCTTGCAACAACTTCAAGAAAAACACTAAAGGCCAAAATGGGTACATTGCCAAAATAGGTACATGCTTGACTTCATCTTCAAGGTCCTCTTGCCATAGCAGTTCAGCAGGAGATAAGGAGGAAAATCCTTCAGTAAATCTGGGTGGGCAAAAGTAGAGTCAGGAAAAAACCATCTGTATCATCTCCCAACTAACATCTTTTTTTGTGAAGTCTCTATGTATACATACATACCTACCTAGGTATGTATGTATATGTATATATATGTCATGTCATGTTTGGTAGCAGGTCAGATTTTCTCACATGACTAATTTGCACAGTTTTTCTTAACAGAAAATACTGTGCCCGTGCACAAGCTAAAAAATGTAGCTTTTCAGAGGGAAAAATTAATCTTGGATGTGGAGAATTTGCTGAAATATTCCTTAATGCTCCCAGATGAATTTTTGTGGTCAGCAATGGTCCTCTTGTGCTCTGTGTTCAGAAGGGCTAGGCTTCATAAGTAGCACAGTTTAACACACAATCTTTAATGAATTTGTTCAGGATTTAAACCCACAGCATCTATATGCAAATATACTCTTCAAAATACTGTGCAAAAAGTGACCTGCTTCCCCTAATGCCCAGATAATGAAGAAATGAGGACTAATGCCACCAGAGGCACTGCCTGTGGAGCACATCTTCAGAGATGTTCAGTCAAGGCATCGCCCCAGCACAGCCCCCAAAGGGAAGCCTGGTCATTAAAAAATGACATTCCTGTGCAGTGTGATGAATGATGATGGAGCTGGCAGATCTCATCAAGACTGAGGGCTCATCCCACCAGAGCATTGATGTCAAGGGAAACGATCCCTTTGATTTAGAGTCTGGACCAGGCTTCAAATGCAGGGGCCAAGGGTAAGAGCTTGGTTTCCAGGGAGTCCTAGTACATCCTCAAAATCCTTCCACAAAGACACATGATGGTTTAACTCCTTTGGGTATCTTTTCACTGCTCCAGGAGCAGGTATGTTCCAGTCAGTCACAAGTCCAGTAGCATCAAATTAAAAATCTGAGAACCACAATCCACTATTCTTTTGCATCGAGTCTTCCTGAAGGTGGGCATTGCAGGTCAGGGTCTCCTGCTCGAAATCTGTATGTGCCTCACGCCAGGCCTGATGTATCCAGAAAAGTAGTGGTTTGATACAGATCCCAGTTGGGAAACAATCATTCCCCAAGCTCAAATTAACTGGGAGATGAGGGTAAGTTTATCCTTCACAAAGGAAAAAGTGGATGCAACCTTGTGTTAATGCTTCCCTTAATGGCAGAGCTGGGTCTCCTACAACTGAATAGGAAACCAGAATGGGATAGATTTCACCTAGATAAAGACATCTGTGATGATGTTGTCACCTCACATAGGATTCCTACTAGAGACAATGGGGAAACGGGTCCCTGCAAAGAGCATCTCACTTTCTTCTGCTTTAGTGTCTATTCTAGAAGAATAGCCTGAGTTAGACATACCATAAAGAGAGCTGGGAAGACCAGTGCAAAGCTTGTACCTACCTTACAGGTGGCTACATCTGGACACCTCACCCCAAGCCCAGGCTGTGCAGTCTCAGGCTGAGGGTCCTGTTTTGTCCTATTTTGGAGGCCTGTCAACACTCACAACCAAAACCAAGAATCAGCTGATTCTCTCCTTGTGTTCAACCACAGCTAGGACCCACCAAACTTGTTTTCAGCCCAGCAATTCTTCACGGGCCTGCATACTGCACAGTGCCAACCAGCACATCAAACTGCACTGAACTGCCACTAGACACTCTAGATGCTGAGATGCTACAACCAGTCCTTGTCTCATGTCCTACATAGAACTGTTACATCCACCTAAAGAGGAAGACACATAAAAACTCTTATAAGAGGGAAGGGAAAATCCAGCTGTAATAATTCTGCAGTGCCTGCAAAGAAACTTGAAACTGATGGAATCAGATTATTTAAGATATTCTTAAGCAGTTATTTGACTTCTGCTTCCCTTCCATTGCAGCTGGAGGTGCTGGATCCCATCACATTTGACAGCACACAGAGCAGGTCTGCACTGTCCAAGGAAATCTCTTTATTGTCAGTATATTGCAGGCCCCCCTGGAGATTCCTGAGGTGTTTAACTCATCCAAAGAGTGATATATTTAAGAGCTCTGCATTTTTTAAATTCAGGGCAGCAGAAGAAAAAATGCTCATAGCCACCAAGGCTCTTGGTTACTTTGAAATGGAAAGCTTCCCCCCCTTGCACAATCTCCCAAGTGTGGCATGTGGCCTAATTATATAATTACACAATGGATCCGAAGTGCTTCAAAGGAGCCGTTGTGTTCCAGCAGGTACATAATAACTTTACAGCATCAACTAATTACGCTGTTATATAAGGGTCCAGAATGACTTTTAAAACCATCAGACAGATCTTCTAGGCTATCAAGCACATATTGTTTTGCTTGGGGATTTTTTTAATACCTCATTATGAAGGTAACCTGTGCTTTCTCCAGCTTTTCTAGAGGGGATATAAATGTTAATACTATGAGGAAAGTGCTGGGCTTAATGCTGAGCTGGTGTACATCATCCCTACTGACCTCAGTGGATCATTTTAGACCCCAGCAAAATCCAAATAAATAAGTCCATATTAACTAAGACTGTGGGGACACAATGAAATGGGAATTACTATGATTTAAGCAGCTGCTGCCAACTATTGTCCATCTTGGATGATGCTGGTTTGGGCTCTCATGTTCAGGTTCACTGGCAGGAGCTATGGGCTTTGCTGCAGGGGACATCTGGTCTGTCACAGCAGCTCAGTCATATCCAGCTATGCCTTTACCCCCTCTACTCCAAAAAACCCATAGAAAAAAAGGTGGAGTTTACCACAATGAGCCTCACCTAGTGCTGACCCTTGCTGCTAGCTTCTCTCATTGATGAGTCTCTTGAAGGCTCTGGGTCTCATAATCAAGAAAAAATCCAATTCTATTTACAAACCAGCATCAGGGCCAGGGTCCCTCAAAACATGGTCAGCACTTCTTCAGGTCACTTCAAGGATGGGTTACCATGGTGAAGCAGAGTGACACAGAAGGCCTTGGGAAGAGGCATAGCAGGGGATGAGGGACAGGCTCCTAAGCAAATTCCTGGCTGGATATCCACGCCTAGAAAGTGCCCTATCCAGCAGGTATCTAGGCACTATGCTCAAAGGAGCTCATTAGAAGACTTCCCAAGCCTGTGCGTCTGCCATCTGACCCACACAATGCACATCCACCGGACAATCAGCCCCAGGCAACCTCCCATTATCCCTCACACCCAATGGAAGACTTGCCCTCTACAGCAGGGGAAAGTTGAGGTGTCTGTCTTGGCAGAAAAGGAGGGTGAAATCAGGAATTGCCCTACCAGACTCCTCAAAGTCGCTGTGATGTGAAGGCAGGCAGGATGGGGAGGACCCTCTCACTCAGAGCACACAACATGTGTGCATTTGTTATCATCTACTCACCCTTCAGAGAGCAGCTGGGATTCCCCAGCTGGGACAGGACTTCCGTGGAGCTATAACTCTGTAAACTCAGCTCAGAGCCTTTCAGGAAGAGATTTCTAAATTTATCCAGGCCATTCATCCACCCTTAATTTGCAATGAAAAAAAGAAGCTGTTGCAGGGTTATTATTAACTATTGGCCAAGACAGAATGAACTCCAGGCTTGGCTGACTCCCTCCTTGGTAGAGAGCAAGTGCACAGACAGCAGACGCATTGCAGTTTTGCTTCCCAAGCATTTCTGCTCCTGAGTAAGGATATTTGATAGCCAAAGTAGCAGGAGAACCTCTATTTCATAGGTGTAGCTATGTTGTCCAGGCTCCACCTAGCCAACTGGGTTTGGAGACCTTTGGCAGGCCTGCAGTGCTTAGCCTTGCTCCCCCTCCACCTGCTCGTGACTGCAGCATTTCTCAGTGTTGAGCATTTGCTCTGCCAAAATGAATGGGGGAAGTCCCCATCAACCCCACTCAGGCTGAGATCAGATCTCAGGGAGGTGTGTTTCACCATCAGCTTGTGGAGTTCAAGCATCTCCACTCCCTTCAGCAGAGTGCTACCTCTGAACATGATGCCTTGCAATACATATTCAAATCACTCAGTCTTGCACGTGAGATGATTCTGGGCCTTGGGACAAAGCCAAGGAAGCAACGTGTTAGTCTGTCCCAGCACTGGTTCCCAGGGCAGAGATGTAAAATGCCCTAAGCTGGAGAGCTAGAGACAGTCAGGAGACGAAGTCCTCCAGCTATACCCTTGCATCCAGCTATGCCATGCCCATGGATCTGCCTGCCTATGACATGTGTGCAAGAGGTGATTAATGACAAGTCTTCAGCAATGAGAAATCTTTTTAATATGACAGGTAAAGTAAGAAACAATAGAAGAAAGAAATGGTAAGAAATCCACATCCTTATTAGTTGTGCTAGTAACCCAAGGATTAAAAAAACCACTCTTAACCAGAAATGTTGCAAAGGTTGTTGTCTTTTCCCTGAAGTCTCCTAAAAAAACCCAGTTACACTCACGCTCGTCACTGCAGGATTTGCCACTTGCTCCATACTACTTTTCCCCAAGTTCACCCCACAAAAAATGTTCTTTCTGGCCCAACCCAAATGTTCTTGCAGGTATCCCATTGCTCCACCTGCTTTTGCTCTCAAGAGAGGATCCAAGCAGCACCAACAGCCCTTCACCATAGACATAAATCTGTTTGCACTCAACATCTACCAAAGAACCTCATGGCAGAATTTCCTACCAAACGAGAGGGGAGACAAGCCAGGTCCCAGAAAAATAATACCCTGGACATGTGAGTGTGTAAAGCTGCAAGGCATGGGGACTTCCATGGTAACTCTGTGTATAAACAGCACCAAACAGCTTGAAGTAGCTGCTTTCCTTGCAAGGCCAAGGAACAAAGTATCTCTGTAGCTTGGCCAACCCAGCAGGCTCCAGCCAAATGTAAATAGCCTGCAGGGCTTTTTGGCACTTGGTGCTCTATTTTGCATACAGCTGGTAATGTTTTAAAGGCCAGGCCCAGCCGAGGGTAATGCTTCCAAGAACAGAGCAGGAAACACTTTGTGTACAGAAAAAGGTCCCAGGAGAAATCAGCGAAATCTTAAGACCTTTTGTGTTCCTTTCTCCCTCCCCAGATCAGCGTGTTTCATTCTGACATGAAAAGTTTCCAGAGCTCCAGGTAGGCTGCTGAGATGCGGCTGCTGCGTGTTGTGCTCCAGGCTCTTGGGGAGGAAGGTGTGAGCTTGGATCCTGCAAACACACAAACACTTGCTGTGTGCAGGCAAGTCCTGCTGAGCGTGTCCATGACGTCTTTCAGGAGAGAATTTGCTGAAGCTGGCTGATGTGAGTGCAAAGCGTGAGAGATGGCATCAAAGGAGGATTAAGATTGTACCAAAGCATCGAGTGACACCCTTTGGATCCTCCACGGTGCCAACACCAAGGAAATACCACAGAATTTCCAATTATCTGGATATCATTCAGCCTTTTGGAAGACAGCAGACTTAGGGCTTAGGATGGGTTGTTGTGGTGAAGGCCAACGGTCTCTGCCTCAAATGCTATTAAGCGCCTGCTCTCCAGGGCCTTGTCCTTGCTGGTGGGATGGGATTTCCCCCTTGATAGGAAGCTGAGGAACTGTGACTTCACTCTTTTGTTCAGTTTATCATCTAGACACCACCATGTAGAGTATGAAAAGGAGAAACTTGGCTCTTCTGCAGCCTCTCTTAGTCTTGTGCAATGAAGTAGAGGGCTGGGGAAGGGAGGTAGATGGATCAGGCAGAACAAAGCCACACTGAGCATGCAAGACTGAAACAGGCCGTCACATAGGATTAACATTGTGACAGAAATTTTGTTATCCTTTCCTATCATGTGTTTAAAATCGCAGTGTACCAGCATGGGCATTTTGCCCACCTGGCCCTCTCCTTTCAACCTCATCGTGTTTGAACATGTTTATACATCAGCACCATCGTGTCCTACAGGGAGATTGCCCTTCTGTTATCTGTCCCAGCCACTGATTATTCGGGACTGAAAGATGGGTGTTGGCTGAGTTAGCAGCAGCCATCAAAGCTGGCAGCAAGAGGGAATATATGTCAATAACTCAGAGAAGGGAAGCAGAGATGACTTGAAGAGGAGTTATTGCTACACCCTCGTGAAGGGAAATAGAAAGTTCTGTTTATCATAGAATCATAAAATCATTTAGGTTGGAAAAGACTTCTAGGATCATCAAGTCCAACCTTTGTCCAACACCTCCCTGACTCCTAGACCATGTCTCAAAGCACCACATCTACTCATTTTTTGAACACCTCCAGGGATGGTGACTCTATTACCTCCTGGCAGTCTGTTCTAATGCCTAACCAGGCATAATTTATCATAATTTAGTGTCCTGCACTTTGTACCTTACAGGTGTCCATCCTTCTACAGGTAATTCATATGTGCAAAGTCAACTTACTGCCCTCCAGAAGGGGCTGGAGCACAATGGAAGGATCCTGCTGCAGAGCAGCCCCCAGGGACAGATGGGGTTTGTGTGGTGCCATCAGATGTCACAAAGGGACACACTCTCATGGCTTTTTGTTGTCGCTGCACATCATGGGCCAGCCAAGGAACAGAGAAATAGGGGAAAAACCAGAGTTGGGATCTATAATGAAAACCACACATTTGACCTCTTTGGCTGGAGACACAGTCTAAACCTCATTGTTGGCTTTAAAGATGACAGAATCAAGTCCTCTCCACTCAGCACTTAGTCTCCTTCCCTCTCACCAGTTTTGGCATGTGTGTTGGACCTTCTGTGGGATGCAGAAACTCTGGTGTTGTCAGATACCAAGGAACCAAACTGTCCTTGGCCACGGGGACATGATGACACAGAAACATGCAGTTGTTTGGTCTGCAAGATGCAACACAACTGGTTTTATATGGACTTCTTTTCATCCGTGTTTCCAAACTGAAATTGCCTCAGGCCCTCCTGGATGAGCGCCTATCCTCCTCACTCCAGACCTTCTCCTTTCTTTTCCAGTCCAGAGAAGGAACAAATTCCCACTCCTTCTCTTGCTTTCTATGGGGCTACACAGTCTAAATTGAGATTAGCACTCATAGGAAAAATCCCATCTCTAAAATTCCCCTACCTCTTTCCTTGAGAGAGAGGGAGTGTGAGAGAAGAGAGACAGCAGCAAGATCTCAAGAGGACACCCTGGAAGAAGGAAAAGAGAACACCTTCTTAACCTTCTTATCCCAAATCTCAAAATGTCCTTCTCCAGTCCCAGCAAGCGATTGGCATACAGGCAAATATGTCTATATATGTTCTTGTACTGAGTAACTTTAGGACCTGTTAGCCAGATGTGGGGAAGGATACCTCATAGGCAGCTACAGTACATGAACAAAGGCAGAGGAGAAATTAATTTCCTGGAATCAATTTGTCCTTAATAATTTTGTAACCCAAAGGGACTGATTCCTAAAATCAAACACGGTTGTTGGCGAGCCCAGAGAGCATAAGAAGAGGTGATGGGTTTATTCAAGGAAAATGGAAGCTCTTAAAACAGGTAATTAAGAAAAAAAAATCAATCAGGAGATACTAATCCACAGGGAAACTGGAGACAGTGGTGTTCATAAAACTGCCACCTGTCAATACTTACTCTTTTGTTAAACATGAAAAGTCAAATTGTGGCACTAGAACTGCCATGGGGGGTAAAGTGGAACCTCTCCGACACGCAAGCTTGAATCAAGGAGCAAGTCCCTTGCCCACCAGAGCTGGTACCTATGGGCTGCACCAGTTATGGTCCAAGATCTCAGCACTCTGCTGAGTAGGTTTTGTTCTGAGCTGCTGAGAGAAGTTGGGCTCAATCCCACCAGGGGCCTGCAGAGCCACTTGGCTTGAACCTGGAAGAAGCCAACATAGAGGTTGGGTTGGCCTTCACTGATGCCAAAAAGGACTTTGTCCTGTATGTCTGCAGGGAGCTGGAGTGGAGGCACTGCTGCCCAGCATGAGCTGTGATATCAGAGTATATCCCTTTGCCAGTCTGGGGGAATGGAGGCAGGATGGCCTTGCAAGACAAGCAAGCACAAATGGCTAAAAAAGCAAGATAAATATGGGACATAAATATGTGATGGTGCAGGAGGCGGGACTATAAACTTATTTTATTGCCACTTGTCTGCAAAGGCCAACATAACTCACTCCCTTCGCCTCGCTCTGTCATTCATGAATAATGAGATTGCCTAAACACATGCCAATAAAAACCTCCTCACGCCCTGCACTGAGCTGTGTGAATGCCAACCTGGGTAAGGAAATAAAGGAACAGGGATTTTTAATAATGATCAATCCGCTGCTCTCCATACTCTGAACACCTGATGTAGTGTTTACTGATTACCAGTACACTCTGATCTTTCATGCTGGTTCCTACACAGCTGCTCTCTGACTTATCCCCTACTTCAAAAGGTCTCCAGGAGCTCCTTCAGGAGTGATGTGAGCACAGCTGAACCAAGGTCCTGCAGGCAAAGCTCGGCGGTGTTTCACAAGCAGCTCACAGCAAGTGCAGCCCATGCTCTGGGCTGAGCAGGTCTGTGCAAAGGCAGTCAGCACAATGCCCCTACCCTCCATCCTGGGGGCTGAATTAGTCTCTCCTGCCTCTCTGCAGGGCTAATGTGGCTTTTGACCTGTTTAGACTTGCAGCAAGCCATGCAGACATACTTGCAGAGCCAGGCTGTGCCCTGGGTGCTAACAGGGGCTTGACCCATGCCTCCAGTGGGAGCAGGGAATCTGCCTCATGGTTTTAGATCATAGAATTGTTTAGGTTGGAAAAGACCTTTAAGATCATTGAGTCCAACCATTAGCCTAGCACAGCCAAGTCCACCACTAAACCATGGCACTAAAACCCACATCTACACGTCTTTTAAACACCTCCAGGGGTGGTGACTCCACCACTTCCCTGAGTAGCCTGTTCCAATGCCTAACAACCCTTTTGGTGAAGAAATGTTTCCTAATATCCAATCTAAATCTCCCCTGGCACAACTTGAGGCGTTACTGAAGATGATAGATGCATATAAAATCTAGCTGTTCAATCTAGCCCTTAATGCCTCAGGTACTGGCACATGAGAGGTTAATATTTACTACTCTATTGCTAAACATCAGCTTCTTCTCACCTGCCCCAGAGGACTGTGATTTCTGGTGGTGTCCCACTCCCTCCCTGCCCTGGCCAGCCACATCCCCATTCCAGCCTCAGTCTAAACCAACATCCACCGGGAAACGTGACAGAGGAGGCATGTGTGGGACTGACTGTGCCAGAGCCAGAGGGGAGGGAGCTGGATCAGGCTTGTGGATATGCAAAGCCACGGAGAGAGGTTTCTGCTGCCTGCGGCGAGGCTGCGCTCCCCAGCCCATGGCTCCAGCACACGGATGTGTGGACACGCCAGAGCCCACATCAACATGGGCTCTGCCTCCCCAGGGAAAGCCACTTCAGAGACGGGATGTCTCTTCCCTTGCACTCACAGCTCCAGCCCCACCAAGCAGCCCTTGTAGGCGGCAGAGCCAGGATCACACACTTCTCGCCCTCCGCTCTCTGCTGAAGGGCAGAGTGAGAAAAAGGCAGAGAAATGGGGAATGTGGGTCAGCAAAGAGAGCTTTTTCCAGAGCCCATGAGGAAAAATTGCTGTAGCCCCGTGCACAGGACATTGATGGGCTATAAGGTGTGTGCTGTGTGATGCACAGGCTGGTCTCCTGAGCTAATCATCTTTCCTCCTGTTACAGACTGGCACTTCTGTGTCATCGTGGTCACAGGGAAAAAGGAAAGCAGACGGTTCTTGTTGCCTTCCCATTACTGGGTGACAGCAGCATTTCCCCAGCTCACAGAGGCTGCATCGCCCGATGCCGTTGCTGCACTGCTCCATCTGGGCTGAGAGCTGGGAGTTGTAAATCAAGGTGTCCAGAGGTAGTTGCAAGGGGATAAAGCATCCACAGTAAAATTTCTGTGACAAGTAGTCACAGCTGAGATATCACTTGATGAATAGCAGCAAAATCCCCAATGCAAGGCGATGGATTCTCCGTGGCTGTGAGCAGACTGAACTCTGATGTGGCTGTCAGGGCTTTAGGACATCTACCAGTTCAACATGTTCATGTGAGGAGGTGCACAGCCCAAACCCTACACCATGCTCAGTGAGAGCAGCACAGGTAGCTTTCTTTTCCAGTTAGCTCTAGCTAAGGAGAGCTGACTTCATCATTAATCCATCAAACACAGAGGTATCAATTTTAGTCCCACCTTGGGCACTTTGCTCTCCTCCACCTCCTGGCCATCCAGGTAAAAAATAAATAGATAATTGCCTCATCTATCTAAGGTGATTTCTCCAGGGCAGAGCCTACAAGCAGTGACAGTTGCAATGGGGCCTCGAAATGGCTTAGTATCTCTAAACAGGTGTATAACATATTACAGTAAAGTGTTGAAAAAGTGGAATTGTAGGTACCATGACATCTACACTAGATGCCAGGACATGGGACACTCATCTTGTCAGATTATGTGCTGTAGAACTGGAGCTAAGACCAATGCTGAGCTCTGCCTCTTCCCTATCCCTCAGGATGGGCAGGTTCCCAGGGGTGAGCTCAAGAGATACAGGAGAAAGATCATGTCTTGATTAAAGCCAAACACCCCAAGAGTTATTTTCAGGATGGTGGGAATGTCCTCCATCTCCTGGGACAATCTCCAAATCAGGATGTACAGCCATCCTGTAATAAATACTTATTGTCCTTTATGACATGATCATAAATGTTGCAGCAGGAGCTGTAACGAGGAAAATAGTACCAGAATTGGCTTGGAAAAAAATAATCAGGGCAGAGCTTTCCATTTCTCTTTGGTTTCCTGGAGATATCAGGAATTTCAAGAGATGAGGTATATCTCTAACATATCCTGGTACTCTGCATGCTGAACAACAGCCTTAAGAATCATTTAGGCCATAAGAACTGAAGTTGTCATGGGTAGCTTCCCAGAACTAAAGAATTGTATCTCAAGTTCATAACCACTTAGAGTACCTCAAAAACAAAACCACAGGTGCCTAAATCCACTCAACTGGAGTAGATAAAAGGTTGAGTTTATTTTGTTTGTTTGCTTTCTACCTTGAAATCTTTCAAATAAACTATAAATCATGGCTTTAGTCAAAGATTTATAGAGGAATTGTTGGGATTTTGGCCAAGGTTCCTGCTTTTGAGATTTTATCAGCTCTGTCCTGAGCAGGACTCCCGGGTGGTTCTTGTTGGTGAGAGGGAACGATACATCATGGCACCCATTGCTCATGGCACATTGTCTAGTTGGGTGTCTCAGCACACAGAGAGGGGGAAGGAGCAAAATACAACCATCCAAAAGCTACCACAGCTCCAGACCCATCCAGACCTGTGCACCAAATGTGCGACTTTGAATAAGTGAGTCTTGTCACAGGTAGACCTGCATTTGTAATGCAGCATTATGATCCATATTTTTTCTCCTCCAGTTTCATGTGCCACACAGAACTCAATGGCCTGACAGGACACCAGTATCTGGCATGGCCTGGGCATAGGTCCATGACCTAGTCATGGCACCAATATGTCCCTGTTGCTCTTATCAGGTAAAATGCAGAATTGGCTCATACACTGGGGAGGAAGATTTTTGAGAGAAAGTTGAGTCCCATTTTTCAGCTCAAGACTTTGATGAAAGACAGGAACTTACACAAAACAGTTGCTTCTCTACTGAAAAAGAGTAAGTTTAAACCTAAACTCTGCTTGGAAAAGACCTAGTGCCATTTTGTGGCTGGGTATGGATGGTGTATAACTCAAGCATGCTGGGAAACCAGTCAGATCCGCACCAAGGGAGGAAAAACACACATAACAATTGAGGGCTTTCCACCCATCTCTCCCTTTCTGCAAGACCCAGCCACAGAACAGGAGGAGATCACCCTGTTATACAATACAGCCACACACCACTCTGAGTTTGCATGCTATGGTGATACTCTGGAGACAGCTTGCACATGGCAAAAGGCTATAATAAACACTACTGCAAGACAAACCCATTCATTTCAGTGAGACTCTTCTCAAAGAAAGGAAAAAAATTCAGAGATGAAGGAAGAAACACCCAGACTAAGACTACACTTGGATCAGGTCCTGTTTTAAGTTCTGTTTGCAGGAGCTCTTGACTGCACTTAGATTCACCTATAGATGCACCACCCAACATGGCACGTCTTCTTGATTATAGAATTGTAGAATCATTAAGGTTGGAAAAGACCTCTAGGATCATCAAGTCCAACCTTTAACCCAGCATCTCCCTGACCCCTAGGCCATGTCATGAAGTGCTACATCTTCTTGTTTTTTGAACCCCTCCAGTGATGGTCACTCCACCACTTCCCTGGGCAGCCTGTTCCAGTGTTTAACCACTCTTTCAGTAAAGAACTTCTTCCTAATGTCCAATCTAAACCTCCCCTTGAGGCCATTACCTCTTGCCCCGTCATTAGTCACTTGGGAGAAGAGACCAACACCAGCCTCACTACAGCCTCCTTTTAGGTAGTTGTAGAGATCAACAAGGTCTCCTCTAAGCCTCCTCTTCTCCAGAGTAAACAATCCCAGTTCCCTCAGGCGCTCCTTTTGGCTGCCCATCTTAAAGGGCAGCCACCTGGGTAGGGATGTGTTGGAGAAGGTCTCAGCTGCCCACATAGAGGGTTTCATTGTCAGAGCGGCCAAAGCACACAGTGGTGAAGGGAACAGTGTGTGCATTTGCTGCACAGGGTGTCGGTGTCCCTGAAAGTGACCCGGACAATTCACTCCAAGAGACACTTGCTGACACTTGGATGAGGTGTTACTTTAGGTTCTGTTTGCTGGAGTGGAGATCTAGGCTGCATTGTGTGACAGCTGGATGTCCAGATGAGGGACCTTATGAAGAGTGTGGAGGTCACTATTTGAGTGCCATGAGCTGCTAAGCAGTGTCTAAGAGCTACAGTAAGTTACAAAGACTCCTCGGCTCTTGTCTTTCCCTCTTTTCCCAGATCAGGACAGACTTTGTGGAGAACTGAACTGACCTTGTACTACCATCCCTTAGTCTTCCACTCTCACTATGCCCTTCCCTGCTTAAGGTACCCATCAGCAGTGACAGCACATAACTTAAGCTAGGGGAAGGGGGACATTTCTTAAGCATTCAGACATTCTAAGATTTTATAAAGATGACAAACCTCATCAGGACAAAGATCTGGGCTTTCCTGAGCATGACCCTAAAACAGTGCAGGTGGTTTTGAGAGCTACCCCCCTAATGCTCCTTGTTTTCTAAGCCTGTCTGAGGGTTGTCACTTTTACACACACTTCAGTAAACACCCTTGGGAGGCAAAAATAGAATCATAGAATTGTCAGGGTTGGAAGGGACCTTAAAGATCATCTAGTTCCAATCCCCCAAACAATTCCTGTTAAAGCTGCAGTAAGAGGTTCACAACTGGGAGAATAATGGGCCCTCATCCTTGGCAGAGGGGACACAGAGGTGAAATCGTTAGCAGGCACCAAGCATGGGATACAGCACGTCAAGTCCTCAAATAGTCCCCAGTGGTGTGACAGCCACCTCCTTGGTGAGCACCATGGTCTGCATGAGGAGCTGAGATGTATGAACATCTCTATCAGGGATCAGCTCAAGTTCTCAGGAGGATCTCCGCTGTTTTGTAGCAGACAATACTGGAGAATCACATCCTTTTGGCAAACATTGAGTGGGACCTGTAATCCAAAAGCTGTCACTGCTACAGAAACTGCTACACAGGAAAAAAAGTCACGCGGCTGTTACCCTTTAGCACTTTGGCTTTATCTTCACAGCAACTTGCCTTCCTGCAGACATAGATTAGATCAATGCTGACAAGGGGCATGATGGAGTCTAACAATGTCAGACAGATGGAGAGCTGCTCTGATGATGTTTAAACCACCCAGTCCAATTTGAGGGAGTTTCATTTCCATTTTAGTGCAGAAGACGGGGCCAACCCAAAGCAAATGGGAACAAGGGAGACCTGGCATTTTCCAAGCATCTTTACCTGTATCTGTATTTTCTTCCATGCATTTATATACACATTTAAAGTCTGCAGCCAAAGTGGGAAATTCCTAGAAATGTCTCTTACCCTTTAATCAATGCAGTCACTATCACTATGGTATTTTGCCTGCCCAGGGTCACATCAGCAGCTGGAGTACATGGAGCTACACTTAGATATCCCACTGCAGGTGCAGTCCTAAGCACTTTCAATGACAGAGAGGTTGGCCTGTAACAATAAATTCGTGCAGTGAATACCAAAGAGGCAAGGTGGTCTTTCCTTTCGGGCATTAAGAGTGTCCTGAGCTCCTTGATGGGATCTGTCTGTCCTGCATTAGGTCTAATGAATTTGAACAGTTGCTGCCTTCAGAAGGGGTGACTGCAATAACCAGCCTTGAAGACACAGCTGTCACATCCCAGCTGGTGGAAGAGGGTATCAGAGATGACCATCTCTAAAGTGTCTATTTACAGTGACTAGTCCAAGCTGGGCTTCTGAAAATTCTTCTGAGCTTTCTTTGGATTTTAGCCACTAAAGAGAAGATCCAGGTTGGCACTACTGTGCTGCAGTTAGTATTATTTTGATGTCTGGCTACAGTCTGTTTCAAATAACTGTTCAGCAAAGATGTGGCCCTGATCATATGTTAGAGTTATTTTGGTGTTGGCCAGTGGAAGACTAAAACTGGCCTTGGAAATGTTGCTTTTTTATCTCTCCGTTGTTACTGTGCCAAGTAGCCTTGGTAAACTCATCCAGCACTTCTTCTGCCTCTTCTCTTTCACAAGATGAAGATTGCACTTCTCCTTCTTCCCAAGATGTGTCCTCCTGCAGTGCTAGGCTTTATTATTGTTGATATTTCTCCTGCATGGTCAGGTAAAATGCTAAAAGGCTACATCTTGGCCCTTTAGCCAAGTAGGGGCAAAGCGTGAGGACCCTGGTCTGCTTGGGTTTATAATCTCTTGCATACTCAACAATTGGTGTAATTTAAATGAAAGATGGGGCTGGAGGAGAATTCCAGCCTAATTACACACTACAATGGTGCTGTGCTGCTTCTGGGAGAGCAGCCAGGCATCTGGAAAGAGGTTCAACTCCCAGCAGGGGGGATCTGACAGGACAAAGGAGAGAAGGCTGGGGAGTAAGCGGGACAGAAAACACAACTAGAAGAGGGTGGCCCAGCTTCAACCAGGAAACGACAATATTACCAGCACCAGGCAGCATGGACACGTGGCCAATCTCAGTGGTCAACCTGAGCCAGGGCAATTTGAATCCAGGTGCCTGAGGCTGCCCCTTAACCTTGCTGAGAGCCTTGTACCAGGAGCACACACAATTCCTAGCCAAGCTTCCCAATTGCCATGGGTCACCTTGGAAGCCTTTTCAAAGGGTCATCCCAACACAATACCTAAGAGCTCTGCTTCCTCTCCCATCCATGCAGCAGCTCTGCATGTTCCATGGGAACAGGTTGTCTGCATCTCACCCACTTCCAGGACACTGTTGAAATCATCTCCCAGCTTATCCCCCTTGGACAGATTGCAACTAGAGGTGGGACTACAGGACACCTTCCCCACATTTCCTCTACATCCAAGAGGCTTCTCTGGCCGAGAGCAGCAGCTGGGAATGGTTAGTAGACGTTGAACTCATGTCCTTTGCAGACAAGGGGTGGTCTTCTCTTTCTTGGCACACAAAGCAGCAGAGGAGGGTGCCCTGGCAGCTGCTGTTTGAAAACACTGCTTAAGTGACTGTGAAGAGCCAGATGGACTTCATCCCTGAAGACTTGAGTGCCCTATTTAGCCAGAGACTGGGGACACAGCAAATGACTGCAGATTTTGTGTGCAGGCTGTCTCAATATTCTCCAGCCCTGGTTTGGAGGACTTCATCCAGGCTGGATCCGCAGACCCATTCAGACCTGCCAACAAACTGCTGGAACAAGCTTGGGGAGCTGAACAGTGAGGAGCCAACCCATTTTCACCAGCCTTCAGATGGTAACAATCCTTCCCAGCCCACGAGCCTGCAAGCAGGAGAGGGGAAAGGGTCCAGCTTCATTCTTAATCCTTCAAGTTATTCACACTAGCCCTGCTCCCCAGCATTAGGAAGGGCAACGTTCCCTTATATGGTCAAGAAAAAGTGGAGAATATCTGCAATACATTCTTACATCTGTGCTCAGCTGAGCCTGGCCAGTGTGTCCCTGTGAATGCAGAGGTCCTAACTGCCAAAAGCCATGGAGAGAAATGCCTCCACCCTGCTGTGAGAGGCAGGCGAGGGGGATAAACAGATACGGGTGGAAACATTGCAAAATGGATCACATTAGGCAACGCTGCTCATGGGTTTATGGTATCTGATCTGGCATGTTTTCCCTGGAGCCCAGTAGGAAAAGGCAACTTGTAAATGTGAAAACAACAATAAGAAAATGCTTCAAGGCCAAGTCCTGAAGAAGTAACTAAAATGGGGCACATAGACACCTAAAAGACCTGGAATAAAACTGGTTCTGCCTACTAAGACAAATAGGTGCAAGTTCCTCTAATGAAATTCTCCAACATCTTCTTGCCTGATACAAAGGTCAAGCTTTTAAACTGGGGAGGCTTAGAAGAAAGAAGAGGGTTCAAGCAAGCTTTTCAGGGGAAAGGGACAAGACCATTGGAAAGATCCTTCCAACAGATAGCATTAGGGCAATAAAGAGGGAAATGTTGCCACATTTCTCTGCTGGTGGAGAAATAAAAGCCATTTTGTAGTTTTAAATGCCAATACCCATGCCACCTTGTGCACAAGAGCATGACCCACCTGAAAGGTTGCCCAGGTAGTGTTTGTCTACTGGTAAAGTTCTTAACCATATTGATTTTGTCCACTTAGATGTCTGTAGTCCTGAAGACATGGCATGTATTGCATTCATATAGTGAAATCATATAGAGCAGTGTGGCCATATCCAAACTACACTTGAACATTGGCTGGGGTCATGGTACCCCAGGCTGAAACAGTGCCAGGGTGCATGCTGATGATGAAAATGTGCTTGATTGTGACCTGCTGGTCTTGAAAAAGGATATCTTCACCAGGACACAAGATGTCTTGCTCTACTGCCCTCCTACTATTGTGGCCTTGGCTCTGTGGCCAAAATTCCTCAAGGCAATGGTGCTGGAAGGAGACCATCAGGCATCAGAGCACCAAGCTGGGCTCAAAGACACCTTGGTTTTCCTTCCTGCCTCCCACCTCCAGCCCTATTAAAGGATGTTTCATGGTCAAGAACCAAGCTGGGATCAGAGGTTGCCAGGGTTGGGCTGGGGCTGAGGAAGGGGGCTGAAGCATGAGGAGGAGGAGACAGATACAACCTCATCCTGATTGCCCCATATTTCTTTCTTCTGATGAACATTTGGATTCAACATGAGATGAGGCAGTGGAGAGGAATGATGTGTTTGTCACTTGTAGCTGGCTAAAAAGGAAGCAGACAGTTTCAAAGCCTGGCAGTGCTGCTCACAAGCCCCCTCATGAACTCCAGCCCCAAGAAGCTATGGATATTCTGGAAATCAGAGCCTTTCTGTGCCAAGCTTTATATTTGAGGACCTGGACAGAGGCACTCTGATCTTCAGAAGTGCCAAGCACCTTTAGTTTTTTTTCCCCCTAATGGCTTTTGTTGCTTCTTTAAAACTAGAACACTTTAAAAAATCCTTTAACATGTAACTAGTGTTTGGGGAGCATCTTGTTCCAGAACACAGCTTTACATACCAGAAAATAGTCTGATTTTGAGGAAAGACCTTTACTCTCATATAGCAGTTTCTACAAGACAGGCATCTTAAAAGCATCTTGATTCAATAGTCTTTTTTTTTTTAATATCAAGCAGTAACCCATCCAGTGTCACCCAGCACTCACAAAAAACCCACCATCTCTACATCTCAGAGACTGTGCAGCCCTAGGAAAACCTAAAGCCCTACTGTCATGATGAAAAATACCTCAGCACTTTGATTTTCTGCTGAAGGTTGTATGAAGAGACGTTGCTGGCAACATGCTCTGTGCCCTTCTGCAGGTCAGCTCTGCTCCTGCTATAAACAGTTTGCCCCTTTCTACCAGCTCTGTAGCAAAAGCATCCCTGTCCAAACACATGGAGGAAAAACTGCTTTCCTCACGTTGAAACGGAGGTGATGGGACAAAGATGCCCAGGCAAAGCCTGGCACTGGCTAATTGGGCTCTATCTCTGAGTAGGTAATTAGGGGCAGCTGCAGAACTCCCTGCTCTCAGGGCTGCAAAGAGAGACAAAACATGTTCCCATTGTACGGATGTCCCTTAACATCGTGTTCCTCTGGGGACAGCCTGTCTGGAAACAGCCTTTCAGCATCCCTTGAAGGGGGGTGGAGGAAGGGAAGCAGACTCCAGCGCAGGAGCCTACATCCAGGTCCCATGAGTGAGCCAACATGGGCATATCAAGACTGGCTGTATCCTATCAGTGCTGTGCAGCTGAGGCATCCAGGCTGTTGTATACACCAGGTATAGAACACTTGGATATAGCAGTGGATAAAATGTACCTTTTACTGCCAGTGTTGTGATGCTTCTGTGCACTGCAGATCAGCCTGGAGGTCAGGGGTCCTGTGGTCTCCAGAGCATGGCTGAGATACAGCCAATGGGAGGTAGCAAAATTCTCATGAAAAGAACACTAGGGAGGAAATTACCTTTATTAAATGGAAACAGACAGGGTGGTTTTCCAACCTCTGGCAGCTTTCTCACCTGTCCTGCCTCCTCCTTGATGATGGGGAGATCAGATGTTTGATGTGTTCACTGCACCCCCTCTGCTGCTGCACCCACTGGGCAGTGGGTACAAAATCTGTCCCCTCTCCCTTTGCAGGCTCCCATCTCCTATTTTTAACCCAAATTTCCCCTGAATCCATCAATTCTGTTGTAGTCAGAGAGAATCCCAGCAATGCCATTTTGACATGTCTGCGTTTATCACAGTGAATGATCAAAACCAATGACACATCTCAGAACTAAGGTCCTCTGAGGTATCCTCTGAAAATCTACCAGATCCTGAAGTGGAGACACCCCTTATTCTGTACACATAAACATGATTTAATTATTCTGTGGGAGGCTCTGGAAATCCTGCAAGGATGAATGAAACTCCTTTCAGCTGAGTGCAAACACATATGGAGACAAGTTCCCTGCTTTAAAGACCTTCACCCAACCTTCTCCAGATGATGGGGTGAAGAGGAGAGCAATGTCTGCAAATCATGAAATGCTCCCCAAAAGTAAGGTGGAAGCGCCCTCTTGTGTCCTCGGAGGAGGCCAAGGGGTTTGTTATCCAAAAATAGGTGAGTGTACGCTCCTCTTCAGACCATTTTGAACAATTCTGAAACATCATCACTACCCAAAGGGCAGAAGATGGGGGAACAGGGTGTTCTCCAGTCTGACACCGTGGTCCTGGGAGAAGCTCCCTGTAAACACAGTGGGAAAGATGTAGCAGAGGCAGTGTGGAAACTGGTGCTATCACACCATCAGGAAACCCAGCACAGAGCCCACCATACTTCACCAACATGTCCTCAGGCAGAGAGTTGTGGGGAGGAAAATGCCAGATGGAGGAGAGCAGTGAAGGGATTTGGGAAAATAAACTGCACAGAAAGTTAAAATTAATTGGAAGTTGTTTTCTTTTTTAAAAAAAGCTGATTTTTTTGCCAGCTAGATCCCTTCCAGAATGGATGTGATTGAGAGACTGCTTAGGGCATCTTCCAAGAGAGCTTTTATGCCCTGAACAAGACAAGGTGCTTTGGTGCTTCCCACACCCCAGATGTTTTCTCTCTGTTTGATGTGGTGTTCCTCTGAGGACAAGGATATGAGGGAAGTATATGGCACTGATAGCATTCATGCATGGAAAAGGGCTCCAGCCAAGGTGTTTTTTCTCTGGGCACACACACCTTTGCAAGCAAGACTCTTGAGACTCAATAGGAGAAATATCTCAGCCTCTGCCCCCTTTGCTCACCCAACTGTGGATAAGATGCACCAGGGAGAGCAGGTGGTGCATGCAGGTCTCCATCCATGGGCAGCTGGTTCAGGACAACCCCATGGAAAAAAGATCTACTTGGAATACAACTATTTGGAAACAACAATTCAACAGCCACCCAAACCCACCATCTTTAATGGACTACCTTCTTTGAGCAGACAAACTCCCCTGGTGCACTTTGAGTGCACCCTTGGTCACTTCACAATAGACCCTCTGAGTAGTGAGAGCTCAGTCCTTCAGGATAAAGGGACTACAGCAACCCATAGGGAAGAAAACCACTGATTATGGAAAACACGTGCAAACTGCTTGGCAAACACTGTATTTAGAGTGTTTACCTTTGCAGACGTGAAGACGAGACAGAGAACAGGGTCGTAAACAAAGAAATGACGCTCAGAAGCACAAAGAGGTCACAAGCAAGGAGAGGGGAGAACACATCAGGGGCTTGAGCCTCTGCAGCTGAGGGTTTATTCACGCAGCATCTGTCCACAAGTGATCCTGAGTTTGCTGTACAGATAGCAGAAGTATCTTGTTGAGCAGACAGCAGCATCACCAAACCTACCTCCCCCACCACCACCATGTGTCATCTGTGCTCACTGACTCCTCTCCATCGACAGCCTGCAGCTCCCACGGGATTTTGTCTTGTCAGAGGCACGTTAAGCTCCTGAGGGCACATGCTGCACCGTGCCTGCCCAAACACTCCTCCATATGTCCCCACGTTGCTGTAGACAGACGACCCCTCTCCTGGTGGGGACATCCCCGAGGCTCTGTGTGTTTGACAGCTGTGGGATGCACACGGGCGGCCTCTGAGTCCTTTAATGCACCATTTCTCATGGCTGGAGATTACTCCCTGTGTTCTGAGTAAATGGTGGCACCACGGGCTGGGAGGTTTCAGGCTTCACAAATCTTTCTTTTCACAGGAAAAGGAGGACTGGAAGAAATCTCTTATTTTTACCTTTCCCACCTTTCAGAGACAAGCAGCAACACATCACTGTTAATAACAAAACTACTAATAATAGTGAATAAATCTCACTCACATCCAACTTTACTATCTAAATATTTCCTCCTTATTTGATTTTTCCAAAGGATGATGCAGATATGAAGCAAGATGTATTTCTTAGCATCCACACCAAGCTGGCATCATGAAGACCTTCAAGATAAATACATAGGTCTGGGGAGTACAGCTCCTCAGTGAAGACTTGCAGGCATTAACTGGTGCCCAAACAGCTCACCTATACCTGCAAGCCCTGGCAGCCTGCTGCAAAAACATCAGCATATATCTGCACCTTTCAACCTACAGTTTACTCTGGTATCTCATCTTGAAGGTCAAGCCAGGCCTGATGGAAAAAAAAAAAGCAGTTTTTAAGGCTAGCAAGAGCAGTTTGGAGTCCTGACACATGCAAGACTGATGCAATTCTGCCCCATTCCCAATCTCTTGGCCCCAAACCCTTTCCCTGCTCCTAACTATGCACAGGAGGGAGCTCAGCCCAGGGACTGAGAGGAGGTGATGACAGATGCCAAGCACCCCAGCCAGCTGGAGAGAGGCTGGAGATGGAGCATGGAGACATCTGGGATGGGCCCTGGAGAGGTGCCCCACCACTCCCTGGCACCACTGGGTCCTTATGCAGCCGTTATGCTCCAGATACGCCCAGGGCCAGAATCCCAGCTGAGAGTGATGGATCAACACACATTTTCCTCCACTGAGAACTGGAGGTGAGTAGAGCTGGGCTTGCTGCTTTCATACAGCATGAGCTTTGGCAGCGGTGCATTGATGCAGGACTTGAGCAGCTTCTTGGCCCCTTGCCCACTCTGCTGAGCCCAAAGCAGGGAGCATCTCCCCCTCACCTAGATTTGTCCTTGCTCACCTTCCCAAGACAGATCTTAGCAGATTTCCCACCAATCTGCTGCAAGGGTTATGGTCAGGCAGCATGGAATCATAGAATTTGCAGTGCCAAGAACCTCCCCTCATGGAGAAAAAAGACACCCTAATGGTCACCAAACCTTTGCACATCTTCCAAACAACCCCAAAATACACTGATAACTGTACACAAGGGTGCCTTTGCCAGGCAGGAGAGGACAGAGATGCTGAGGGGCTGCTCTTGCCTTTCCCCTTCCACTAGCATCAATCAAGGTTGTGTGTATTCTCCGGCTCATTAAAAAAAAAGGGGGGGAAAGCAGAAGCTTTTGCCCCATATTATGGCTGCACCCAGCTCAGATCTGTGCCCACAGAGTACAACAGCACAGAACATGCACCCTGTGTAGTTTGCAGACACACACAGAGCTCCACAGTGTCTTAGAGGCAGCCAGGAAATATTTCCTCCTCACAAGAAATGTATTTTAGCTGGTTTTAATTTCCAGAGCATCCCAGGAGGGAGAAAAAGATCCTTTCAAATGAGAAACTGAAGCCTGAACAATCTGTGGTTTCGCATTTTGCTGAGGAGGGTGGAAGAAATATCCACCTCCAAACACTTTATAAAACCATCTCAGGTAATCACCCCTTTTTGCAGTGAAAAGCCTGTGAACCAAAAACATGATCAGCTTAAAGGGACACTGCAGTCCTGTACGGTCAGAATGAGATGGTTCATACCCTAAAGATTGAAAAGACAAAGTCTTTCCTTCATAAAAAGCAGTGTATGGGACAGAGTGCTCAGGGAGAGTCATACAAGTTTTAATTGCATGGACTTACTTGGATTTAAAAATTAAAGGTAACTTTAGTTCTTCCCTTACTTACTTCCTTCCTTCCTCCTTCCTTCCTTCTTCCTTCTTTCCTTTTTTCCTTCCTCCTTCCCTCCCTCCCTCCCTCCCTCTCTCCCTCCCCACCCTCATTCCCACTCCAGAATTAAGTTTTCATTGCCACATAAATGGGCAGTTTTGTCTTTTGTGACAAAAAAGCAAAATGCAGTTGGGGGGTGTGGTTTGTACCTGTACAAAGGCATGGGAGAAATCAGGGGGATTTGAGGGATGGTCGTTTGCCTTTGACAGCAGCTCAGGAAAGCCAGGGGCATTGCTCCACAGGCATGGCTGCAATGGTCTATCCTGCAGAAAACCCACATCCCCCTCCCCAGCAACAGCATGGGGGCCCCTTGGTGTAGTTGGTAACATCATTGGGTCCAGGAGGGGCAAATTCAGCTCAGGATTCCCCCAGATGGAGACAGCCATGGGGATGGGCACAGAATCCACCTGGGAACAGGGCAAAGCAGCATTTTGGGGAGATAAGTCATGTCCTGAAGGGTGGAACTCACACCCCTGTGGTTAAGATACACCACAAAAGGCTATGAGGAGACCCTTGAGGTGTAGGATCTGGCCATGGTGGACATGAGTTCAGGATGTTTAACGCAGAGGGGGATGCTGTGGTTTGTCATGGGGAAGCCATCATTGGGTATTGCTCAAGGACTGCTCTGCTCCCTGGGGGGATGGTGGGTTGAGTACAACCCCAAAGCAGGATACACAGCCCCAGTGCTATCCCTCAGCTTGGTCCCCTGTGGGTGACAAGACAGTCAACTCCAGGCAGAAGTTCAGGGTGCTTTCAACACTCAAATCCCATCAGGTCCTACAGGCTATGCCAGTGCTATTCTCAAAATCAGACCCTAAAACTCTAAACAAAGTTCAGCAGAAGCCTTCTCTCCTCTTGAGTATGTTGGGCCCAGTGTTCCGCTTTCTTATAGTCCAGGGTGAACTTCACCTTCACACACCCTGTGGTGGTGAGTGAGCTTACTTATGGCAATACTTATGTCCTGAGGACCACATCTTAGCTCCACTGAAGTCCAAGATTTGCTGCATTTCATGCCAAGGTCTCTGAGAAAGCTGAGACCAAGCAGGAGCTGGAGTTAGCCATGGATGTCCCCACACCCTGAACCCTACAACTTTGGCCACCTCTGTAACTCAACCCCCACTTGAACTTGAGACTGTGGAATCTGAAAAACTTCAACTCTTGGATGTTTTGCTTTCCTTAAGGAAGCCAGTACCCATCCTACTTCTTGAAGTGGAAATTACCAGATATCTCACCACGGCACTTTGAGCCACCACAAGACCCAGCCCCTAGAGAGGTCTCCCAAGAAAAGCCAATCTCCCAAGTTTTCCACCCTGAATGAAATAAATGGAAAAAAGACTTGGTAACCTGCAGCAGGGAGCATTCAAAGGGAGCACACATCCACGGAGGCTCCTGCAGCAATTTCCCTGCATTTGCCCCTGTGGACCATACATTTGTTTTTCAGCATGCTGGGGTCACACCAGAGCCCCCCAGTTCTGAGGGGCACGGGTAGCACAGGGTGATCAGACACGTGAGCTCCCTCCCCAGCATGTGCTGATGCTGTGGGAGCTCATTAATATGGGCTGAGAGATGCACCAGCTGCAAAGGCAACGACAGGTCTTTTCAAATAAGTCCCATTAGTTCCACATGTGCATTTGATAGATAATTTTTTGGTTACTTAACATGAAGCCAATAATTATGGAAATGACTGCAAGGATCCTTATACTCTCCACAAGAAAAAGAGGGAGAGTGGAAAGGAAGCAATAGAAGAGACTTTGCAAGGATTTTCCCTCCCCCAATGCACCCATCCTTAGTAAACTGCTTGCGCAGAGCCCTGCCCAGCAGACCAGAGGAAAGGAATTGGCTCTGCCAGCTGCACGGTGCCTTCAGCCACAGGATTAAACACTCACTACACACACACCCCTGATGCCACATCATCCTTAACCCTAAAAATGGAGAGAACATACTGGGAGAGTGCAAAATCTGGCTCTTCTCCACTGCTTGTAGCCAGTTCGCTGTAAATTCCCTGACAGGGCAGCAAATCTGGAGAAGAGAGACATCGCAACGAGTATTTTTCAGGAAATCTTTTATGCATCAATCTGGTTATAATGAAGAGAAGATCTCTATTCACACCCAAATTTATTTATTCCCTCTCGTGCTCGCACCCTGCTCCATCCCACCATCCCCACACAGATCCATCTGACAAGCTGGGGACAGCAGCAAAGCGACACAGGCACATGAGGGGAAAGAAAGAGGAACACGCAGGTTTTTCGTGGGAATAAAGCTACCAAAACAACATTATACAACTGGAAAAAAAGGAGAAGAAAAAGAAAAATAGAGGTGGTTATGTAAACCCCTGTCCCTGTCTGGTCAGCACAAATCTCCTGTGGGCTTAGGTCAGTCCGTTTGACACAGCTAGAAATAATTGTCTGTGTTAACCATTAGTAGCTCCCAGTTCAAAGTTCCCCCCCAGCTGCCTGTGTGTCCTGCCTGCACTCCCTCTGTCTGCTCCACATGCCTGCCTGCTGCCCAGACAAGGTGCAGGCAGCATTGACCACCCCTGACCATGTCTGTGTTGGGGATCTCAGCACCTTGGCAGAGGATGAGACACCAAAACTGGATGCTCCTGGATGCTCTGCCCCAGCCGACCAAACCCACCCAGCCCTTGGTGTTTCCACACAGTGTTTGATAGCAAACAAAACCAAATTGCAGACCTTACTGTTCCTAGTGTGCTGGTCAGGAGATGTCCTGGGCAGGTGATAAAGCTTCATAATGCTTGAAATAAAACTCCAGCCCCTACCATGGAGAAGGCCTGCATTGCAATCACAGGACAAGGAAGGGTGGATGGCTCTAACAGGTAGAGTTGTGACCTTACTTCGGCATCACTTTGCTGCCCAGGCCTGTTGGAAACATCTGGAGGACTTCTGTCTCCCTTCTCATTCTTTTGCATGGAAATCCTCAGTACCTGAGGAAAAGAATGTGATTTGGTTGTTTATCACAGTAAGAAAAGAAAGGGAAGCTTGCCTATCTTCTCTCCCAGGGTAAGACCCCATAGAGGGGTCCTAAGGATGGAAGAACTCGTAACATGATTGTTCCCACTTTTCTGCAGGAAGCAGAGGAGTATTTGTGGCTGGCTGTTCCTTCTAACTTGGCATACCAGACCACCACATTTTATTCAGAGTTAAGGACATTTGGAAAGGCCCTTCCATAAGCATAGGTGGTGCTAAGCTGTTTGTTCCACTTGGAGAACAGGAGCAGAGCCACCAAAACAAAACCAGTGGCTCAAACAGTTCAAGTGTTGCTTGGGTCAGTGACTGGAAAGAGCATTTGAGGGCTACAGAGCCACATGAACAGAAGGGTTCTTGCAGCACCTGGGGAAACTGCTGAAGTTCAAAAATCATGGTCCATCAAAGCTTCCAGTTTCTACAAGGGCCTTCTCCCAACTTCTCACAAGACACAATGCAACCTCAAGAGTCCTCAAGAGTATTAATAACTTCATTGGCTGTGGAATGAAAAGGTGTTTTGGGGACTGGTACATTCAGTTCCTCCATCCTCTAATTAGTCCTCTGCTGTCATGTTTTGGTACCTGGAGACAAGTCAACCTGAGATAGGAACCTTTCCATGCAAACCAGTTGGATCTACTTACATCAGCATGGAAATAATGGAACAAGAGAAGCAGGGAATAGAATCATAGAATGCATTGGGTTGGAAGGGACCTCCAAAGGTCATCTAGACCAACCACCCTACAATAAACAGGGACATCTCTACCTAGGTCAGGTTGCTCAGAACCCCATCAAGCCTTATCTTGAATGTCTCCAGGGATGGGGCCTCCAGCACCTCTCTGGGCAACTTGTTCCAGTGATCAACCACCCTCATACTAAAGAACTTTTTTATAGGACTAGGAAATTGGACTTTGAGGACTTCCAAGTCCTAGGAATAGGACTTGCAGGATTTTGTCCTGGACAGCAGGGACCACGGAAGGCAGACAGGGCAGCTCAGCAGCGTGCAGGTGTGTGGAGCTCTAACCCAGCAGACATTTCTCTCTCTCTGGACTGGGACCCACCTCTTCTTCTCAGCTCACAGAAACTGCTCGGCATGAACAATTCATTCCCATCTTCCCACAGATGCTTGCCAACAGAGCAAACCCAGTGCACCATTAATAGTGACGACTAAAACCACTGTGAGCTGAGCAGGGCCCTCAGCAGAGACAGAGGCTGAAGAACCAGCCTGAGGCACTGGAATCCTGGCAAAAACAGTTTCAAAACACACTTTATCTAGCGAGTGTGCCTTGGAGCTGTGCAGAGAATTGCTTCACGCAGCCTTTTTGTGGAGAGAGGAGCTGGATAGCAGTAGTGCCCCAAAATAATTCATGGGTCTTTTAGCAGCCTCTATTACTCACTATTGGATTGACTGCAATGCCCATTGTTTCGTTCTGCCAGCCAAATTCTTCTCCTCCAAATTAAACAACTAACACGGATACATCCCAGCTTCAGAGCTTTGTTTTGCCCATGCAATTAAAATCCTTCTAGCCCCCATCAAACTTGTGTCTTGATAGCCCAGGAACTACTAAAATCACCTGTGTTTTCTTATTATGGTGCAGGGTGTCCTACAAAACCCTCCAGGAACTGAATCTTGTCAGCAGGTCAAGGAGACCCTGGGAGCACAGGAGAAGGGCAAAGGGTTCAAGTCTGGCACAAGTCTGAGTATGTACAAAGCCAGGGCTTTGCCCTAGGCTGGTCCTGAGCCATTGCTGCCATGAACACAACTGGTAGCATGAGAAGAGTCCACCAAATGAAATCAAGCTCTCCTCTCTACTCATGTAGGGAGGTTGGACAAGATGACCTCTAGAGGTCCCTTCCAGCCTAAAACATTCTATGATTCTATGTTCCCAGGATAGAGAATTAAAATCATTATTGCTCCTCAGTTGTTTTTAGGTGCTGGAATAAAAGCTTGATGAAGAGTTTTTGTTTCAGTAAGAGTTGAATCAGCACACATGGAGAAGTGCAAGTTATTATTTTGTGAAGCAACAACAGACAGTCTGTTTGTTCATCCAGATCTCTGCTTTGCCCTAACTCACTCCTCATGTCAAAGGTTTCTTGCTTAGCTTAGGCATTTCTGGGTAAATGATTTTCCAGCTTTTGATGTCAGATGCAGCTCTTCTTGTTCATTATAAACCAACACACTGTTACCTGCTCTTATTCGTCCACTGGCTTTGTTGCTTGTTCAACTTTCCAGTATGTGCAGAATAAACTCCCAGAAAGAATTTGACAGAAAATTAGTTATTTTCAGGTGCCAAAGCAGCTCTGTTTGTGGCCATGGTGTTGTTTGAGAGGGCTAAGAGGTTATCTTTGCCAAACTCCAACTTTAATCTGACACTGGATCCTCTCAGTCCTGCCCTTTCTTGCCCACAGAAGTGAAATATTTAAATTCATTTCATCCGGACCTTGTTTCCCTCAATGCCTTTCTTTTTTTCCAGAGGGACCAGTGTATTCCCTAGAGCTGTTAACACCCTGGAGAGATGCTGTCTCCTTCAGCTCATGAAAAAACACCCCAGCAAAGCCACAAGCACAGAGGACCGCAAGCTGAGCTGAAAAATCTCACTGGTTTGGAGGATGAATGTGTGACTTGTGCCAGAAATCCATTTAAAAACCCCCATGCAGAGGAGCTCATTTCTGCTCCACCTGGGACAAGGTGGGGAGATGGATTCCAGCAGATTTCCACCCAGATCAGAATCTAGCTTTGGGTCTAGATGGCTACTGGTGCCCTAGCTGGGATCTGAACTTACCCCATGTTTTTATGGGGAAGAACGAGACCTCAATAATTGCCAACAGGCTGAGAGGAGCAGGGAAGAGGCTTCATCTCCTCCACTCTGCAGTGCCAGCTCTCCAATGCACACCATCCCCATTTGCACATCAGCTTTTAATATTTAATTGCAGTTTTGCCAAGGGACTTTGCCTCTTGTCTTGTAAAGAAGGGGGAGAGGAAAGAGTCAGAAGCGTGGTACTGAAAAGCCCCAAGGAGACTATCAAATGGCAGATCTCGGGTGGAGGAAAGCACTCTAGCATGTAAGTGATTTTACACAAAACCCCTCCCAGAGCACAGGAGATGGAATGAATTAATATCAGAAAAAAATCCTGCAAACCCTTAGCAACTGGGGGATGCTGTGCTGGATGTGGGAACTGTTCGGGGTGGGCTGGGAAGATGATTTGCAACTATTGCCTGCACTGTGTTTAAAGAAAAAGGGGGATATAAATGGAGAATCAGGGAACGTTTCCCTCCTAACAGGCTCATTCTGTCACAGAGTAAATCCCTCGAGGGCTCTTCACCTGGAATTGTTTAATGTTAGACAGCACTGCAAAAATGGGAAACAATCCCTGGACTGTGGGAGGTGGGAGTCTCTGATCTAACAAATCTGTCTCTTCTCTAACATCATGGGAAATGACCTGGAAAGCAAAAAAAAAAAAAGGCTATTTCTAAAGCAATTAGTGAGAAATATATTCCCCTCCCTCTGGTGTTGATATCAGATGTCTTAAAGGCAAGAGAGGGGAGGCAGAGATTCATAAACTGCTGAATGACACCATCATCCCCCAGAAAATCTGCCCTTCTTGAGTGCATCTGGAAGTGGACACACAAACGTGGGTGGACAATGACTCTGGGCACAACCCAACACTCAGGCCAGTGCAATAGAAATCACTTTTGAAATGTATTTTGCAAGCAACATGGCTTTGAGAACATGCACTTTCAAAATCTAAATACAAGTATCTAACAATCCCATAGTTCAAATGTCTGTGTCAGTAATTAAAGAGCAATTATATATAACTTGTAGGTCCCCAGAGCTCTGTCTAAATTCAGACAATGAGCCCCAGATGACCTGATGTACTTCCAAGTGTCACATCAGTTATTGCAAATCCAATGCCTGGGACTTCTGGTGTGCGTTTCTGAAGCCTGGAAAACAAGAACATTTTGGGCAGAAGAGGCCAAGAGGTGTTTAATTTTCCTGTTTAACCTGATTAATTCAGTTTACTGCCTGAATTCAGAGCTGGCTCAGGTCTATACAACATTGGAAATATAAGAAAATTTTAACGAATTATACATATTCAAAATTCCCGTCAAATAATTTTTCAATTGTTTAAAGTTAATTGTTCTTCAGGCTCTTTCCCTCTCTCTGTCACAAAGATGAACGAGGGGATCTAAGAGAATGAAAGAAATGGTAGGTAGAGGTGGAAAAGACTGATTTCCTCCATTAGGAGTAATTGAATTTAAATTGTACGTTCTTTAACTCTATTTTATTTTTCCAAAAGTGAATTTATACATCGAGGTTTGCAGATGTATCAATGAAGACATCATTTGTTCCACAGCCCTTTACTGATGCACCGATCCCATGAGTGGAGATAGTTGCACTAATAGTTGGCCTCTTTTCCCTGGATCTCCACATCCAGCACCATAACCTTTGCTCTTTCTCTTCAATGCCAGCAGACAGAGAACATGGAAAAAGCTGAGAAGCTGAGGCCAGCTCAGTCCTTTCCTTTTCTGTGCCATTCTCCAAGGAGCAATCCAGAGCGCAGAGCAGTTCTTCTGAGAAAAGCTGTGTCTGTCTCTGAACTGGTTGCCAGGTGGGTGGTTAATCTACAACTGCAGTTCAACTTAGGTCTTGAGAGTTCCAGGGTGGACTCTCCCTCTCCCACCTCTGTAACAAACAAATCTCACTCAGATATGGTCTTTCCCAAGCACAGCATCCCAACGTGTCAGGTCTCGAGATAGAGGCAACTACTTTTCTGCCATAAATGCTTATATATTACCAATTTATTACTTAGTCTTGGAAGGCAAATCCTGATTTAAAAGCCAGATCCACTCGATGAACTTCCCCAAATACAATGACACAGAGGAATCTGACCTCGACCCTAATGACTGGAGCATTCCCAGATGGATAATTGAACTTTTAATTGTGATAGTCTCTAAGGTGCCACGAGGGAAACCAGCAAATGCTAGAGGGATGAGCTGATGAGAGGGGTATGGGCATCTCATCCCCTCCTGGTTTCTCTCAACTGTCTCTAACCAAAATGCTCCAGGGAGAGTCACATTTCAACCCAAGCCCTTTAAGGGCTAATTTCTCTTCTGGTTACAACCCATAACTGAGATCAGACCACAGCGCTGCCAAGAGCAAGACAAATAAAATTAACAACAGAGCCTAAAGTACATCTCCCACAACATAAGAGTGACAGAGCATCTGTCAAGAATGTCTCTTGAACTTCCCCTTGGGACAGGTTAGTTCCAAATATCCCAAACTTGGTCGGTTTTCACTGCAAATAGTCATCTATCTGACAGGGCCTTTGGAGAAAGCTGGAAGTGCACTCCCCACAGTGAGCAAGAGAGGTTTCTTCTGCTAAGGTCTCATCACTGGTGTTATGTTGGGTCAGGTGCTGACTTGATGAATTTCTTTACATTAGGTTAAAGCTGAATAAACAAACAATGCATTGGCCTTCTGGAAAGCATGACTTCAAGCCACTTATCAGCAAAATGCAATGATACATCACTTTTGACCAATATATAACCACCCCCCCAGCACATTGTCCACCAGTGGGGAGATGGGATGCTCTAGGGACATGTCTGCACAGAGCTTGGGAGGAGAGGCCTCCTGCTGGATCTAGCAGCACTGCACTGAATTAATCCTTTAGATCTAAAACCAGTCCTCTTTGGGGGGTTTTCACATCTCTCTCACTCTTCAAGATTGCTCCTGAAGTCTGCTGGGTTTGATATTTTCCAGAGGGTAGGGAAAGGCAGAAAAAGGCTGTCTGCTACATGGCAAAGTAGATTCAGGCTAAAAAAGAGATTAAGGTGCCATCTCCTGTCTTCCCTGCAGGTACCAAACCATCTTGGACTGTGAGAACAGCATGTCAAAGCAAGAACATCCCAAGGTGAGAACCAAAGGCTCAGACAAGGTGGGATGGAGTATGTCCTAACAATAGAATGATCCAGTTCATAGCAATTAGAGACTGAAAAAAAACCCCCAAACCCTAGGGGTTTGTCTTGTTTTTTAATATTGGTGCTGTTTTGAGGACATCTCAGGACAGATCAGATCCAATTCCCTTTTACTATATACAGATGGACTGACACATAAAAGGTGCTCCAGGATGGGACAGAAGCTTCATGTATAACATTCAGATTGCTCTGGAATGAATAAACTATAGGGACAGGGACTAATGGAAGACCACCAAGAGGTGCAGGACCTGACAAGAGGATTTAGTACTGGTTAGAAAGCAAGAGAAGGATCCAGTCTGAGGCAAAGGCACCCAAAATCATTAAGGCACCCAGACAGCCACACTGGACTGACAGATATGACACTGAGGTATCTCTGCCCTCCTACACCAGCTGTTGAAGGTTTTTGAAGTTGCCTGTGTGTCTCAAAAGACACTAAGCACCCACCAAAGAAAGTAGCAGCTTAGTGTCATTTCTGTCCTTCTGCCCTAGGGTTCAGAAATTACTTTCTTGGCACTTTTGATTGTAATGGGACTTAGCCATCAGGTTCATGAGTAGATTTGCTCACAGCTGCATATAGTTGTCTACATTTCAGCTTCTTAAACTGAATTCCCCCTTAACTAGAAGTTGTGACAACTTCTCACACTATGGCAAAGGTGCACCTCCCACCTACGAGTGTCCCTTATATCACATTGTGATTGCAAACTTGTTGGCATAAGGTGCCTTTCTTGACTCTGTGTTTGCAGGTTGTTGCTTTGTGGTGTGGGCCTCTTACAACCTGGAGTAACAATGATAAACTCACACACTGGAAGCCAGATACTCTGGACTTCATCCAATTTCCCTGCTGAAGACAAGGTTGATTCCCACTGAACAGAGAAAGCTGAATTGCACCTCAAGAAAAAAAAGGCAGAATCCAAAAAATTTTATTTCCAGTCCAGGTTTTTAAAACGAAACTGGAGAATTCCTATGAAATGATAGAGAGGGAGATTTCCTGACTGTTTGGGAACACAGTTTCCTAGAGAAAGAGGATGGAGATGGGGATAAAACAATGATCTAAGGTGGAAGACAACCAGTGGTCATATTTTTTTCCACTCCCAGGCTTCCTTGCATGACCATGGACAAATCAGGACGATGCACTGGAAATAGGCAAGGCAGAAACCTCTCACACGTTTCAAAAAGGGATAGAATTTAGATTGTGTCCCTGGCATTTAGTTCAGAGAACACAAAACAGAAAGTGATGGCACACTTTCATCCCCAGAAGTTAGGCCAACAGATGTGATGCTTGGAGTAGAAGAGCAGGAAATAAAAATTTCAGGAGATATATTATTGAAGTTAGATATGAGCCTATTTTGATGTATGTTTGTTGGGGTCTTTTTAGCTCATGGAGAGAAGATATCTATCACAGACTAATGTCAGTCCAATGGGGAAAACCCATGCCTTATCTCAAAGCCATCCCAGTGATATGCGCTCCAGCAAGTCCATGGAGGATCTTCCCATCCCTAACATCAGTGCCCCAACAAGGAATCTCAAAGGACTCCTGACCATCTTGGACACTCCAAAACCCACTCCACGGCGTAAGAGTTTACTTTTGGCTCCACTGAAGACACCATCTCCCAATGACATTTTGAGGAAGAGGAAGGCTGATGCCAGAATCATGACAACAATCCAACCCTTGAGCATGGAGACCAAAGCCCATAAAGACCCATCCTTCCCTTCCTCTCTTCAGAGCATCCAGAGGAAGGCACAGTGGAGTCCTGCCACCATCAAATTGAAGGAGTCTCCTGCAAAGGTTAGTAGGTGCCCTTCTTTGAAACCTCCTGGTTTGGGTGTCATCTTTATAAAGTGATTTGGCTTCATGGTGATGCTTCATCACCCACTGATGCCAATCTCTGGGCATGGGGGCTGCCCTATGAAGCCTAACCTTCCATGGTTAGGGAAGGAGGAGCAGGTTTTCAGGGGAGCCATGTTGTGACATGAGAGCTACCATCAGGACAGAGCTTGCTTCAACATATGGTGAGGGTGAGCAACAGAGCCTACCACAGAACACCCCTTGGCACATCACCTCCCTGCAGCATGGAGGCCACCTCTCTTTCTATATTATTAAAAGCTGTCAGACACACCACCAGATCCTCAAACACATACTGGATCTCTCTTGGGGCAGGTTCTGCAATGCCACAGTGTCCAGTGCAAAAGGGGCACTATGTGAAAGATAGACATGACTCTACTCTTAAATTCTAAAGCACCAAAGGAGATGGAAATGGATGTTAGTTCCATTTTGTGCAAGTAGCTAACAACAGCTGGAGCCAGGCAACATCTACAAGCAAGTACAAATTCTTAATATCATCTATGACTTAAGCTTCCTTCCAGCCCTGTTACTCCACCCAGACACAACACCACATCTCCTTGGCTCAGTCTTCTCAATCTAGATACTCACAGAATCATAGATTCATGAAGGTTGGAAAAGACCTTTAAGATCATCAAGTCCAACCATCTTCCCTTCTGTACTCCCACATAGTTTATCTCTGCTCCCACCTAACTCTGGGTGATTTAATGGTATCAGGGGCACGGGTCATATGTTCAACAAACTATTCCTTGCAATGATCCTTTTTCTGAAGGGAAGGAGCTGGTAGGAACAGGCAGCCTAGATTGGAGAGTGACCTACATCAAGAAAACAAGAAAGTCCCATGAAGCTGTTTTCATCTGGAATATTAATTATGAATGAGATCCTGGCTGCAGTGGTCATGTCCATCTCACCACTGTTTGATATCACCCCAGTGATTACTGCTCCACCGAGGAGACTGGTACAGCAAAGGGTAACCCCAATCATTACTGGGATTGAGACTAAAATCACTGTGGGAGCTGGTAAAGGAAATGCATGGATAACCCTGACTCTGTAAGAGCAGCAATGGTGGCCTCAAAAACAAGGACGGGTAGAGAAAATACCATTTAGATCTGGAAATGGCTGAGGGGGGAGGATGGATGGATGGACGACACAAAAAGCTGTGATGCACTTTGAGCAAAGCCAAGCCTGGACAGGTCTATCTACAGGAAAAAAGTGCAAACCACACACAATATGTGGAGGCAATGTCAGGGCCACCTTGCCTCTGGAAAGCCTCTGATACAGTCACCTTCTCCACAACGGGGTTTTGTGCAGTTTATCTCTTCTATTTATGGGAATTACCTGTTTTCCCACTGTTGTTCCCACACAGGGAGGGAAGCTGTCCCACCACACGCAGGCCATCGTCTCCTCGGTGCCGGATACGGCTGATGACTCAGCCACGGGCAGAAGATGTGAGTTGGATTTATTTTGGTTACCAGTCATCACTGCTGCTCTGCTGCCAGCTCTATAGTTGTAACCGGGAAGGGTCTACTTGGTCCTTGCGCAAAGTTGTATTTCCCCTGTAATCCCATAGCAGGACTCTGGCAGGGGATCTGTGGGTGCTGCCAGAACTGGCCATGAAGGAGTGTGGCCAAGCATAGGGAACACATTGAGGAGATGACCCCGCAACTGCAGCCTCCAGCCCTGATGGGTCCCATGGCATGGAGCTGGCAGATCCCAACAGGGCTGGGATCTGGGCCAGTGCTGAGTCCACAGAGCCACATTGACTCTCCCTGTGCTATTATCCCAGCTTTTAAAAATAGCTGCTATCAAACAACAAGGCAAGGTCCGTATTTGGTGTGGGATGAATAGTATCTCCCTGTACCTCAGCCCTGAGGATAGGAGAAGGGAGAGGTTCCTTTGTACCTAACTAAGGAGTCTTGGCTGGGCTCATTTGGGAATTTGGCAGTGGTGGTGTATCAGATACAGTCATCCTTGGCTTAAGATAGGACATGCAAGTGATCCCTAATGCTATGATGTCATCGGGACTAAAGCAGGTCAGGGATATTTCAAGGCAAGAGGCATCTGTGAACAGTGAGAGATCCAAGCTGAAGCTTTGCGTGGGGAAGGGATGGATTTTACCAAACTTTGATGTCAGGAAGGTTTCATAGATCTGGGGAAGAAAGAAATGACAGGATTTGAGACTGGGGGATCATCCTGCCTCCTCTGGGCCTGGATCAGATATCCAGTGACACCATATCCCATCCAACTAGGGTTTATTCTCCTTCTTTTTCATTTCTTCCTTTCCTTTCACACAAGAGAAAAAAAAAGAGTCACATACTGCCTGTATTTGAGACACTGTATTTAATTACCCAGCTGCATAGGAGAAGAAGTCTTTTACATGAGCACACAGACAAATGAAGGAGCTGAAGTCTCCACAGCATTGCTAGGATTTTTTTTGTTCATATCAAAGCACATGAAGTCACTGTGCTATCTTGCTAAACACGATCACAGCATTAGCTGCAGTGTTCCTTTTACAGCGTGAGGAACATCCTTTCCTCTGGCTGGTCAATGATGAATCATGGTCTATCTTAGAGCCTTACGCCACTCTCCAGCCCCTGACTCAAAGGCCTTGCAATAGCAAAGACTTCATGTCGTCTCCAGCACGTCTTCTTTGGTAGGGATATTGTTTACATGGTGTGGGGTCCTTCCAGGGAGGCAATTGCAGCCAGGGAGCTGGGAATATAACAGCTACTTCTGATGTTGGTGCTGAATTTACTCAGAGACAGGACTCTTAGGCTTCCTAAAAAAGTCCAGGAACGAGCTGTCCCATATCTCTTCTGGAACAAGATGTGTCTGGGACTATACTTGTGTTGTGCTTAGTCGTTCTCATGGAGCAAAAGAGATGTCAGTGCTCCACGTGTCCCAGCAGTGACCAGGGCAGGTCTTCTACAGGAGGGTCCTCACCATCACCCCAGGACTGCCTCACCAACCTTCCCCAGGGATGAGAAGGGGACATCCAGCTGATGCAGTGACCTGGGATGGGGAGGCAGAGTGTCACGAAGCAGTTTGAAGCCTACAGGGTTAAGCACAGAGCATGGTTCTCAGGTCAGGGACACCGTGATATGAAGGACAACAGCTTGGCAGTGTTCAAGACAGTTCTGCTACTGACATTTGGCTTATCAGCAAACATATGACCATGCAACTACACATGAAATCAAAGCACTGATTGCTATATTTCCTTCCAGACATGGCATCATGGTCACCTTTGAGACACTGCTGAAGTTCTGAGCATTGCTTGGAGGGGAAAGCTGCTACATCCCTTAGAAAAGCCCATTTCCAGGCAGCTAAACCAGCTGGGCTACATTCCCAGCCACACTGATGGTATCAGATGAAGCTGCCACCAAAGACATCACCAAGTCACTAATTAAAGAGGTCCAAGCGACTATAGTTAGCAGTAATGAGAATTAATTGAGCAGTGGAAGACTTACACGATAGAACAAAATACTTCCTAGGAAGGAAGGTGGTGAATAAAGAACCATTTTTCCCAAAGGGAAACAGTTGAAAGCCTGAGTCCTTTAATATTAAAGAGGAGACAGCATCAGCTAATTAGCTGCAGGTAGAGTCTCCTGAGTACTCTGGGTTTAAAAATTAACAACTTTGGCAATGGGGAGAGGAAAATCATGGCCAAGAAAGAGAAGAGAGGGGCACAGAGGCAGGCATGCCATTCCCCTAGCTCACACATAGCCATATGCTTGTGCATGTATATATTAATATAGCTCCATTATTCAGTGCCTTCAGCTGAAGGATGTTACCCTGGTGCAGCACAAGGATGAAACGGGAGCCTGACGTGACTGCAAATCACAGAGCATCCAGCCAGCCTCCAAAATGCATTCCCTTCCCTCCTCCCCCTGCCTATTCTGTATTTGCTTTGACCTCTACCCATGGGGAATTTTCAAAGCAAGGAGAGGAGGAGGAGGAGAGGACAGGGAACAGTGGGGTCCCCATTCTGGGTGCAGGGAGACCCAGGCTTGGTTTCAACGCTTGCTTGGCAGGGGATGGTTTTTCCCCAGCTTGCTGCAGCACCCGCAGTTCCTCCTGCAAGAGGATGCGATGCCACCTAGTGACAATGAAACCATCCCAAACCTGGTCTCTGCAGGATGCTGCTGCACAGCGGCCACTGGACACCGTGTCTCAGCCCCAGCTGTGGAGGAGGCTGTCACCCTCCATCTGGGCATAGGCCAGTAGTGATAAGATATGGGGTAATGGGCTCAAACTGGAATAAGGGAGATTTAGATTGGAAATTTGAAAGTAGTTCTTTACTCTGAAAGTGGTGAAACACTGGCACAGGTTGCCAGGAAGGTTGTGGATACTCCATCCCTGGAGGTGTTCAAGGCCAGGTTGGATGGGGCCTTGAGCAACTTGGTCTAGTGGGAGGTGTCTCTGCAGAAGGGTTGGAACTAGATGATCTTTAAGGTCCCTTCCAACCCAAACTATACTATGATTATATGATCTTTCCATGACCTCAGGGACTTTGCAGCCAGGATCCCCGCTTCTGCAGCACCCTGTTCAGCAGATGGGCTTGAGAGAGCATCATTAAGTGAACTGGAAAGATCTGAAAGGCAGGGGGGAAATGCTGATTTAAGATAAAAGTCTGTGCTTGTGCTACAGATGGCTCTGAGTTCAAGGCAGCTCTGGCACTTGCAGTGATAGAGGTTTCTGCAGTCAAAATAATCCTTAAAAGCTTGTTTCCCTTTCAGCAGCTGCTTTGCGTGAGCATGAAAAGTGGGAGTTGAATGTCGGGACTCCTGTAAGTGGCCAACCTGTCCAGCTTTAAGTGTTTTGTGCCCCTGCAACTCAGTCAGGAGGGAAATTCAGGGTGTTTAAGAATGAGATCCATCTGCCCCCCAGACTAGAGCACCCCATATCACAGATAAAAGGAGCAGAAGCAGGTGCCATCCATCTCCTTTCACCTCTCCCAGTCCCTGTGAGAGCCTGCCAAGGATACTGAGATCATAGACATGTTGGGGGGGGCTGCCATGGGAGCGTGCAGCAGTTCCCAGGCAGACATGGAGGGCAGGGGAGTGACCAGCTTCTGCTCATGCCTGGCAGAGCTCTGCTAGAAGCTGGGCTGGCAGCAGCAATCAAAACAAACTGGCCAGTCCTGTCTAGTTGGCTTTTCCTGCAAGCCCTGGGCTGTGTTCTCACCTGATCTGACCTAAAGAGCCTTTCACCTGCTAAGTCCCTGCTACCCTTTTCTCTGAGCTCCCAGCAAGAGCCGCCTCATCTCAGCTGAGGTCTCAGGGCTGCCCTCTGCTCCAGACCCCTGCATTCCTGGGCTGCTGTTCTCCCCCTGTAATGCTCTCAGCACCTATCAGAAAAGCCCAGGGTCACATTGGTGTGGGTTTTTTCATTTCCTGCTTTCTAATTAATTGCTGTCTTCCAGACAGGAGGAGAAAACCCCTTCCCTGGGAGCTGTGCAGGGCTCTCAGGTAGCTCAGATCTTGTAGGTTTGCACAGAGCACTTGCAGGAGCAGTTCGATGGGGCGACACAGGTGGAAGTGACAAACAGTAGCAGACCAGGTCCTCCACCTAAGGATGGACAGAGAGACATCAGGAGAACGAGCAGCCATCCATACATGCACACAGACCACCCTCCATGTATTTATATGTTGTGTGTTGCAGCTAGACAGACAGAGAGGCAACTATTTGTTGCAGATAAAGAGCGAGCTCCACATAAACATATGTATGCACCCTGTGTGCTCCTGCTGGGCACGTGCACACCACAAGGACACACACAGGCACACCCATTGGGAGCTGCTGACTGCGCCAATATGCTCTGCCCTTCACCTCCTGCCTTTATGTCCCTCCATTCACATGGAATAAATAAGATACCTCTGTCCCCAGCCTGCCGCTGTGTTTGCTGACACCTCTGACACCCAGCCCGTGCTACCTGAGTGGGTGTGTGTTTGCTGACAGCCCCTGCCATCCCCAGCCCTCTGACTCACAGCCTGGCAGGTCACCAAAGACCTGTCTATCACCCTCCTAACAATATCCCTGGCTTTTCTGCTCCACATCACGGGGTACATTCAGCAATGGCCACTTTGATCTGCTCCAACTCAACTGCTTAGTGCTGAGTCCCTCACAGCCATCACTGTTCTGTCCTCTCCTCAGCACATAGTGGTGACAAGGGTGACTGTACTTCCCCCCATCCCCAAGATGGTTAAATTTCAGCCCATTGTAATTTAGCTCTTTTCTCTGATCCTTGTTTATTGAAGGAATCAACAAAGAACACAGAGTCCATTTCAGGAGGAGGGGTGATGATCTTCATAGACACCAGGCTTAACACAGACAGTGGGGACTGGTGATTCGTAGCCTTGCAGGATGTTTAAAGAAACTGGGCTATGGTAGGGAGGAGCTTGGACCTTCCAGGAGCCTCAGGAAAAGCAGATGGTCATCTGGAGCTGGATGTGGTGTGATATTGGTCAGGAAATATCATCACATGCTGAACTGCAGCCTGGTTGATAGGTAGCATCCTCTACAGGGACTGATACCTGCAGATCCATAAGGAAAGAAAGAGGCAGCAGCTCCTCCAAACACCCCTGTAGGACTCCAGCAAACTTACTCAGGAGGAGGGAACCAAAAAAGTTTAGCATCTGAAACTGGAAAATCAGCAGCAGTGACCTGCTTTCCCTTTGGAAAGAGCTTGGAGCCCCTTTGAGGAAAGGGGTTGTGCTTCATCTAGTCAGCACAATGCTGCTGAGATCTTTATGTGACCAATGAGCTCGGCTGAAATGGAGGTATCCCCATGCTACACACTGTACAAACACGTGGCAGAGAGGCTGAAAGACCTTGGGGAATTGCTCCTATCCTGTAGTTCTGATGGTGCATTGGGGCATAGGAAGGTTAAGGCAGCTTCTGTGCTGGCAGAAAAAAATAGGCTAGATTTTTGCCCTGAGACCACCTGGTCCAGCCCAGCTCACATCCATACATCTCTCCCCCGATCACTGCAGTCCCATGTTGTCTGGTTTGGGTGCTGTGAACCATGGGCATGGCCTCAGAGGGTACAATCAAGGTGGGACTGAGTATGGGTCTCTTGAGGCCTTCACCCTGTGTTTTGTGATCCTAAGCCCCTCTGAGTGAGTGCTTTATCCCAGGTGATGGTGACTTCTGGTACTGGCATAGCCAACCCACATCTCCTTTCATCGCCAAATGATGATTTGCTGAAGTATGCGCTCTATAAAGGTGTCAGAAAGGTAAACCAAAGGAGAACCTGGACTTGATTCAAACATTGCTGGGTGCCTCAGCCTTATCTCTATCCCAGTCTGATAAAGGTGGACTGTTAAAATAAACCCCAGCGCCACTGGTTATGTTTGCATTTGTAAATCAGCAAGGCCAGACCAGGGTCCCCAGCTCTGGCACACACTTGTACTCACTATTAATATGCTAAAAATAGCACCTGTTGTCCAGCTGAGCTTTGAAGACATCCAGAGCCCTCCGGGTTGGAATGCTTTATTATTATCCTGCTCCAAACAATGCCCAGAGCAGCGACCTGCAGCTCCACATTGCTAGCAGAGGGACTGTGAGGATGGGGTGATGCCCAGCTGACCACAAAGAAGATAGCTCAATCATCCTTCTTGGCATACATGCTTCCCCTCACTTTTCTGAAGTATTTTTTACAGAATCATAGAACCATTTAGGTTGGAAAAGACCTCTAGGATCATCTAGTCCAACCCTCCTCCCAACACCTCCCTGACCCCTACACCATGTCTCAAAGCGCCACATCTACTTGTTTTTTGAACACCTCTAAGGATGGTGACTTCTTTCTTGGTTCCAAATTCTGGAACTGATGAGGAAATAGGGAACCAGAAAATGTAGCTAATACCCATCACCTTCCCAGCCTTTCCCTTAAACCTTTGGCATTGGCCAGAGGTGAGAGGGTCTGACCATCCAGATCACAGCCCGAAGACATGACAGTGAGTCAGGGAGAAGCCTCTTCCCCATTGCACCACCCCCGTCTCATACTGGATTACAACAGGGGTATTTTGAATGAATAAGTTCTGAAAATAAGCCAGGCCCCCAGACTTCCCCAGCTTCTGTACAGGATTCCTAAAAGTCATGATTGACTCAGCCTGGTGGAAGAGCAATTTCACTCTTCCCTAAAAATAGACCAAGTGGTTCATCCTCTCAACATAGCCCAGTGCTCAGTGATAAAACCAGCTGCCAGAGACCACTGGGAGGCAGTGAACAGGACGGAGGGTGTGGGGAGTGGAGCAGGGCTCCTTGTGGGATACACTAAGGGCTGCTTGGCCGTGAGTTTCAGGTAGATTTTCCACTGGGGCTGTCCACGGTGTGACACAGCTGTTGGGACTACCGAGACCTCCCTGTAAGTAATTTTGGGGTGGGGGTGAAGTGTTGTATGAATATGAACCTCGGACTGATGTTAAAATACAGGGTGAGTGAGGATGCTTAGCACCTTGTGCTATGAAAGTGATGTTGCAGCTCATAGAAAGCCATGGATTTTATTTTGTTTTCCCAGAGGTAAATCAGGGTGGGATTTCTTCTCTGCTGCAGAAGGTGCTGTCTCTGTGTCCCATGGATGGTGGCTTCAGTCTGATTCAGCACCATCATGCAGGGCACTTGGGCATGTCCAAGGCAGAAACAGAACATTCTGCACCACACAAGCTTTTTCCCTATCCTGAAATACTGAAGGTCCCAGCTTTGAGGTTTGAGGGGCCAAACTCAGTCTACTCTCCCTCCAGAAAATACTGTTATTTACCATGGTGCTGGTCACCATGAACACAATAGGGGAAAGAATCTGTGTGGGATTAGGTTGAGCTGGATGGATGCTGAGGGTGGAAGGGATATCTCCCAGATCAAGACCTTGGTCAGGACTGGTAGACAGTAGGTAGCAAAATGGGGGCTGTTTGGAGGAAAATGAGCTTTGCTTCCTCTTACATCCATAGAGAACAGGAGGCAGAGTAGGATTAATTAAAGAGGGAATTTCTTTCTCTCCTCCTCTTCTCCCAGTCTCCAGGGAGAGCTGAGAAATGTGTAACTCTGAGCCAAATAAAGGGCTTCAAGAACCTGTTGGGTTAGAAGCATTAATATGATCGTACCACTCCCTATTTGTGCTCATGGGTGGAAAATAACTCCAAAAACCTGTACCACTCTGTAAGACAGAGCTGAAACCTACCCCCATGTGTGTGTGTCTCATACTTGTTTATCCACCTGCTGAAGACTTTTAGTTCTAAGGTCTGTGTCGTGGCCAGCAGGAGAGGGATGGGACTCCAGGTCCAGATCTCTGTTGTTCCCCTCAGTTGCTGTGTGATGGACCTGACCCCAAAAGCCTGAGCTGAAAGCAGTGTTTTTCTGCTCTGGTGGTGATTAACATTTCCTTCTGGGAGGCACATCCCGCTGATTGCTGTGAGAATCACAGAAATTCTTTAACTTCCCCCAAATCCCTCCAGCTCTCTAAAATCTGAGCTCTAAAATATCTGAAGCAGCTTCAGGTTTTTCTTAGAAAACAGGGACTTAGGGAAAGAGAGGTGGAGTCGATGCCTCAGGTACAGATATGACTTGATGAGAAGAGGCAAAACTATGAAAACTCGTGTTCTTGTCTTATGGTAGATAATTCACTAGTGGCAGTTAAGAGATCCAGTACGGGTGGAAATTCATAGGAACATGCTAAAAAGGCTGTTTTCAGCCCTTGAATAGATGCAGCATTTTGCAGGATACAGAAGCTTTCTTTTGGGGGGAAACCAGGCAAGGATGCCCTAACCCTGTTGCTGGGAGGATGAAAATCCTTCTTCAGCCTCAGCAAAAATGGCAGGTCTGGGTCTGAATGTGGCAGCAGGAATCTCTGCATTAAGTACTGTACAACCTGGCATTTCACTCTTAAAAACAACCATCTCTCTCCTCCCTCATATTCTCACTGGCAATTTGCTTCATTCAGAAACAAATGCAAATGATGGGGAAACTCAATAGCAACAAACGGGTTGGGGGTTTTCTCTTTAAACAATACTGCTAAATTCTTTTTTTTTTTTGGCTATGGCTGTTTCTTCCAAAACAGTTAAGTTTTCTTGGCTGTCAGTGCTGAAGAGCTGACAGCAGCATGGAAACACCACGATAAGAATAGAAAGCAAAGGCAGGGTCTCAAGAGCTCCTGGGAGCCGCGTGGTATCTATGCAATGCCCCTGCACAGACACTATGGCATGGCAAGGACATGCTTGAAGATACACTCCACAGCTCTGATCCCTGCTGTGCTCTGCATCCCAAGTATGATGTGCCACTGGTGATGCTCACGGGGCTCGTGCCTGTGCAGACATTCCCAAGGTATCTCTTCACGGTGGGTAGAGAGGGCTTCCCTTAAAAGGGATGGTATTTGTGGCATGCCAAGAAGCCCTCTCCCCAGGCAGAGATTATTCCAGTGGGTAGCTTGGTGTTGCTTGCCCTGGGGAGGGGGATTTTAGAGGGAGGGAGACTGTCATGAATAGTCTTCCTGCATTGCAGTCTGTGAGGGCTGAGGTGTTACTCTACAGGAGAAGGAAAAGCACCCAGAGGACACAGAGCCTGGCAGAGGGGTTAGTGATAAAAATAGTCCAGGAATGGGTGAAATAAATAGGGGAATAAAATCAGCTCCCGCTGGATATCAAGCAGGGGTGGTTATCATCATTGCAGTGAAAATCCCCTGGATAAATAACAGATGAAAGTTACTGGAGGGGACGAGAGGTGTGAGCAGGGTGTGATAGACCATGCCCAGCATGTCAGGAGGTTGTGCTAGATACTGAGATCCCAGTGATACGCAGCCTGTGGGAGTGATTTATTCAATATCAGCTAGACTTTTATTAATCCTTAGCAAACAGCAGAGAAACATGGAGAAGGAGGCAATGCTGAGAGGAGAGTGGGGACCACCTCCACCTTGTCCAGGCACTTTGTATCCCAAAAGAGAGGGAGTTGTGGGTGATGCTGAAGGCTCTCTCCAAGGAAAGACAACCACACAGCAGTTGGTCCACTCGGGAAAGCCACATCCCCAACCAGCAATGCCACTCGCAGCTGTCTCTCAGCGGAGCTTCTTGGCATTTTTTGGTACCAGGAATAGAGTCCTCCACATTCCTGGATTTTTGCAAAGCCCAGAAATAGCCCCGAGCTGCCTTGGGGCAGATACTCAGCTTTGCCTCAGGCTAAATTTTCCCCACTCTTCTCAGGAGCTGTTTGAATTACCTGGGGGCTGTGATGTTGCTCCTGCAAAGGAAAGTCCAGCTGACACTGAGGAGTCAAAAACATTTGCACAGGTGACTAAAGATCGTAAATCTTCAGTTTAGAGGTGCTGGGAATTGCAAAGAGATCTGATTTTGAAACCCAAGTGCAGGAAACAAGACACTCTTCAGTAGCTGTTTTTTCTTTCACCCCCTCCCACACCCTCAGATCTGCAAATGCAACTTTATACATGTGCAAAGTGTTAGTTGTTTGACTAGAATGTAGTAGACAATTTCTAAAGCATGAACTGATATTTTACATCTTATTTCCTCTTCAACACAGCTGCTCTTTAGTTAAGTTATTTTATTTTCCTTATTTGTTTAGCACTTTCCCTTGGTTCTTTTCAGCCCATTTCCCACCCCAGAATTCACATATTATCTCTATGTGCCAGAGCTGCTCAAGTGATTGCAACATATGGCTTGCAGACAGCACAAAATCTTTCTTAAACCTTTCAAAAGAGAATTATTTCTATTTTTTGATGTGCGATAGTCATTACATTTATGACCTATACCCGAGATGGCCTCCACCTCCAAATCAGGGATCTATTGTACTTGATGCTGTACAAAGTTATTTGAAAGGACAAGCTCTACACACGAAAGTTTAGAATCAGAAAAAACAGTTGTATGATTGTTGTTGGTTATCTAACTGTAATCAGTGGTGTTCCCACATCTGGGTTGCTTAGGTGAGCATGTGAATACCTCAGTGCTCACTTTTAAAGGTCAATTCCTAGCCCATGTAGTTATAACAAAAAGAACAAAACATTCAAAACCCAGATGACTTCTTTTAAAAAGTAAACATGTTTACAATTGCCACTCTCTCACATAGTTGCCCAATCCATAGCTAAAAGAAAAAAGCTTGAATTTCAAATCCTCGCTGTTCTTTGTAGAACTGAAAGTAAGAGAAAACACAGCAGTTTGCAAACAGAGCAAAGTGTGATCTAGGAGTCAGGAGGGAGGACCCGTGAGAATAAGCAGGTTGGTTTAGAGCATCACTGGTCCTCACTCTTTTCTACAGGCTGCCTAAAATCCTGTCAGTGCTTCCTGCTGCAGCCTTGTCCCATCTTTTTCCCCCTTCCTTTGGAAAAAAACAGCACATGATATTTAACATGTGCAAAAACCTCAAGAGAGGGTCTAGAAATAGCTAGAGATGCTCTTCCCTCCCCAAACCCTCACCCTCCCAGGACTGCCCTTCCCTGCACACCCTTCACTGCAGCATCCCAGGACCACTCACCCTTTTGGCAGCCTCCAAACTGGGGCAGCAAGAAGCCTGTCCTGCTTCCCACACCACCTTCAGCATATGTCTCCTCCGGCAGAGCTTCCCCATGGACCAGGGCCACCAGCACAGGGGTTGGGGACAGAGATTTAAACCTTTCCCCGCTGACTGAGCACCCCCAATGGGCTGTCAGGCTCCCGGATTAAGTGGCAGCCACTGGTTTCCCAGCCAGCTTTTATGGGTGCTTACCCACCCATGCAAATTCCCCCAGCCCAGCCATGTAGCTGGTATTTAAGAGCTTCTTTTGTCAGAGAACCAATTCTCCAGGGGGCAAAAGCTTGGAGGAGGATGGGGTAGGTGTGATTCAGCACATGCAGCTCCCACATCCAGGGACAGAGGCACTTAGAAATGGGGTTCCCATCTGGGGTGGGTTTCCAGCTTCAGGAGAAGGACAGTGAGTTGATGAGGTTTCACTGACATGAACACCAGGGACAGGAGGTAAGGATGGGGGGACACGTCCAGCCACAGAACCTCAGTCAGTGAACTGAGCTGTCAGTGACCATCTGATTGGGAGTATCCCATGACCCATCCAAGGCAGGGAGGAACAGCAGCCAGTCCAGAGCACCTGGGTAAAACCCAGGAGCATTTCCATGTCAGATCACCTCCATTCCCTTGGAAAACAGAGTTCTTTTCACAATGTGAAGAAATTGCTGTTTTCCTGCCCTGACTTCCCTGGCACTTAGAAGCTCCAGGTGTCAAGGTTTAGAGTCTAACTCAAACCAGGACAAGAAGTTCCTTTGCTCCCACTGACCTTTGAGTATGGAGTTTCGGGACCTGCACTATGAGATGCAGCAAACGTGTCTGAGCACCCAATGAGACTCCATGGCTTAGAACACACCAGGTTGAGCAGAAAAAAACCAAAGTTGATCTGCAGAGGGGCAACGTCAGACGGTGGCTGAGCAGGTGATGGAGGATGCCGGATTTGGCTGGCCAGGATAGGATGCTCTCCAGAGCATGGCAAGTGATGGAGGGGGACAAGACCCTGCTACGACTTGCACCACTGGGCTATCCCTTTCTCTCCGGCTTGTGCAAGCCCCGTGTGAGCCCCGAGCTGATCTCGGGCCCCGTTACACAAGCCCCGGTTCCCGGGCTGCCGTGGGGCGCGCACGGTGACACAAAGGGCTTTGCTTAGCAGCTGTGTTTGCTCAGGGCGGCTGATTTTGGGAGCAAAGCCGATGACATGTGGTTGGCCAGGCGACCCAGGAGACTGGTGCTGAGCTTGCAGCTTCCTTTTTTAATAGGTGACTCAGGCGCTCGGTAGCTCACTGGGGTTGGTGGTGGGAGCCGGGCTGCGAAGGAGTGCCAGCGGCAGAAGTGGTGGACACCAGCAGGTGGGTAGTGTTGTTTCTCTATAGGATAAAGCGGTTTAAATAGAAAGCAGAGCAAGCCAGAGCTGCTGTGTTACTGGTGAGATGGGGTTTTCTCGGGGGAAGGAGGGGGAAGGGGGTTTGTTAGTGATTTTTTTTCTACTTGTTGGGAGTTGGCTGTCAGATGAAACACAATTGCGGTTCAAGAGACCTGTAATATTATCTCCAGCAGGAGACAGAGCAGTTGAGTGATTTATGGGCAATAACTGAAGAGGAAGTGAGTGAATTTTTAGATGAATATTTAAGAGTCTTTTTCCCCCTGTTGCCTTCCCTTTTCCCCCCGTGTGAGTACAAATGAATACAAGGAATAATTTTCACCCATTGCAAGTCTCCAGGTCCCACAGCCCTCCCTGCCTGGGGTGCGGCTTATGGGACAGAGAGGCTGTAAACTGAGCCCAAACATGGGGCAAGGGAAGAGCTAAAGAAACCCCGACAGCTGCTCCTTAAGGGCAGTCCTAATATTTCAGCCCCTCACTTGAAATGTGCAGATTCATCCGGCGCCAGACACTGGCACAGAGGACATTTTGCCAACAAACCTCGGTGGGGAGGAGAATTCCCCATATCCTTCACTGAGTCACCAGCGTCTTGGCCACAGTGCCAGCTGCTGGGTGGGGTGGGACCAGAGGGTCCTTGGGAGCTCTTTTCTTCTATTTTAGCAATCGGGTGATGCTTTGTATGCTTGAAGTATCAGGTTTAAGATCCCTGGGGCTGCAGTCAGTGCTAGTCAATCAGCACCATGCGGGATGCATCACTCAGCGCTGAAGCTGATGCCAAATGTGCCAGTGGGGCCCTTTTGCTCAGCAAGGCAGAAACATCGAGCCCAGCACAGGTCTCAGACTGGACTTCCATGCCCTCCATCTCATCCACAACAACTAACATCCTAAACCAGTCTGCATAACATCTTTTGGCTTTGTTTTAGCATCCCCAGCTGGGAAGCTCCCCCCTTCCCTCCATCCCTCCCAGGGGATGCAGTGAGCAGCACGGTGCCCACAGCTCTTGAGATGTCTTAGGTGCCACTTGGACTCCATTATCCACACGCATGTGACAGCTCGGCTTTCTCGTTAGCAGAGTGAGCTGTTGTTCTTTCACTCTTATCTATAATTAGCAATTTGGAGGGTGGCAGCAGCCTGTTCCACCAGGCAGAGCCATGGGAAGCAACCAGGCTTTCCGTGAGCGCAGAGCCCGGCGGGTCTGAGCAGCCCCTATCTGAGGCAGGAGGGTTGGTGGGAAGAGATAAGCAAACAGAGGGCTGTGCACTGCAAAAATGTCAAAAAGGACAAGACAAAAAAAAAAGGCAGTGATAAGGGGAAGGCTTGAACGAAAGCCTTGTATCTAATTATATCCGGCACTAAAACAGAAGCCCTGTGGCCTTTCATCCATCCAAGCTAACAAGTGAAGGACCGGACGGCACTAAGGCTCTGCTACTTTCCCCTGCACGGGCTGGAAATCTTCCTTCAGCTGCATTATTCATTCCTGGCTGGAGGGTCATGTTGTGTCTTCTTTGTGCAGCATCTTGACCCAAGGCTCTATGGGCCAATACAAATTATATCAGGTCAGTGAAAATACCCATAGCCTGGAGGTGGAGGAGACCATTAAATGTTATCAGCCCAGCTCTAGGACATGGGGATGCTTTTGCTAAGCACAGCTCTGAAATGGTTAAGCATAACAATGCCCATGTCAGCCTAGGCAGAGTCCTGCCTTGCCTTGAAGTGCTCCCATTTCCTAGAGGTAGATTTTAAGAGAGTTTTTCAGCGTGGCCATGTCCTTGCCAAGGGCTTGTGGCATCCTCCCAACCAGAAAGGCTGCAGAGCTGTGCTTGGTTTTCTTTCTGCTTTAAAGCAAACAAGGCTGACTCTCCCCAGCTATCCCTGTTGCTCTTACTGGGAGTCTTAGCCAAACCTCATTATCTTGCAGGGAAGAAAGCTTCTGTTTTCCAGACTGGTTGGTCCCCTTTTGCCTTTCCAGTAGGTAATTCAGCAATGTAAGAGGAAAGAAAGAAATTCCCAGACAAGGTTTTTCAAAGCTTTCTGCAGCTAATTCAGCACATGCCTCAGTGCTTTTCTCACAGGGTACAGCCATAATAAGGAACGACCATGAAATCTGAGGTACCTTCACTGACAATTACTTCATTTGCCATTTTTTCAGAGTAAACCCTTTCAAATGCATACCAAGCTTCCAAATGAAGGGAGAAGCTCACTGTAGCAGATAGAGGGGCTTGTGTTAGCAGATACCAGCACCAGCTCCTGTAGAAGCAGTGTCTCAGCGATGCCTTGAGCCTCTCCTCCCCATTTCCAGGGTGCTGCTCATCTCAAAAAGCCAGGGATCCAGCCAATGTTTGGGGTCTCTTGAGCAGAGTAGAGGAAAACTGATACAATCAGAGGGTGGTGGCAAACTCACAGCCTATCTTAAGATCCACCAGATCTGCCCCAGCAGTGCCACTGTCTCCACTGGCTGTAGATGGATAATTCCTTCTGACTCAGTGTTTAAGCTGTGGATAGGAGAAATCAGGGGGAGAGGCATCATATTTACATGGTGACTTAGTGAAAAAAGCATTAAGGAAATATCTTCTTCTATTTCCTCCCCTGGTGTTCTAGTGACCTCTGTAAGAATTGGGCAGTTAAATCTGCATTGCATCCCACTGCTTCCTCATGTATCCAACCTCGGTTCTGCATTAAAATGCCTGCACATCTGCAGGAGCAGCTGGAACCAAGGACAAAAGAGATCTTGAGGTTTGGCACCTTCCAGCAGCACAGTGGTCAATGTCTGACAAGCTTACTGGAGTCTGCTCTGATCTTCATGGCTTTTTGGTGCATGTTTGTCCCCATAGGAACTGGTATTTCATTTGAAGCATCAGCTCTTGGATTTCTGTTAGTGTATAACATTAGCTGTTGTCACTTTAATATAAAAACAGAGTAAATCTCCTTCAACGTTTTAGAGAAAAAACTTGAAAATCAGCACTCAAAACACAGAAAACAAAGAGTCATTAAGTTTGCCATCTACAAAAATCTCGTGATTTGGGGACTGAGATTTGAGGGCAAAGAATGCTAGAATTGCTGCAGCGCTTCTAATGTGCACATATTAAAAAGTCCATCAGCCCTTTCCTGGCTGTGCAAAAGCTGGATTTGTGGAGAGAGAGCCCATTGTTCAAACAGAAAGCATTGCAAATACCGCACTAAATCCAAACGCAGCAGTGCGAGGCTGCAGATAAAAGGAGAACCTTCTCGTGTTTTTACAGCCCTAATAGAGAAACCACAGCCCCGACTAACCTGGAGGGCTAAGATGCATCATATAGGTGTAAAACTCTGTATGTGTCTGTGGTGGGAAGTGGAGGTGACCATTCTGCTCACACCTAGTGAAGTAATGCAAAAAGATGTTTCTTAGCTGGAATTTGGAGTTGCCTGTTTGAAATCTGAATCCATCTGCATTAGAGCACAATTTTGACATGAACCTCGAAAGGAGGGGAAGCCCCCATTGTTTAGGTGAATGAGGACCAAGAGGGACAGTGTACAACAGGTGGGAATAAGGGAACATGGCCTGAGCATCATCTAGAAGTGTGTGACCTCTCCACCCATCCAATCCCTCTGGAGATATAGATGATAGGCCACCTCCTCACGGAGTAGCCATTTCTCCATGAACCAGATAGGGACATCCTCAGGTGTAGGTATCTACATGGGAGGCATTTGAACAAAGGTAGGAGAAGTGCTGAACATCTTGAATAGCTCAGCAATGCCATGTTGGACCCCAGTGACTGCCCCATGGGAGATGGTGCAGTTCAAAATATCAGATCTCTAAAATTGGTTCAGGCCTCTGTTTCTGCCAAAGACTCCCTGCTGCATCCTTGGGCAAATCTCGTAGCTTCTTCATCTCTCTGTCCTCTGAAACAGGCTCCTGGGGAGAGGTAAAGATGGATGGATATAACTGTTGGTGAGGTGGGCTAACAGGACAGAGAAAAAAAAGCAGGAATTGGTTCAAGTTGAACATACATTGCTCCTTCACATCCTACAATTTGCTCATATTTGGTGATGGCCTTGTCCAGGGATGCAGGAACAGGTGTGGGCTCTGTGCCCCACCAGCAGGATGGATGCCCCACCAGCAGGTTGCATTACTCTCATCCAGGCTTAAAGTCTGTTTCAGCCAGGAAAGAGGTGGAAATGTCCATGTTTTCTCCCTGAACCAAATAAGTTCTGTGGGACCAGGGTGGGGGCTGCCAGGGGAATCAGTGTGCAGACGGTGGAGGCACCTGGCAGAGCCCTTGGCAAGCGATGCTCACGCTCCAGGCTGGCTGGACCCTCCTGTCGTTGGCATATAGCTCACCAAGCACTTCTGTCCCTGTTTCAGATGAGAGGACACGGTCATTTTTAGACACATCAGACAACACTAGCCCCATACTTCACCAAGGACGAGGGAGGTCCTCTGCACCCTCCGTGAAGGAGCTGTCAGCTCTCTATCTCTCCCAGACAGCTGCTGCTGCTGCTCAGGCCAGCAGCCCTGCACAGCCGGTAAGCACTGAGCCACCACCCTCCCCCTCCCACCTCACCAGAGGCATCCCAACAATGTCCTGGACAGCAAGTGGTTGTGAGAGGGTGAGAGAGAACATGTCTGGGTTCATAAATCTGGAGAAGCACAGCATTTGGTTTTCCAAAAATGACCAGCTTCCCCTTGTCATCTCCAAATGTTGTCTGAATGTTATCAGAGGTGCTAATATGTCTATATATGATGGTTGGACCAGATGACCTCTAGAGGTCCCTTTCAGCCTAAAACATTCTATGATGTATAATCTGCATATACATGCACACATATATACACTCTATATTCACACATGCACACACATCTGCATGCACTATCTCATGCAGTTTATTCATACATAAGATTTCCCCTTTATTTACATATATATATTTAAACACTAACAGCCACGGAGGAAATACTCAGCACAGCAACATGTGCATCTCCAGAGAATCACAGACTGGTTTGGGTTGGAAAGGACCTTTAAAGGACATCTAGACCAAGCACCTGCAGTGAGCAGGGACATCTTCAACTAGAGCAGGTTGCTCAGAGCCCTGTCCAACCTCACCTGGAATTTGATGCCCCAGGGATGTGGCGCCAACCACCTCTCTGGGCAAAATGGGCCAGGGTCTCACCACCTCAGTGTAAAAAAATGTATTCCTTATATCTAGTCTTAATCTCCTCTCTTTTAGTTTAAAACCATCATCCCTTGTCTGTTACACCAAGCCCTGCTAAAAAGTCTGTCCAGATCTTTCTTATAGGCCCCCTTTAAGTATTGAAAGGCTGGAATATGTTGTTCCTGGAGCCTTCTCTTCTCCAGGCTGAACAACCTCAACTCTCTCAGCCTTTCTTCATAGGAGAGGTGTTCCTGTCCTCTGATCATTTTTGCTATACCCATTCCAACACACACATATATATGTCCATATATGTCAAACTTGGGCATAACTTCACAGTGTAACCTCCCTTTATTCCTCTATTTATAGCCCTTGGTCTGGGATCCAAGGATTTAATCATCCACTCCAGGCTGATCATTGGATCATAGGATAATTCACGTTAAAAGGGTTATAAGACACTGAGCTACATTTTTCCCATTTCTCCAGCTCTATTGATGATCCTGGAGTAACGTGGGATTTCCCATCTGGACCTTTCCTGCAGGCATGTTCATACTCCCTCCCACTCTCAATTTTTTGCAGGGTCCCTGTCTAGAGATGCAGCCTCTGAGCTTGTATCAGGGTTCTGTGCTGAAAGAGTCCAGACTGAAGCAGCTCCAGTTGAAAATAAGTGACTGGAGTCTGTAATTGGAAAATTAACTGGTTAGAAATCTAAGAAAAAAAGAAAAGAAAAGCAATTTCAAAGCAATGAATTGCACAATCAAAACGTAGGTCTGTTTTATTTTAAATATTAAAATATAACAAAAATATAGACTAAATCAAACTTTGGAGAAATCAGTGCTGAGAAATCAGTCCTGTCCCTCAGCTCTACATGATTGGGATTTTGATTGTTTGTTTGTTGACAGACTTTTGGAAACAAACCTTTCTGATCAACCTGGAACAAGATTGTTATTCCCAGCTGTAGAGGAGTGCAAGTGAACCAAAAAAAACACCGCACCTGTGATGTCTTTCAAGTCTCTGTAGCTGACATAAATATATACATATACATATACATATATATATACATATACATATGTATATATTCTGAAATATATGCAGATAATGAGTCTTCCTTTCAGTTTGATGTCATTTCTCCTCGTGTCTCTTCCAGGGCACTGTGAAGGACAGCTCCCTTCACTCTCCCCACAGACAACAAAAAAGCAAGGTAAGAAATGTTGCAGATAAACACCGTTATCTAACCAAATATTTGCGGGCTGTGCTGGAGTGTGATTTAAATACCCACACAAGGCAGCCAGGAGCCCTTTCCTGCTGAATATAGCTCTCAGCTGCTCCGTCACCCTTCCCCACGTTCACAAGTTCTTCACAGATCCCAAAAAAACCTCCTTAGCTTAATGCATTCAAAGTGTGTTGGCTCACGTGAAAAATGTGGATTTTACGCTTGCTGCAAAATATGCTGGGTTTGATATTGTAGAGTGGTTTGTTGTTTGGGGTTTTTCTCTTTTTTACTAATGTTCAATACTTATTTTTAGCTGGAACTACCCGCGTGTAACAGAGTGAAATAACCCCGCGCGCCGCTGCTTTGAGCCACAACTAATAATATTCCAGGCGTAACTCCGCAGACGTAACTCCACAGGCATGCCAAGGGTCAGCAGATCTGTTTACTGAAAGGAAAGCCACCAGGATTACAGTCTCTTTTAGATAATGATGATAGGCCTCAGCTACCTTCCCTTTGGATAAATGCTCAGCCGGTGCAGGTTGCAGGTATTCAGATCCGTGTTCGGTGACCAGGCTTCCCAAGTTGAAGAGGAAAACCGCAGGAAGAGGGGCTCAAAGGTGGGCTAAACCACAGTTCACCCCATCGTGGCTGCACCCTTTGCTCACTTCTGTGAATTTGAGCTGAGCTCAGGCTGACTGAGTCTAAACAGGTCTAACTTTTGCTGGCCCCCAGCTGTGGGTGTTAGCCCAACCTCTGGTCCCTCAGCCTTGTTTTCTTCTCCTAACAGAGCACTGAATTTGGCTTTCAGGTTACAGCAGTTTGTAAACCTTAGTTAGCCTCATACTTGTATAAGTCTGCAAGTCAGAAGAGCTTTATTTAAGTCTCTCCATGCATAACTGTGGGCCTTGAGCAACCTGCTCTAGTGGGAGGTGTCCCTGCCCATGGCAGGGGGGTTGAAACTAGATGAGCTCTGAGGTCCTTTCCAATCCAAACCATTCTATTATTCTATGCATCTATTCTTATGCAAATGATGACGTGGGGATGTGGAGTCCAACAAAAGAAATCATTAATCAGACAAATGTCCTTACCCAAGCTCTCACTCCTATGCAGTGGGAAGCCCATGGTGCCGTCAAAAGCCCATGGTGCTATCAAAAGCCCATTGTGCTAGCTCACTACCTAAAAATAGGGTGTCCTCATCAACTCAGTTTGACATTTTTATTTGGTTCCCTCTCCCCATTTTCTTCTGGAGACCTGTCCACAAGCAGCTCCTTGGCTTTCTCCTGCACCCGTATCCCATGTTCTCAGACTCTCTGCAGGTCCTCACACTGCCATGGACACCTGGGAGCAGGAGGGAGAAGTTAACTTTTAGCTTGCTACTCTAAGACAGCCTTCTTCATGTTATTCTTGTGGTCACTCTCTCTTGCTGACACAAGTCCAGACTGGGCATCTGTGCTACGCTGTAGCTGGACTGAACCCTGGGGACTGTAGACTAACCATGCACATGCCTGGATTAGAGACTTTGCTTTAGAGCGCGTTGCTGTGGACCCAGAGCTAACACCAAGCCTGGAGCGTGTGCAGTGGTGTGATGCTTTGGAGTGCTGTGAGTACTGAACCTGAGGTATGGAGCTTAGTAGGTGCATGGATTTCCCTTGTTGGCTGGCTTTTTCCTTTGCCGTTCTCACTATTAACGGCCACGGGGTTGGGGGTAAGCAATGATGCTGACATTTAAAACTGTTTCCCTAAAGATGTCAGAAGCTCAGAAATCATCTAAAGTTGACATCAAGAAAATGGAAGACGACTTACCTCCCCCTCCCGCCCTTGGCTCAGTCCAGGTCATCGCTCCAGGGAGCCAGGATCTCAACTCCCTCCCTGTGCCTCCTCCGAAGCAAGCCTTCTCCAAGTTCTACCAGCAGCGTCAAGTGAACGAGCTAAAGAGGCTCTACAGACACATGCATCCTGAGCTCAGGAAGAACTTAGAAGAAGCCGTGACTGAAGACCTGGCAGAAATGCTTAATACTGAAGATCCCAATGCACAGGCATCTGTGAACCTGGACAAAGTTCTTCCAGGAGAGGTTCAGTCCATGCGGTGGATTTTTGAGAACTGGGCACTTGACTCCATTGGGGACCATCAAGCCACCAAGAAGCTGGCAGAAGAAGAGATCATTCCTGGTGGGGATGTGAAAAGTACTTCCCTGATGTTTGAAAGCCAGTTAATCAATGGGGACAGCCTGTCAACTTCAGCCAAGGCATCAGAACCAGACCTTGCCAGAGGGGATGTGCACACTGCCCGGTGGCTGTTTGAGACCCAACCACTAGACTCATTAAACAAACTGTATTCGGATGAAACCGAACTGCAGGAGGCAGTTCTCAAGGAGCCTGTGCAGGGAGGTGATGTGAAAGGTGCCAGACAGCTCTTTGAAGCACAGTCCTTGGATGCTATAGGACGCTGCTGCTCAGTGGAGGAGAAGAGCATCCTACAGCTCAAGTCAGAAATCCAGGAGCTAAAAGGCGATGTTAAGAAGACTGTCAGGCTCTTCCAAACAGAGCCCCTCTGTGCCATCAGAGACAAAACTGGGAACATCCATGAAATCAAGTCCGTCTGCCGAGAAGAAATTCAGAGCAACGCAGTCAGAACAGCTCGCTGGCTGTTTGAGACTCAGCCCCTGGATACCATCAACAAGGACACTTCCAAAGTGCAAATAATCCGTGGGATTTCACTGGAGGAAATTGGAAGGCCAGATGTCAGTGGAGCAAGGTGGATATTTGAAACTCAGCCTCTGGATGCCATCAGAGAAATCACAGTTGAAGAACAGGATTTCAAGGCTTCAACAGATTTTATCACCGGGGCAGATGTCAGCAAGCAGCGAATGCTCTTTGAGACCCAGGCTCTTGATTCTCTGAAAGGAGAAGCTTCAGAAAGCGTTGTAACCAAAGAACAAGTCATTGGAGGTGATGTGAAATCTACACTCTGGCTGTTCGAAACCCAGCCGATGGAAACTCTGAAAGACAATTTTGAGGTGGGACAGTTAAAGAAAGTAGAACTTTCATCAGAGGAGAAGGGAGATGTGAAGCAGAGAAAACATGTCTTTGAGACATGTCCCCTTGGCAGCATCTCCAAGGCATTTGAGGAAGAAATTCCAGCTACAGGCATGGAGGAGGTAGTGAAAGGGGATGTAAAGTCTTTCAAGACCCTCTTTGAGACACTCCCCTTAGACAGCATTAAGGATGCTGATGCTGAGCCTGTTACCAAAGAAGAGGAGAAGATTCCAGCTGGCAATGTCAAAGCCAACCAAATCTTGTTTGAGACAACACCTCTGTATGCCATCAAGGATAGCTTTGGCAATTTCCATGAAGTCACCTCTGTAAGCAGAGAGCAAATAATCAGTGGTGATGTCAAGAACTACAAATGGATGTTTGAAACCAGGCCACTGGACCAGTTTGATGAAAGCACCAAGAAAGTGGATATAATACGGGGGATCACAAAACAAGAGGTGGTGGCTGGTGATGTCAGAACAGCCAAGTGGCTCTTTGAAACTCAGCCCATGGATGTCATTCATCACCAAGCTATGGAAGGTGAGGAGCATCCCTCAGTTAAGCGGGAGATCTCCCAGCGAGGGGATGTGAAGACCTGCAGGTGGCTTTTTGAGACCCAGCCCATACACACCTTATATGAGAAGGTTGAAAGAAAGCAGGAGGAGGATGGAGAAGCAGGAGGAAATGTGTCCCAAGCTGATGTGAAGTCATACACATGGATGTTTGAGACTCAGCCCCTGGACTCCCTGAAAGGCCAGGAGGAGCAGTATTTACAAGTCAGCAAGGCATACAGTCAGGAGGAATTACAGGGAGTTGATGTCAAAACTGTCCGACACCTATTTGAGACTGAACCCTTGGGTAGCAGTGCTGTCAGTGAAGCTGACCGAAAGAAAGCCATGAGGTACTCCAGCCGTGTGGAGATACAGTCTGGGGAAGTGTCCAGAGTGAAGGAGTTCTTTGAAGCTAAGCCCTTGGACACAGCCACCAAAACAACATCCCAAAAGGATGATGGGACGATTGAAGCCGGATCTGTGCATAAGTTCACTTGGCTCTTTGAGAACTACCCCATGGACTCCTTGAAGGACAGCTCTGAGGGCATCCAGGAAATCCCTCCAGAGAAGGATATCAAGGGGAGAGATATTGGAGGCAAAAGGTTCGTATTTGAGACCTATTCCCTTGACCAAATCCATGACAAAGTGGATGAGACAGAGCTCCAGAAGATCCAGAAAGACACCATGAGCAAAGCTAATGTTAAGTCCTGCACAATGCTCTTTGAAAGCCAACCATTATACGCTATCCAGGACAAAGAGGGGCGATACCATGAGGTCACCTCAGTGCAGAAAGAAGAAATCATGAAAGGTGATGTGAAAGGCGCTCGGTGGTTGTTTCAAACTAAGCCCCTGGATCAGATCAAGAAGGAAGAAGAGGTATTTGTGATTAGGGCTGTCACCCAAGAGGATATCAAGAAAGGAGATGTCCAGGCTGCCCGGTGGAGGTTTGAGACAGAGCCTCTTGACTCCTTCACAGGAGGAAAGATGTCTGTGCCCAGAACCGTAGATGATGTGCAGAAGGGAGATGTTCAGTCCAACAAGCAGCTCTTTGAGTCCCAGCAAGTGGGCCAGAAGAAGTACGTGAGGATGGTGAGTGTCAGTGATGTTCAGCGGGGCGATGTGAGGACATCCACTTGGCTTTTTGAAAACCAGCCTGTGGACTCCCTGTATGGGGATGCAGAGAGAAGCTCATCTATCAGTACAGTGCAGAGAGAGGACAGCCAGAAGGGGGATGTAAAACGCTGCACCTGGTTGTTTGAAACCCAGCCAATGGACACCCTTAAGGACACGGAGGTGACAGTCAGTTCTGGGGCCCAAGAAGCAATCCCTCATGCAGATGTGAAAAGTACAACGTGGCTCTTCGAGAGCACACCCTTGGATAAATTTAGTGCTTCTGAAGGTGATATAGAAAGTGAATTGAAAGAAAGGACCATGAAAGAGACTTTGGAGACGCTCTGCACTTGCCAGGCTATTCAGCATGATGGGATCCTCATTGAAGCCAATGATACAGAGAGTGTGAAGATGGTGAAGTACCAGCTCAGCAGCCCAGGTGCTCCAGAGATCCTGAAAGAGGAGATTGTGGGAGGCCATCTGCAAAGGATCATGCTGCAGCTCCTGCACAGAACCAATGTGGAAGCACAGAGTGTGCTGGTGGAGGAGGACAGAGAGGGCAAGATCAAAGTAAGCCCATTGCAGCTACTGGACCAGAGTGAAGCTGTTAAAGGCAAAGAGGACTTGAGTGGAAACGTAACTAAGGCTTTACAAGGTCTCCTCAGTCAAGATGCTTCCATCAAAAAGGGGATGGTCTTACAAGAGACAAAGTCAGGGTCAGTGAAGATGACTCTCTACTCCCTCCTGTTCCATTCTGTCCAGCAGAAAGTTGTCAAAGGGGATGTGAAGTCAACGATAGGGAACCTACTGGCTTCTTCTCAGGAGCAGAAAGCAGCAGCAACCATTAAGCGTGAGGACAATGAGAAGGGAAATGTCCAGCTTTTTGCGAGCTGCATTGAGAAAGGAGACCTAGACTATCTGAAGAATCTCCAGCAGGAGTCGGAGATCCAATCCCTCATCTCTTCCCAAGCAGAGCAGGGGGCAGATGAGAGTGCCCCGTGGGTTGTGCCAGGGGCTAAGATACATATCTTACCAAATAAAGAACCAATAGAGAAAGTAATTGCAGAGGGCGAGCCAGGGGCTCTGGAGGGAGCAAAAAAGGTATTCGCATGTGAAAGCTTGGGCAAAGAGGGTGTGTTGGAGAGAGAGGCTGTGCATGCAGCAGGTGTGATGGCCACCACGGTGCAATGCCCTGGGAAGCCCCTGCCCACAGCGGTGGGGAAGGAAGAAATTCTGTCGGGAGGTCTTAAAGTGACTACAAAGTCAATCCAAAGGGTTGCAGATGCCAGCAAGAAGACAGAGAAAGAAGCCACCACCGGCAGTTTGAAGGAACCTAAAGGTATGCCACAAGGCAAATTTCCAACCCAAGTGGCATCTCAGAGGGTAGAAGTGGATGGGAAGCAGCCGAGTTCGGTAACTGGGGAAGCCAGTCAAACGCAGCCAGAAGAAAAGGCCCTCGGGAGTGATCTTCAGGCTGCAATGCAAAGCCTGAGGCTAGCAACAGCAGAGGCCAAAAACATTCAGCACCATGTCCAGAGCAAGCTCCAGAGGAACAGGGAGGAGGTCCACACGGCCTGCAGGCAGCAGGCAGCCAGCACGCAGGGAACAGTGACCCTTCAGTCATCAGTACGCCAACAAGACTCCTCATCCGTCACGCAGGAGAGCACCAGCACTGCCACCAGGACCACCACCACTAGAGTGCAGGAGGCATCCGAGACCCACACAAGCGTGTCTCAGAAGAGCATAGCATCACACAAAAAGGTCAGTGCTTCAGAGGAAGTACAGGGAGGACAACTATTGAGCCAGGAAAGCCAAGTTATGCCTAGTAGAGATTGTAGCATTAAGGATGGCCTTTATACTGCCACACCCGTGACAACCTATATAAACCCTTGTGTTGAGTCTGATTACAAAGAGCAATCAGTGCAAGAAGAAAGAGATGTTATTGTCAGAGGGGATGTGCAGACAGCCATCCGAGCACTGCAAAGTGCCGCCACAGAACAGCGCCTGGTAGAGAAGGAGGATGTTGTCCGAGGTAATTTAAAAGCCACCCTGCAGTCGCTGGAAAAGTCTAACGTTAATGTCTCCAGAGGGGACTTTAAAGCTGCTATGATATACAGAAATGCAGGGCAGTCCTATTCTGTGTGTAAAAAGAAAAATGAGACTCAAGTCGTTAGTAACCAGACTGCTGTAGTGGCTTCAGGGTCACAGGCTGATAATGACTTTCCTCCTCCTCCCTCAGTTGCTGTGATGAAAGCAGAGCATTGCCCACCCTCAACTAAAGCAACAAGAGAAGGTGCCCTTCCACTAGCAACCAGCAAAGATGAAGCCCCAGGACATTCTGCACCACTCCAGACCCCTCTTCTTGCCCTCCATTCTCTGTCCTGCAAACCCAGTGATCAGAGTCCTGCAGAGAAGCCCAGGACTCCTCCAAAACCAGAAATTACTGCCCCACCCAGGAAAAAACCTGTTCCCCCTCCAAAACCTGAGCGCCTCCTACATGAGGCACATTCTGCCTCTGTAAATAACAGCACAAGCAGATCAGCCAAACCCATCCCTCCACCCCTGCCTCCAAAACCACTAGGCCTGAGGGACATCACCAAGCCAAAGCCTCCCCTCATGGAGCTGGGACTAAGCTGCATGGAAGTACATGAACAATCAAGCCATGAGGAGGTTCAGGCAAAATGCTGCACTTTGGAGACATCCGTGAACAAGTCTGCCACAGTTCAGGGTATGACCCCTGAGAGAAAGCTGCCAAAAACCCCTCTTCAAATGGCAGAGGAAAGGTACAAGGCCAGTAAAAGAGCACAAGAGAAGGCGGAATCAGACAGTGCTAAGACTTTGAAGCCAATAAAAAATGGAGTGGTTAGTTCAGAGGTCAAGCAGGGAATGATGAGCGGGAAAGCAGTAGCTCCAAGGAGATGCCCAGGTGAGGTGGTTCAGAGGTCTACAGAGCTGTGCCAAGACAAGAACGGGTGCTGCTCTTCAATATTGCATCCAACCTGTCCTGGTAAAGCACAGACACTTAATGTGCCAGAACAGAGTGAGCCAAGCACCTTCCCTGTGGGCCACACCGCTCCTCCAAAGAGAGGAGATGACATTGTACAAACTGCCTCATCCAAGGTGGAAAGGGAAAGTGCGTCTCATTCTTATGGATCATGGGAGAGTCAGAGAGTTGTGCAGCAGGTGAATGAGAGGAGGCAAACGTGTCATTCAATGTCCTTCCATCAGCAGTCAATGAACTCCTTCGAGGAGCAACAGCAGAGGAGTAGTGGGCAATTGAAATGTGTTGATGGGGAGGCAGAGACACCTGCCCAGGAGAAGCCAGTAGTTGTTATGAGAGCAAAAAACAAGAGAGAAACAGAAGATGAGCGTCGGAAGAGGCTGTCAGTACACAAAGAGGAGATCATGAAAGGCAATGTCAAGGAGGCTATGGAGATCTTTGAGAACCTCAGGAGACAAGAACAGCTGCAAGAGATCTTGACTCGGGTGAGAGAATTTGAGGAGGAGACAAGCAAAGTGGATGTGAAAGCTCTGAAGAGCTTCTTTGAGAAGGTCCCTGACTGGGTTGTTCGTCAGAAGGCCCACCAGGTCAAGCAACAGGGCAAGGCTGAGTCACTGGAGAAGGAGGACACTGACAGTGTCTCCTCAGTGGAGCTGGTGTTTGAGGACCTGGAACGAGCAAGTGCTGAGATTATACACCTGAAAGAGCAGACACTCGCCCGGCTCCTGGACATCGAGGAAGCCATCAAGAAAGCTCTTTATTCTGTCTCTAATCTCAAGTCTGAGTCAGACATCGCTGGGCTCTCAGGGCTGTTCAAGGAGTCTCTGGGGAACACCCAGAGCTCTGTGAGCAGCAGCAACATCCGTAAAATCAGTATTGTGTCAAGCAAAGCCAAGCAGGAGGGAATAGCATTGGAGACGGAGGAAACAGCATCTGTGGAAGGTGCAAAGGTGGCAGAAAAGACCGAGGTAACCAAGGCAGAGCTTGAGGTCCCCCGCCTCGTTCAGTCTCGCGTCAGCTCTCCCTCCTCACCTTCCTACATCTCCATTGAGTCTGCTGCCAGGAAACCAGCAGAATCACCCAGAACAGCACATTCTCCCTGGCCCACCCCTTCACCAGACGGTCCTGACACTCCAGGAAAGAGGGATGCTTTTGCTCAGGACAGCTTTAGCTCCCCCAACCATCCATCAGCAGTGTCTACTGGGCATGACATGACCCACTTTGAGAAGAGACCAGAGCCCATCCAAACAAAAGTTGGGCTGAGCTCAGTGAAACAACACACCCTTGGCAATGCCAACCATCCCATCAGTGAGAAAGAGAGGTGCCCTCCAGACACCTCCAAAGGCAGCTGCCACTGTGGGATGAAAGGAGGCTTTCCAGACTACTGCTCCATGAATGTCCCCAGCCCACAAAATCCACGGAGGCAGAAAAGCATCTTGGAGCTGCAGACAGGCCCTGATGGGTCCAAGCTCTATGGAGCCACTCGGACTGTCATGGAGCAGTACGAGGAGATGGACCAGTTTGGAAACAAAATCATCACTTCATCCACCACGGTCACCAAGCAATCTGAGACACAAACATCTTCCACATGCGATGTGGTCTCTCATCCTCAATATGAGGTATCTGCCTCACCCATGTTTCGGAGGTACTTGAAGAGCCCAGGAGAAGATTTCCGCACCAACGGCAGTTTTCAGGAGCCAGGAGTGGTCTTTGTCACCTTTGGCAACTCCAAGCCAAAGAAATAGGAGATTCTGGAGAGCAAGAGAGAACTGTATAAGGCAAAAAAGAAAGTCCACAATAATAAAAAAAAAAATCTCCACATTACACACAGGGATTCACCTACACCCTAAAGACTTCTCAGGGTCATCGTCTTGGTGTTTGCATATGGACAGGACAAACGCAGTCTGCCTTGACACTGGAGGAGAACAGCCCTCGCCTGGCCAACCCAGCGGACTTGGTGCTGCACCACACTGCTAGAAGCACAAGGGAAAAATCCATCCATGGGCACCTTAGGGTAGCTGCTTCCCCCTAGACTGTTAGGGGGTGGAGGGGGTGGGGTGGGGGGTGCTGTATCTGGCTTCTCTGAACTAATGCAGAAGAAAGGATAGGTAGGATCAATTGAAGAACCAACCAATCTAGTCACTGGCAAACAAACACCTTTACGTTATCTTCTTTTTCTCGTTTCAACATAGACTTTCCAAGAAGGGCATCCTAAACACACACATATACACATGCTCGTATTGATGGGTGGGTTGGATAGGTTTCCTGTTAGCTATTAACGAAAGAAAAGGAAAAAAAAACAAAACCATCTCAAATCGTTGTCACTGTTGGGGTTGGGGGAGGTATTTATCACTTTATTTTTCAGTACTCAATGCTACTGGGAATTGTCAAGCCAAGACTTGCAGCTATTATCAGTGCCACTCCCCCAAAGAAAGATGCTATGAAAGATTCTCTACTTGAGTCAGAATGGTTCCTGCTTTCCTTTCTTTATTTTTAGAATTGTAATTTATTATCCAATATATACAAACCCCTTATTTTAGATTTTCCATGCTTTCATACATGTTTACTGTTTAAATTCATTTTGAGACTTTGTAAAGCAATTTTCTTTTTATTATTACTTTGTTTTGTACATTCTCAACTCAATATTTTAGATATTTTGTGGCTTTTTTTTTTTTTTTAACTTCTATTGCTGCGTTCTGAAGGTAAACATTACCTCTAAAAATACTTTGGTCTGGTTGAGTTTCTTTTATTGAGTGCTCATTTCCTTTCAAAGTACCTAGAAATCATCTCTCCATGAACGAGCTGAATCACACTTTGAGAGCAGTCTAAATCACTGGAGGGATTTAGTCTATGTCTTCTTTACAGTGTGGGTGGATTAACAGCCCTCCTGCAGGCAGCATTCATACTTGTGTCTGAAAACTAGGTCCAGGGTGACACACACCTCCCAGTCCAGGACTCTGTGTGGGTGTGAGGAGGCTGGTTGGGATGTATACACCAAGAAAGGTCTGAACACTTGCCTGCACCCATTTCCTTCATGTGGGAAGGCAGCAGAGGTGTTGTGTCTCCATGAGCCTTACAAGGAGGAGCTGTTGATGAACCAGTCATTGCTCAGTGCTGTGCACCAATTTATGCCTCAGTTTGGGAGTGAGACAAGTGAGCACAGGGTTTGCTCCAGATGTGGGAGAATGTGAGGAGCTGCCATGGAGGCACCCACAAAAATACACAGCACTCCTAATGACAAAACACAATTTCGGATGTCCGTCAGGAATTTATCTTCTGCACAATTAATAGCTAAACTTCAAGGAAAGACAAACCCAAATGGGCACACACTCACTGCTAAGAGGGAAACCTCCCATGTGAGAGTCCAAACTTACCACTCACCAAAGAGGGGTGAGGCTCACTCAATCCATGGAGATCTGCTCAATCCGTGGAAGAATCCTTGGATGGCCTGTCCAATGGGAGGGTCCAACTGCCAGGCTCAGTTTACCCCCAGTAAACTCCATTTATAGCCAAGTCAGGGGTGCACTGTGGTCATTCTAATTGGCTGAGAGGGACGAGCCCAGACAAAACAGGCCAAGGGTCCAGACCCTGAGGCACCAGTTAATCACCTTGAGAGGCAGTTTGTTGCCAACTGTTCTGACACACCCTGTTTGGTCTGTTGGGGAGGCTGTCCCTGCCACAGGATCCTGCAGAGGGACTGGATGATTTCTCAGGGACATGTGTCCTACAGCCTGGCTCAGAATTAGACCCCCTGGGTCTGTAGATATTCTGGTTGATCTATGGCAAGCCACCTCATCTCTCAGTGCAGCAGTTTACCTTGCAGCAGAATGGGACAGTAACCTCATTCAAAAAGCCATCAGTAAGATGTTATGGTTAATATTTGGTTTTCTTCCTCTGAGAAGTAAAAGCCTACACTGATGAATGAAGAGCAGGACACTGAGGAGGAAGGGACTGCTTCAGAGTCTACCACTCCATGTCCTTGAGTCCATAGATAGGTTTTTTAATAGCAGATAACATCTCACATCATGCAACACCTTGTTCAAGGTGTTGTAGACCATGTAGGAGTTCTGCTTCCTCCCTGACAAACAGATACATGCCCAGAGCTCTTTGGTTTCTCTCTAGGATCTCATAAATTTGAAAGTAAGATATGCCAAAAGAAAAATAAGAGCATAGGTTTCAGTTCCACCAAGGAATACACCAAAGGTTGAGGTAAAAGCACAGATCACCATTAACTGAGCATATCTGGTTTCAGGGAACCCAAAAAAATCACAGCTTAGACCTTCCCAATTGCAGAAACAAGGGTGAATCAGAAAACTGGGGCTCCTCTTCAAAATTTTTCCAGCACTGCTTTCTTATCCTTGTTTCTTGTCTTAGCTTGTCTCAGGATGTCCATGACACATTTGTTTCATTTATTTTTAAAGACAGCTGCAGCACAGTTTTAGTAAGCTGCAAACAGGTTTCTTGGGCATTGAAAATGATTCCACAGGAACACAAACAAACCCAAATATCCTGCACTGCCAGTGCTTAAAGGTATTGATCTTACTGTTTGTGTTCCTGGTTTTGCAGGACTTCTAAATGTCTCATGGAACCATTTATGAGGCTAAGATCAATTGAGATGTGCTTCTTTCATAGTCTTTTCATCAGCCAGGAACTGAAATGTGAGGGGACAAATGCTGCATTATTTGAGCACCATGCACGGCTCCTTGAAGCACTGAAAAAGCTGCAGAAAAAAACAAATGCAAAGATCTGAAACTTAAACACAAGCTGAAAGATCAATTCTCAGACCTTGCAATAATAAACCAGCAGAGCACATACAAACTTTCAAATCCCACATGAGTTGTCATAGTTTTCTGAGATCTTTGGACACAAGACCTGACATTGTCCACCATTCTTTGCCCCAGTCACCACATTCTCACCCAGTGCTACATAGATATTTTGAAGAGCAGAAGGGCTGGGAAAATTACCTGGACCTGTGGTCAGAGGACAGATGGCTTTGTAGTATTTGTACTTCCTTGAGTGGTTAAAGGGCAAATTCAGCTACAGATCTTATTCTCTTGAGGCAGTGAACATGAAATATGCCACATTTGAAGTGCCTATCTCAAGTACTACCCTTCTCATCTCCATTTCAGCCACTTGTCTCCCTGAGGATAGAGTCTCAGGTCACAAAGCTCTGTGCTCACCGTCTTCTTCACCTATCAATAACATGGTCATTTTCAGGCTGAGCCCTCCTATTTATAAAGATTTTAATTCACCTACGGGAGTAAAAGGCAAACAACTGATAAGCCATAATTCATCTGCAACTTTCAGCATGGCACTAATCAGCAGTGTGCTAGAGGAGCCTTCCAGGAACACTCTGTAACTGCTTTTCAAGGAAGTCTTCAGATAATTTGCTTGCCCACAGTGCCATTTGATTACTGCTAATCACCTTTCTGTCTTCCAAACCATTGGGAAGGCTTATTCCTGGAGCTGATAAAAATGCATCTGCAGAGCAAGAGTATTTGCCATGCATCAGACAGCGAGCACTTGAAATAAATCCCCTGGTGAAAGAGACCTGCATTCTCTATAAAGATTATCCCCCTTTGGAAACACACTCCAGGAATACACACATTCACTCCATGAATTCCCACATGGCTGAGGGGAGACCTTATTGCTCTCTACTACTACCTGAAAGGAGGTTGTAGAGAAGTGGGTGTTGGTCTCTTCTTCCAAGTAACAAGCAATAGGACAAGAGGAAATAACCTCAGGTTGTGCCAGGGGAGATTTAGATTGGATATTAGGAAAAATTTCTTTACTGAAAGGGTGGTCAAGCCCTGGAACAGGCTGCCCAGGAAAGTGGTGGAGTCACCATCCCTGAAGGTGTTCAAAAACTGTGTAGACATGGCATTTCAGAACATGGTTTAGTGGTCATGGTAGTGTTGAGTTGACAGTTGGACGTGATGATCTTAGAGGTCTTTTCCAACCTTGATGATTCTATGATTCATTCCCAGCTCAGATTAGAGAGATCTTGTATGTTTGCTAAACAGCTCTGCTTCTTTTCTTGGTCATGATTAAAGAAAAGCATTTTTTTCTTATACAACAGAGACATGTCAACAGCTACTCTCCTCTCTGCTAGGATACACCTTCGTGCTGTATGAGAGCTCGCCACTGTCAGTTGCCCAGAGTTTTTGAGGCAGAGCCTCTGAACAGTGTTTTTTACCTCACTCAAGGCTTTTAAATTATTCAGTTGAGTGAATTCTTTGCTCTGGATCAAATGAATAATTTCTCTCATAGAGGGTTCAAGGGTGTCTTATGTTTCTGTCCTGACCGAAAAATAATGCTGAGCATTGATGGCAAGTAAATTGAGTGACACAGGAATAGGAACTCTCACAACAGATCTGCAAAAGAACAACAAGAAAATCCAACACAAGCAGAAGACTCAGCAAATGATCTTGCAGATGCATTTCCAAGTGGTCATGACTCAGAGTTATTTAACTTCAGTTTCTCCTTCTTCTTCTTCTTCAGCCCATGTTGAAAGAAGTGTGTGCCTCATGCCTGCAGCCTGCCTACACCATGGAGCGTGTGGTCACTGACAAAGTCTGTGTGCACCGCTCGTGTTTCTGCTGCCAGGTCTGTGGGAGGAAGCTGAGGTGAGTGGTAGGACCCAGGTGCATTTACTTTTAAGGGATGCCCAAGTGGTTTCCATCAAAACAGTTCAAGGGTAATTCCAACAGGGAAGGCTTCAGAAAATGAAACAGTTCTGACAGTTTCCCTGGTATGATCTTCCTCTCCACCACTAGAGTCTGAAGACTGCTCACCTCCACCTGTAGACACCTGGGGATCAGCAATCTGCATGGTGCTGCAAGAGTGAGCTGGAAATACAAGAAATATTTATAACTGGGGAATGCTGATATGGAATTTAATTTTAAGAGTCATTTGGGTGCCTTCATGGAGTCAGACATGGAAGTCTCCACCCAGCCTCCTGCGGGTCCAAGGAGGGCAGGTAGCTGAGGAATGTGTTCAGGAGAGGTGCCGATAGCTCCAAGGATGGAGATTCCACAGCCTCTCAGTTGGGGCCCCAAGTTCAATATTTGACCAGTAGAGAAAAGGTTTTTTTCTTATCTCTCATCACAACTTCTCATGTTACAACCTATTCCCATTGCCTTTCATCCTGTCACCGTCCACCTCCAAGAGCACTCCAGCCCTGTCTTCTTTATAACCTCCCATAAAATAAACACACAGAGCAATGAGTTCCTCCCTAACCTTCTACTTACAAGACCTAGATAACCCAGCTCTCAGCCTCTCCTCAGATGACCCATGTTCCAGACCCCTGACCACCTTGGTGGCCCTTTACTGGACTCCTTCCAGCATTTCTTGTACTGAGGAGCCCAAAACTGGACAAAGTACTCCACTTGTGATCCTACAAGTGCCAAATGCAGAGGAATGGACACTTCTTTTGACCAGCTGGCTGGTCTTGCAGCCTAGGATCTAGGTGACTTCTCTGTCACAAGGGCACAAGCCCTGCTGGCTTCTTTCCAGCTTTTCAGTCACTGAGACACCCAGTCCTTTTCTGTAAGGTTGCTTGCCATCCTCTTGGCCCTCCACTTACAGACACCTTCTCCCATCATGCAGCTGCTGTATCCTGGGAGCCCTGTGCAGTTTTACCCCTATGGTCCATGCTGTGCATGTAGGGACAGAGATGAAGGGCTGGTATGAAGCCTGGCGCATAGATGAGAAAGGGATTGCACATAACCTGTTTTGGTTCGTGGAAGAAAAATCAAACACATCCTCAGAAAACTGACACTACTTTTGAAAGGTTTCATTCTTCAACCCCCTCCCTTCCCCAACAGTTTCCACTGAAAAACAATTTTTACTGGATGGAGACTTGTCCATCAGTGCTACTCTTAATCCTTCCCTCCTACATGGCCTCTAACAGCTTCACTAATGTGTGTTTTCCAGCTTGCAAAACTATGTTGTCCTCCACGGGGTCTTTTACTGCCAAGTCCACTACAAGCAGATGGCTGGAGCTAAAAGCAGCAGTGAGACAGAAAGGCTGGACCCCCAGCTAGGAGACCATCGGGTTCAACAAGTGGCAATGGCAGGCAGAGGAACACAGCCCCAGGACTGGGATAACAGGGCCAAAAAGAAGACTGAAACAAGAGAGAAACCCACATCCTTCAATGCACAGAGCAGCTCACGCCTGGCTGAGCCCAAGCAAGAGCTGAGCAGCAGGTCTGTCCTCCTAGGCAACAAGCTCAGAATGGACTGGCCACCTTCAGAAACAGCCTTGTTGGCTGCAGAGGGGAAAGCTGGAAAGGGAGCGTGTTCCTGGAAAGATCCTGTGCTAAGCCTGCCAACCTACCAGGCTGCGGGCAGCAGGGCAGGCAGGGTGATGCTCAGGGGTCAGGAGGGAAAATCAGCCCTGGCTGCAGCGGTGGAGAAGGGAAACTTCTTACCTGGTGTCACCTTTACCAAGGAAAGAGAACAAGGATGTTCCTGGCCCAAGACCCGAGAACTGAGAAATGGTGAAAAGATTGGGGATGGGGACATGCCCAAAGGGAAGCAAGGGGGCAAAGTGTCCCAGCGAGTGGCTGAGATCCAGCAGGGCAAAGCCCAGTTGAAGAGAGGACCTGCTTCTGCCTCCTCTCCTCTAGTCCTGGAGCCTGTGAAACCCCTGCCTCGTGGTTCACTTATTGTCCACCATGCCACACAGCAAAGCACTAAACCCACCAACTGGATGTACCTGGGGAGCACAGGGGGAAAAGAAGGAAACAAGGTCTGTGGGTCTCTAAGCAAGGAAGGAGGCACAATGCCTGCAATGACAGATGACAAGTCTGAACTGACCACAGCTACCCCAGCTACTGCAGGAGACAATCTTGGAGAGAGAATAAACAGCCCACAGCCCATCTGTGTGCCACAAGAGCCTGAAAGCAGAAACACCACAAGTATAGAGAGAAAATGTGGAGCTGAGGGTGTTGATCCCACTGCAGAGGAAGCTGAAGAAGCCCATTGCTTTTCTGGAGTGTCAAGGACCCCTTATGGCTTCATGGAGCCAGGAGAGCTGAGTGTATCACCTGAGATCACTGAGCTGGTGAATGAGGAATCAGAGGCAAACATCAATGAATTCCCTGAGAAACAGATACCAGTAAGTTTGGGGGAAGATGTGCAGCCATCCAGCATAAGTTATTTGCCTGGAACTGGGAGCAAAGGGGCAGAATTTGAGATGAAAAATGAAGCTAACCCAATAAATACATCAGGGTTTTTGGAAGAGCCTGGTCCTGAGCATACCTCTCAGGAAAACAAAGCAGAAAAGAGCAAAGTCTCTTCACCTAGTTTGCCAGATAAGACAGATGACCACAGTGTGTCCTGTCTACAAGAAACAGAACCTCAGAGCACATGTGGCTCACTAGTAACTAACCCTCATGAGAATATATTGAGAAATGATATAAAATCACAAGGCAAGGATTTTCCAGAATCAGCAGACACACCTCTGAAAGGAACCTCTGCCACTTGGCCCTCACATGATGAAGACAACAACTCCAGAGAAGTTCTTAGTGGAAACATCTTTCACATTTCTAAGCAACCAGCCAAGACATTAGACTCTTCCAAACCAAATATATCCTTGGACAAACCTGGAGGTTATCCAGTGGATGAAGAAAAAATGGATCTGAACCTCCCAGGGGAGAGCACTGTGCACACATCAGAGCCTGGTGCCCAGGACAAAGAGACTAGAAGCAGTCAAGCCTCCAGAGAGATGTTAGGTAAAGGTTTCAGGCTTGGGAAAAACCCCTTCACTACCCTTTTTGGCTCTGAAGACAAAGGCAGCACTCCCAAGAAGGAAACAACCACCCAAAGGAAACCCACGAAGCCCCAGTCAGCTCTTGCCACTTTGTTTGGTTACTCCTCAGAGAAGAAACAGAGTCAACAAGAAAAACCTGCAAGATCCTCAGAACAAACAAATATTGACAACAGGCCAGAAAAGCCCCAGAACCTCCCCAGCCAAGCAAAACAAAAGGCCTCCAAGAATGATCAGCTGCTACAGCCAGGAAAGATGGAGGTCTTCCCTAAACATATCCAGGAGAGCTCTGAAGGCTTCTCAGAGTCTTCTGAGAGCAAGGAGACCGATGTCCTGTTGTTAGCTCTTGGCACAAGCATTTCATGCAATGACAAACATGAGAGAACTGAACTTGACGTGTGTGACCAACTGCCTTTAAATAGCCAGGTTCAGCAGCAATGGGACAGCTCTTGGTCCTCTCATGTACCAGCACAGGAAAATCAGAAAGAAGCTGCAGAAGTATCAGAAGATGAAACAAACCTTCTACATCCTCCTCCAGAGCTAATGCCTGAAGCTGATAACAGAAAAAATCTCATCAGGGAAGGAAAACATCATGACACTCACCTACTAGAAATTCAGAACCTATTGAGTTCAGATGTCCAGGACACAGTGATAGAGGATGAGATTTTTTTTTCGCCAGGCAATTCAGAAAAGTTACCTGAGGAAGTTGAGCTTCAGTTAGACAACATGGATTTTCTGGAGGACAATAACTTGCTCTTTTCAGGAGGACAAGATTTTCCCAGTGTACCAAGTAAAACCCCAAATTCAGACTTGCAAAATTCAAAGGCCAAAACTCCACCTTACTTTGATCCAAATCCTTCAGAATTATGCCAGGAAATCCCAGCAGAAACAAATGCCCCACTAGTGCTGTGGGACACCTCCAGTCTCTCACTTCTTGATGGACAGGATGAGATTAGCATTAGAGATGTGGAAGGGATTCCGAGCTGTGCTCTGCTGCAGCAGTTGGATCCACAGTGCCAGGCTCCAAAGGCTGTAGAAGACACATTTGAACTGGATCTCAGTGCTGAAGGCTCAACAAACAAGCATCTCTCCATGCAGGAAGACAGTTTTCCCCCAATGTGCATGTTCACCAGCCATGCTTCTGAAACCTTTAATCAGGGTGTCTTTGATCCTTTCAGTGTTGATTCAACCACAAAGAGCCAGGAGGCTCCCAAAAAAATGAACAGGAGCAGACAAACATCAAGAGATGAAGAAGATAACAGAAGTCTCTCTTCTGCAGACCTGAGTGTGTTAAATGATGACCTTGTAGATGAGGAGTTCTTTATATAATTGAAAAATAACAAAATTAACAATTAAAAAGCACCCACACCTGCAGCACAGGTCAGCTGATACGGGACAAAAATTGATCCATGAAATCAGTTTAGAAATCTCCCACTGCTCCAGCACGAGACAAATTCAGTTGTGCATAGACTGATTTATTAATGGCTCAAGGAGCTAAATTTAAGGTCTATTTCCTGGTCATAGTGGGTCAGTGCTCAGTTCCCAAAAAATAGCATTGCAAGAACTGGCTTTGTTGTGAGGAACCTCCAAGAAGAGGCCAACCAGCACCCTGTTCTCTGTACCCAACAGTCTTCTCCAGAGGAGATCTTCTGCACAATCTACTGCCAAAGTCCCTCAGATGATGTCTGCTTGGCCACCATCTGCATGGCAGAGGACCTCCAAAGAGGTCCAACCAGCAAGCCACCATGAGCAACAAGCTAATCAAGAACCAGAAACTCCAATGAGGAGAGAATGCCATCATCAAGAAGGAGACAAATGCTTGGCCACAAGTGCAGAAGTAAAACTCAATGGGCGAAGGCAAAGCTGAGGGAAGCGGTTTGAAGGTTTGTCTCCAAATTAGGTGTAGGTGTCTGCAATATTAGTGTTTCAGTGTAAGCAAGATGCTCAAGCCCATCTCAGAGTCAATGGAGAATTAGTAAGTACCATCTGGGGAGAGGTTCAGCCCACCCTAAACCAGACAAGTGCATTTGAAAAGCAAACAGCTCTCTGGACTCTATTAACTGTGTCAGTCCATCTCCACCAACTACAGGGCAACCTGTAGTGTCTATTTCACCTATAGACAACTAAGTTTAGACATCCAGAGATGAATCCAACCCAAAACATCACACACCTTTTCACCACATGCCTTGCTTCATAATCATGGTAGCTCACTCATATTTCTCCTTCAGCAGGCTGCAAAACTGCTTCACATGGGAGGTTGTCATCATTAGCCTTGTTGTATGATGATGACCCTTGCCAAGGTCCCCTGGTCAAGAGGGGCAGAGGAAGGAAGGGAACTCAAGTCTCTTGAAGACTTGGGGTCATCGTTACATCCACTCACCCCGTGAAGTTGCAGCCTGGCCCTCCCTCCCTGCCCTTTGCTGCCATAATGTAAATGTTATAGGAGTTAACAATTACACTGATGATAAACAAGCTCTCCTGGGGCCTCAGAGGGTCAAAGGAAGAACACGTGTTACAAAAAGAATCATGGAGCGTGTCACTTCACCTGTTTCAATCAGCTCTGTAAAGCACAATAAAAAAAAAAAAGGAAGAAGATGTGAAAATAACCAATCTTTAAAATAAATTTTTTTAAACCCACCCTCCTGCTTCACCAGTGTTGAAGTAACCCCGGCTCTGTCAGATCTGCTGGAGGAATAAAGCTCCTTAGGGACCACATCTGCTTCAGAGCAGCATGTCAGGGCTCTGTGCAGGGAGCCTGTTCAATCAACATCAATCAGGAAAAAGAGAGATGTCCTTGGAGGTTACATGACTCATTAGATGCTGAAGTTGGTCTCACCTTGGGATGGGGCAAGAGACTTGGGAGAGAGGTGCTGTCATCTCACATCCCGGCCTGGAACCTGGTCAAGCTGTGTTTAGAGGTGGAGAAATGAGACCTAAAGGCTTGCGGGGGTCAAGAACCTATCACTGAAGTGGTGGGAAAGGGGTGGCTTGTTACCTGTGCCAAAGACTTGTCTGAGTGACACCCCAGACCAAGTTGTCACTAGCACATGGTCGCCATAAACCTGACCTCTCACTGCCAGCACTAAGAGGACGGAAAATGTAAGAACACCAGAGCTGGTGGCACAAACCCGTTCTGGCTGCAATTCACCCTGTGCTGGCTTTGACTGGGACACAGTTAATTTTCTTCACAGTACCTGGTATGGGGCCATGTTTGGGGTTTGTGCCGGAAACAGCGTTGGTAGCACAGGGATGGGTCAGTTACTGTGGAGCTGGGCTCACACAGAGCCAAGGCCTCTTCTGCTCTTCACCCCACCCCACCAGTGAGGCTGGGGGTGCAGGAGAAGCTGGGAGGGGACACAGCTGGGACTGCTGACCCCAACTGACCAAAGGGATATCATATGATGTCATGATCAGCAATAAAAGCTGGGGGGAAGGAGGAAGGGGGGTATGTTTGTAGTGATGGTGTTTGTCTTCTCAAGTCACCGTTACATGTGATGGAGCCCAGCTGTCCTGGGGATGGCCAAACACCTGCTGTCAATGGGAAGTGGTGAATGGATTCCTTGTTGTGCTTTGCTTGTGTGTGTGGCTTTTGCTTTCCCTGTTAAACTGTCTTTGTCTCAACCCACGGGTTCTCTCCCCCATCCCACCAGGGACCAGGGAGTGAGTGACTCCGTTGTGCTCAGTTGCCGGCTGTGGTTAAACAACTAAGGACCTTTTGGACACCCAACATGGGGCTGAAGATAACAGCAGGTTTGATTAGAATGTGCTAGCTTGAATTTATAACTGTTATTACTGTTTAGCTATTAATTGACAGGTTCCTGTGCTTGCCACGAGGACTTACTAGAATCGAGTGCTCATCAGGGGCTGCTTTTTGCTTACTCTGCTTGCTGTCCAGCTTATCACCTCACTCTGCTGAGCCTGGGAACGTTCTGATAACCACCATGGTGGTGCACCTGGGCTAGCAGATGGCCAGGGCATCACTGCTGCTTCTGTGCTGCTGTACTGGCCAGACTGTGCTCCAGTGTGACAGGGACTGGGACCTGAGCGTGCGTCCATGTGGCAGCAGGACACTCTGAAGCATCTGTAGCTGTGAAAAAGCCCCCACCAGAGCAGGTACGTAGAATCATAGAATGGTTTGGGTTGGAAGGGGTCTTAAAGATCATCTAGTTCTAACCCCCCCTGCCATAGGCCCATGTGACACTGGGGAGATTTTGTGCACCAAAGCCAAAACACAAAATGAATATCACCTCGAGGCACGTCCAGCCTGGACTTGGGACTTCCCATCCTTCAGAACACCATTTACTACAGCAGAAAGCAACCAGAAGGATGCCATGAACCTGAGTGACCAGCTTTCTTCTTTGACCAGGAGAAGTGCTGTGGTTTGAGGAGGTAGCTTCGTGATAGGGCACCAAAGACATTCTCTTCTTGCACACAAGCAGCCCAGGAGAGGAGGCCACCCTTCTCTTTCTTTGGCATGACACTAGATGAGGCTAAAATGTTGTGGCTTGAGCAGGCAGCAGCCAACCAAGGTCACTGTTGAAGGCTGAGCCTGGCTGAGGAAAGCTGTCCAAATGCCCACTCAGTTTAACTGACATTGGATTGCAGCGTGTATCACACAATTCAGGAACCTTCCACAGCTGCTGGTAGAGAAAATAAATAGAGATTGTTCATCTGAAGACTTGGGAATAAAAGAAGTCCTAATTGAGCTGAGCCGA
>VYZX01018532.1:12079-22528 GCA_013401335.1 Brachypteracias leptosomus
CATTCCCTTATGTGATCCAGGAAAATGTACAAGTATACAGATAAGTGTGCACTTCCTAATGACTTCAGTGGAACAACTTGCCTCCTTTAAATTATGTATATAGATTTAACTAGTTGACACTATTTCTTTTTTTTCCTTAAAGTGTTTATCCCTTCTTATGGCCACTCTTATCCGCTGTCAGCCATTTAGCTGATGTCATTCTTAATGACTTTTCTTCTATATGTGAAAGACATTCAAATGATGATCCTTGAAGGTTTCTGTATATTTTCTAGTTACCTTAGACAGATAAATAAATATAATTGGCATATGAAGAAGAATCAAAGGAATTTACATTGGGCAATCCACATTTTTGTAAAATCCCAGAGGTTCCAGAGCTATCACAATCCAAGCTTTTTGACCTAAACCATTTGAAGTCTACCCATTACTGATATTAGGTCTATTTAATCTTGTGCTTCTACACTTAACTAGTGCCTGAAATATTGCTGATAAGTTTTTTTTTAGTGGGAGTTTAGTATTACTTTTTAGTGAATAGAAATTAGACCATTGTGGAACAATAAATCCTGCAATCAATAAATAATTCATATTCTTTCATACATATCTTTTAAGTAAAATTCCTTTCAATACCCCAATTTATGCTTTTATCACAACAAACTCTAGTAAAATATTGAAGTAAAACCTAACTGAGATGAAGTACAGGAACTTAGACCAGACCTAAGCTGCCAGATGTCTGTATTTCTGTTTATAGCAGTCAGAGGAAAAATGAGGCTTTAACAGAAAACTTGTCAGCATTTCAAAAAATATTTTCTAAGCTTTAAAGGTATTTACACAATCATCTACTGAAGAATAAGCCTTTTGCATTTGTACACACAAAACTACATTGATTTTTCAAGTAGATGTCCAGGTAGTTATTCAAGTGGCTGTTTTGGTGTGCTAACTAAAACTTTGTTTTTACAAATTTAATGGGTGACATTTCAAAGAATCACAGAATAGTTGAGGTTGAAAGAGACCTCTGGAAACTGGTTTACTCCCCTGCTCAAGCAAGGCCACCCTTGACCAGTTGTCCAGGACCATGCCCAGATGGCTTCTGAATATGTCTAAGGAGGGAGGCTTCACAACCTTCCTAATCAACTTGTGCTATTGCTTGGTCAGCCTCACAGTAAAAAAGTGTTTCCCTGCTGCTCAAAGGGAACTTTCTGTGCTTCAGTCTGTGCTCATTTCCTCTGCTTCTGTCACTGGGTACCACTGAAAAGAACCTGGTCCCATCCTCCCTTCAAGTATTTATATATATTGATGACATCCCTCCTGAGCCTTCTCTTCTCTAGTCTAAACAGTCTCATCACTGTCAGCCTTTCCTTATGTAAGAGAAGCTTCAACCCCTTAATCACTGTAGTGGCCCTTCATTGGATTCTCTCCATGGCTCTCTTGCACTGGGGAATCCAGAATTGGACGCCGAGGGAAAAGATCACCTCCTTCAACCTGCTTGTCAATACTTTGTGTAATGCAGATGAGGATATAATTTTCCTTCTTTGCAGGAAGGGCATAGTGCTGCTTCACATTCAAATTGGTGCCGACCAGGACTCCTAGGTCTCTAGGTTTGAAAGATTAATCAGAAAAGTTGGTTACATGATGTTGGAAAATAAATAGAGTGTTCCATTTTATTATCTATTTTAATATAACTGAAGAGAACTATATGTTAAAACTAAGCTTTAAAGAAAATATTTATCATCAAATATCCCTAAGTAAATATTGATTACTAATAAGTTTTTGTTCTTCTATTAAAATTATCATTGTTTTATCTGAGTTTTTTTCTTTATTGTTAAATAAACATTTAGACAGATTTTTCTGTCAACATTATATAAACAAAATTATACCAATGTAAAGAAGTTGCTTTTTGAGAAGTTGTGTAATCCACTACAATAACCGAGAGATTTCAAATCGAGTTGCAGGCTATCTTGTCAATGATGAAAATCTCCATACATAGTGGGTTCTAAGTGGGTTTTAACCCCAACCCTTCTCTTCTCTGGAAGGTTTTGCTTACCATTCTGTTTCCAAGGACTTCTTTCCTGTTTATTGTGCTGCTGTACATTCACTGGCCTAACTATAACTTTGTATACTTTTTATTTGCATTGGTATTAGTTTTGCTCTTTCATTAATCTGTTTTCATTTAAACCAATGATTCTCCTCTCCTTGTCCTGATTCCCCCTCCTTGGCTGGAGAGGGGTAATCAGGTGATAGAGCAACTGCTAGAGTTCGGCCTTGCATGTGGGCTAAACATAGACAGTAATTTCTTAATTATGCATAATTTTTACCTCTAATAGGAATCTTAATTACTCATAGTAAATACAGTTGTGATACTCTAGCACACATTGTAGGACTGCTAATTGAATCAGTGTTTGGATTTTTGTTCTATGATAATCGAAATGCTTGTCAAGTTTAAGACTTTCTTACCTGTTTCTCAAGCTATATATTCTTAGCTATCATTTCATCATTCAGCTTAATTCAAATATAATTTCCTTATCCTTAAGCTACTTCATTACTGAAAGAATACTTTATTCTATTCCAAAGAGAATTTTTTTCCAGAGAAGTTATATATAAATTAAAGATAACTGTGTTTGCAAGTCTGTGTGAACTCTGTTCTTTTTTTTTCCTCCAAAAGATTTGCTCTCTTGATGCATCTCGGTCTAGAAGTATCTATTTTTACTGAATGAAAGACATTTCCATTTTGTCAGTGTAAGTGGGAGAAATGCAGCCATTGGAGAGTTAACAGAAACACTCTATTTATAGCTTTTCAGTAGGATTTGCGTTGCAGAGCAAGTTCACTTGTTACATATTAAAAACTTGGAGTTGGTAAAGGAATTCCTATGCAGATCATTGCTTGGCAGAAGGGTTTTCCTAAGGAACATGTCACCAGCTTTAGAGATGCATTTGTCCATGTTCTTTCTGTTCTTGCTGGTCCTAAATGACAAAATTTTGATGCACAGCTGCAGGTACTTCATAGGAGAGAGCCTTGTCTAATTAAAATACCTTTGGGCATTTATCCACAAAAGACCTTCGCTTTATCCAAATATGGATCCTTTAAATTTCCACTTAGCTAATCCTAAAATCATATAAACTCTGTAGACAGTTACATTTTCAGCATTTAAGTCCCTTTAAGTAAATGTCTTTTTTTTTTTTTTTCCTCTGGATGCTCCTTTCATGCAAAGGTAGCTATTACTTACAGAACCTGAAACAGCATACTTTAACTTCTCCAGTTATTCCATTCAATAGTGTCAGTCCTATTGCTCATATAGCATGCTATTGCTTCTCCACTTTCCCACTCTTCTTGTTTTCTTATGCCCAGTCCATCTCCTACTATGGTGTGGTAAATTTAGCTATTACTAGATTCAGTCACTTCTGTTTAAGAATTAATAAGTGTTTGCTGACCATTAGTTTGAAAAGTATCCAAAATGTTGTCCTGAAGGTATCTCAGTGAAGGTCTTCCAAGGAATGTTAAATATTTCATATGGGCAAGACTCATCTATTTAGAATATTGAATTTCCACATTCCAGATCATTTGACTCATGTTCAACAGTTATCACACATTTTTCTTCTTCAATACTTTTTATCAAAGAAACTGGACCTAATTTATGTGATTAGGTCCTGAGGTTGAAAAGTGTTAGTGATATATTCCTTATCAGCTCAGGATTGTGTGAATCCAGGACAGTGTTTAGAAACCTGGGTGTCTAGTCCTGGGACTGTGCATTACACAATAGAGCAGGGTGTATTCAGACTAAGCCAAGAGACACCTGAGATTATTTTTTGAGTTCAGTTCTTGTACATATTCACATGTATCTGGACTTGCTACCATTTGTTTTCATTTTAGATAATCAATGACTCATTAGTAGATTCATTAACTTTAAACTCCTTCAAACCATTTCTACTGGAAAGTCCTACAATTAAAACTGCAAAAGAAGTTCTACAATAGAGAAAATGCTAGCTTTCCACTTCACTTCAGTGTACACACTGGGCACCATTTGGCCAAATCCATTTCCTGACACTTCTCTCCCTGTATCTATTATTCAGGATTGATGAACTGGAGAGAAACTGCAGCCATAGGCTGAGGCAGGGGATAGGGTGCTGAGGCAGGGGATAGGGCTCTGAGGCAGAGAATGAAGATGAATCATAGAATCATAGAATTGTCAGGGTTGGAAGGGACCTTAAAGATCATCTAGTTCCAACTCTCCTGCCATGGACAGGAACAGCTCCCACTAGATCAGGTTGCTTAGAGCCCCATCCAGCCTGGCCTTAAAAATTTCCAGGGATGGGGCTTCCACCACCTCTCTGGGCAACCTGTTCCAGTGTCTCAGCACCCTCATGGTGAAGAACTTCTTCCTAAGGTCTAATCTGAATCTACCCACCTCTAGTTTTGATCCATTCCCCCTAGTCCTACCACTACCCGACATCCTAAAAAGTCCCTCACCAATTTTCTTGTAGGTGCCCTTAAGATACTGGAAGGCCACAATAAGGTCTCCTCGAAGCCTTCTCTTCTCCAGACTGAATAACCCCAACTCTCTCAGTCTGTCTTCATAGGAGAGGTGCTCCAGTCCTCTGATCATCCTCGTGGCCCTCCTCTAGACACGTTTCAGCATGTCCATATCTTNCTATAAAGGGAGGAGGACGGGGGGGATTCGGGGGAAGACGTTTGTCCTCCAAGCAACCGGTACGCGTTCTGGAGCCCTGCTTCCCGGGACAGGCCCGACACCGCCTGAGGATGGGAAGTAGAGAGTAACGGCTTTGTTGCTTTTGCTTTGCGCGCGCTTGACCTTGCTTTCTCTGCTGTTTATTAAAACTGCTTCTTATCATAACCCACGGGTTCTTCTTTTCTATCTTACTCTCTCCCCGCTTGCCTTGCTGACGAAGGTTTGGGGTGTGGGGGGAGGGAGTGATAGAGGGACTAGGGGTGGGCACCGGGCACCCAGCCAAGGTAAACCCACCACAGTCCATGTCGCCGATGAAGATGTTGAAAAAGACTGGTCCCAGTACTGATCCTTGAGGGACTCCACTTGTCACTGGCCTCCACTTGGATATGGACCCATTGACAGCCACTCTTTGGGTGTGGTCGTTAAGCCAGGCAGCCATGAAGGCTGGATGGAAAATTTAGGAAGACTCACCTTAAAGTCCCTGGTGAATCCATATGTGCACAGAAACATATACACACAGAAAGCATCTGAAAATATCTGCCCTTGGGATTATTATGTTTTTAGCTGAAGTATAATTATGAAGAAATGTTGCTGATTTAGTTTCAGTTTGTGTTCAAAGAAGTGTTTCACTCCAGTTCAGAGCTATTGAAAAGCAAGTTATAGGCTTATATGTGAACTGGTTATATATGAACTGGTTTTTAGTGGATTTTGATTTTCAGATTGAACCAATGAGTGCAGCACTGTAAACCTAAATTGTTTTGTACATTTACCTCAAAGTAACAACAGTTCTGTGGCACTGTTACCATACCAGACACTGCACCCAAGTCATAACCCTCTTGACAGTTCTCAGCTATTCATTTTCTGCTCATTTCCCAGTTCCTCAGAAAATGGACATGGCAGGCAAGCTGTTGTAACAGGCAGGCTTATTTTTTAGACAGTGATAATTTAATAATCCAGAAATAAGACACTTCATATTAAATTTGTAGCCTGAAATACTGGGGCCTGGGCTGTGGGCCCTGGGTTGGAGTTGACCTAAGGATGAGTCATAACCCAGCAACATGTTTTGTGCCCCAAGTGGTTTCAGGCCCCAGAGGCAGAACCTGGTCCACCTGTGTGAGGTCCTGCCTTCCTTCAGGTGCTAGTGGATGGAGTGGTGGGCAAGGCTAGAGGTATATCAACCAGGAGCCAACCAGTTTATGAGAAGGAACAAGAAGCTGATCAGTTTGAAGTGAGAATTCCAGGATAAGAGAGTTCCAGTTGGCTTTTGTGAAAGAGTGTTCTTGTAGAAGAGAGCTCCTGTTGGAACTGGTTGCAGCTTGCTGAGCTCTGTCTCTCTCTGTGGTCTATTCTCACTTGGATTGTAGGAAGAAAGAAGAAGAGAGAGCTAGTGGCACATAGCCTCCCAGATATTTCAGGGAGAATTGGATGTCCTCAACTTTCAGGATATACTGGTTTCTTACAGAAAACCTTGGATTAACTTCACAGTGGGAATAATCTGGTGCTTATGGTTGTTCATAAATGATAAAGCTGGTTGCACTGGGGAAAATACATTCCTATCTGTTGAAGACTTTTCAGTAAATCATAATCAACAATTACCATTAGACGCACATTGTATATAGACAGACATATACAGGCATTAGCAAATAATGTCATATTGGCTTCTACACTAAATTATGGGCATTAGATCAGCAGCTTTAAGCACGATACTTAGCCACATGATACACATGAAGTGTCATATGCAAAGAACCAGAAGTTTCAAATTTTTTTACCTTCTACAAATAATGGAAAACTAACAAAAAGCAAACTCCAAGCAGATGCCAGGAAGAACTTTTTCATGGAAAAGATTAGAAGTGCATTGAGCAGCCTGGTGGGCATTATCATTAAAGCAAAATCACTGAAGCCATTCAAAAAACAATTACATTAGATGACTCCCTGGAGGCACTGAAAGAGAAATAAGTTCCAGTAGGATGAAAAGCCTTAGGTCCTGAAGCTTCATATCTGCTAGACTTCCACTGTATTGAGTAGGCCTACAGATCTGGGATACATGTTATATTAAAAGATATTAGTTTACATCATCAAAGCACAGACTACAATGATAAGGTCAATTAATAAATGCCTGCTGCAGATAAATCACCCTGGCCTGACAAGTTTGGATTGTTCTAAACAGAGGCACACACAGAGTATAGGTCCCTAAATTATCTATTATATGTTAAAGTTAATACCATAATAAACATCTTCCAAATAACTGTGTTATAATGGATTCTTTTTGAGAGACATCATCTTCAAATTCTCTTTTTCAAAGTGATGCATCAGTTATTAGATATTGTATATATAAGGAGGAAGCATAGGAGATTACATCCATGTACATCCTCTAAGGTCAGTATTTCCATTTTATTGTTTGCTGAATATATGCTGTTCTAATTCTTCCCTCTTTTCACTCTTTTTAAAAAATCTGCTTGTTATCGATTTAGCTTGGGATGTATTGTACTTTTTAAAAGTCATTTTATTCAAATTGCTATGCACTTCTAACACTAAGCATGGCAGTACTACTGTAGTGATGAAACTGAAACTTTATCAAAGGCAGAACCTATAGCATTATACTACAGAACCCTATCATGTGATCTATTGCAAGAAAGTTATCAAGCAAAGGACATACACTCATCAAGGAAACTGTCACTGCAAAAACTATTCACAGTACATTATGTTTGAGGAAATAGCATAAAAATTTAATTTTGTTAAATTCTACTAATGGAATAGAAATGAAATATTAACATCTTGAAAAGGCCAGTGTAGCGCTTTCTGGTCCTTCTGGTTAAATTGACATTAAGAATAATTGCATGTTTAGAGGTTAAAATACTGCTACAAACAGAAATGTCATTCTTATTCATAGGGATCCAGTCCACACACTGGAATGTCCAGTGTCCCTAATTTGCAAGTACTGTCTTCAGATACTGCTGATGAAATACAGATTAATGTCCTTACACAGCTTGCAAATTCTTGAATAGTACTAATTAGAATATATCATACTCTTACAGTATTCCACCCATGAGCACCTTGGTCAAAAATATAAATTATATTGTATTTAAATGGTATGAACAGTGCATGCTGCATTTGATGCACCTCTTAAACTTCTCATCTTAAACTGTATATTTGTAGAACAGATCATATAGATTTATGTTCTTTGGCCATCCTCGGAACATGCAGATGGGGACTTTTTGCCAGACGCAGACATTTTGAAGTGTTAATGGAGATTTTCATAGACAAAGCAAGCATCAGTTTCTAATATTCCTAAACTCATTATGGTTGTAGGTCTCTGAGAAGTATCTGCCTGAAGTTTGTCAGCTTCACATGGATCCACTTCTGTCCATGTCCTGGGCTTCTGTTAATGTCAGTCAGTACTGCTGCTAGCTGTCATAAACTAAAAATTTGTAAATAAGGAGTAGAACTACAATAGAAAAAACGTGGTTATTTTATTGTCATTAAACTATTCATTAGGTTCAGCAGCATTTTAACTAAAATATGAAAATTATCATGTACAAACTGGGAACATCCAGTGATACTTTGTAGGATGTTCTAATTATTTATTTTCACAGGATGTTGGATAACTTGTTTTGTCTTCGTGCAGAAGACTCACTTTTTTTAGTGCAGAAATAGTATCTCTATAGACTCATTTAATTGCTCAGCAAAGATCTGGCTAACTGAGTACTTTGATCTCTTTACATATCAGCACATTGTTATTTGGATTTTATTTCTGATTAGAAACCAGGGATACTTGGTATGGCGATAAACCTCTTTTTTTTTCTCTTTCTGTCTTTCTGAGAGTCTGACCCAGTATACTAAAAAGGCAATGTAAAATTTGTAGTGCTGGCTGTGTATTGCATATCTGATTGATATCAAATTCAGTTTTCAGTGGAAAACAGATATGACTGAAGAAATTGTGGATCCTTGAAAATGACCTGATACCAGACTCCTCAGTTTAACATCTCCAAGAAAGTATGAGTTCATCTACTGTAAAATTAAATTCATACCCACCCTACCCCACCTCACCATGCAGTTGGAGGGGCTTTATCTATTGCAATTTTCATGATCTAACTGAAAGAAACAAAACCCAGAATCTACCTATTACTGTCACTTTTCTGGATCAAAAGTAACATCTGCATCCTGTGTCAGGATATGTTGCAAGTCCCACATTATGCAAACGTTTTTTGGAAGAGATGTGTTTCTTCCCCACACCAGAGAGCTATGAGTATCATTTGCATCAGTACCACACCAGGCCTTTGGCCCTGGCAGCTGGCAGCTCAACCCCACCATACCAGGCAGGAAAGCTGACATGACACTTCTGCTCTCCAGAAAAGGTCTTGCTTTGATCTCTGACTTCATTTCTATAGGAAATTCACCTAGTTGGGAAATAGTTCCAGTGATGCTCTCCTATCACAAAACCCATTCTGCTGTCATTAGTGCTGCTTAGGGAAAGCCTGGCTTTCAAGCTCAACCTCATCAAATGTAGGTCAGGACCTGTGTCAGGTGTCTTAGCACTAAGAGGTACACAGTGGAATTCAGCAGTGGAAAAGGTGCAAGCACCTGCCTAGGACAGGATTACTTTCCTTAAATGGACACACAGAATTCAATAAAAAGAGGTCTTCTCCCTACAAATGGCTGATTCTCTTTTTCTTGAAAGCAAAGCATGATGTGTTTTAAGGCAGCTTATTACAAGGGGATCATGAATATGGTTCTTCAAGGAAAAAAATACCCTGGAGGAAGTCATAGTACCATACTAGAGACCTTACATATGTGTAGCACCACTCTGTATATAGAACAACCAGAAAGCATATCACTTGTACTGTCTTATTTCTATTTCCTTGGTAAAGCAGTACATGTAACTATAAAATGCACTGAATTAATCAGAATTTCTGAGAAAACAAAAGGCTCCTTTCTTTCACCTGCAATATTTATGTTGTTGTTGCCGCAGCTATTGTTTCTCTCTTTTCTGATTTTATATGCAGTCTGTTTCTTGAACTAATGGTTCATTTTTCTCCAGTGAAGAAATAGGTTCTGAAACATTTGAAACTCTCTAGAATACACTTTCAAGGCATCTGTCCTAAACTTTCAATGCTTTAGGCTATAATTTATAAAGTACCATCAGTCTGACATTAAAAATAATCACATTTTTGTTATTTTATCTTGCAAATTATGCACTTCATAGCTGTCATTCAGTGAAAAATATCCTGAATTTCATATAAAACTAATCTTTCTGTCATTCCTTGTTCAGTGTCATACTGGAGACGGTGGCAAAAGATGAAAACTCACAAGAACTGATAACCTCTGTATATCAAAATGATTGTAACTTGTTCTGCATTTTCAGATAAGTGTATGAACTATAGAAATGAAGAAATAAACAGAGTATTGTTTTTAGAAATGTCTGTCATTTTTGATGAATAACTATGAGGAACCAGGTTAGAATATATGGATACAGTTATATTTACAGCTCTGGATCCCTGCTAAATGATGCACACAGTAAGAACTGCACATCTCAGTTAAACACAGCAGGCAATGGATGCTGAGTTTTACTCATTACAGTCTGCAAATGTGAGATTCATAAAAAAATAGACAGAAAAATAGAAGTATGAATAGGTTTATCTCCTACAGGCTTCATATATTCTTGTAACAGGCAAGTCCCCAAAAGCTGGCAGTTCAGTATATCATATATATCTTCAATATTAATTTTTGCCTGTGCACTCTCTTTGCATATTTGAGATTTTCCTAAAATTCT
>VYZX01018533.1:0-13685 GCA_013401335.1 Brachypteracias leptosomus
TCCTGTCATTTGGCTCTGTCTCAGCTGACTCTGTACCAGGGGAGCATTCTCTGGGTGTTGCTAACAAAGGTGGGGTTTGCCACTGCTGCTTCTTTTTAGTGTTATGGACACAATAAAAAGTTAGATTAGCTCCAGCCATCGCTGCACAGAGAATCCAGTCTTTAGGCAGCTCTTAACACAATGATACAACCACACATTGTAACAAGAACCTAGGTGTAAATAGAGGCTTTCTGCCTCTAAAATGCTGATACCATTGTCTAGATGGAATCCAGGCATCTTATTAAGGAAAACATTTTTAAATACTGGGTTCCAAAACCTAGTTGTAAACAAGAAAAAATTGCATTAATCCTTCCATATTATATTAGCATAACTGCAATTCATTTGTGGTCTCACTGTATTGATCTTTGAGCCAAAATTTTCACTCGACAAAGGTTCATTTGCAGCTGCAGCTCTCTCCCCTGCTGCTTCACAACAATGTTATAGGAGTCTTTATGCTAACCTCCTTGCATATGTTTTTGAGGCTGCTAAACACTCTTTAGCTCTGAAGTCCTTGCCACCATGGACTTTAAGGCAAAGCTGAGATTTAGAATTTTATTGCAGTTTTTGCAACAAAGTTAAGAAATTTCAGGTTTTGGAGTCAAATCCCTCTCCTGCTTCCTCCTCCCTATCTCCTTCAAATGAAAGCCTTAGGTATTAAGTCTGAAATTGAAATCCAGCCTCCATCCATCAGCTAGTCACCTTGCATTTAGATGTGTTGCACAGCTCTTTTATGGTCAGATAGAGTGATCTGTCTGTCTCTTACCTCTCTCCTTCCAAAGAATATCATTCTGGTTTTGATGGTATCACATATGTTTTATCTCAGTGATCCGTGTGTATGAGATGAGTTTACATGACTATCTTACCATCACTACTTAGGGCTCCATTGGGGACAGCTCATAAGGAGTGTTCCCACATTGGACTACTCACTCAGTCTGGATTCAGAGCCTGTCTTCCTCTTCAGCAGTGCAAAACCAGGGGATCAAAATCACCAGCTATAGGTTGAGACATGAATGGGTAGGTGGACTTGTTCTATTGAAAGTGCTATGAAGACTTTCATGGAGGAAGAAGAAATAATCAACTTACAGGCATAAAGCTGTTGCCTAGCTGTTAGGGAATACAGAGAGGGATCAAATTATAAAACTCAGTCCCATAGAGGCTTTACTGTCAAAGTGAGGTTAAAAAACATTTCTCAAAGGGCAACGCTTTCCTAGTTCAGTGTGGAAAAAGAGTCATAGAATGAATCAGATTGGATGGAACCCCTGAAGGTCCTCTGGGCCAACCACATGCCCAGAGAAGGGCTGACTTCAGATGTAGATTGCTCCCCAAGATTGATATAGCCCACCAACTTACTTAGGCTGTTCTCTGTTCCATCATCCCACTCATTAATGAAGACATTAAACAATCTCAGCCCCAGTATCAAGCCCTGAGTAGCAGCAGTGGAGGGAGCAGAACTCTGCCTTCCTCCATTGGCTGTATTTGGTAGAGGATTCACTAGGACATCTTTTCTCCAAGTGAGAGGTACTAAACCTCTAGTGTAAGATCCAGCTTCTTTAACCTGTGTAAAAGAAACCCCTTTTCTTGCAGGTTAGAACATTCATGGTGAATAACTAAACTAGAGCAAAAACTGAAACCTGAAAGCTTTTCCTGTCTTGTGGCTACAGTATAGGAAATAGTATAATGAAAGTAATTTGAGGTATACAGTAGATTAAGATACAAGAGGCCTTCTATACATTTGCAAGTTTAATCTGAAGATAAATGACATAATTTATTCTCACAAAATTAATTTTGATGAGCAGCTACATTTTCCTAATACTGATTCCATTAGTAATAATATTTATGTAATACATTGAGATCCAAGGGTAGAACCAAAAATTATTACTGTGGTCTTAAAATCCAATTTTCAGAAAAGCCTATTCCACTAAAATCAGAAGGATTAAATCTGTGAAATAAGCAGAAATAATTTCCATCTTGATTTCCTGAGTAGCTCCATTGAAATCAATCTCTGTGACTACGTGCATACTTGAGAAAAGAAACACCCTAGCACTCTGCTGAAGAGAAGCTAAATTACCAATAAGCGCACTTTAGATGCCCAGCTTACTAATGCAGCACTAAATCCAGTACAGTTCACTCCAGGGGAAGAAAGTCTTTCCTAGTTATCACAAAAATTACATATATCCCATATACACATATATGGGAGATAAGTTCTGGTCCTGACTTGACTTAAAACAAGTATTTGGGATTTTATATTAGGTCTTATAACAAATGAACCTTAAGTGAAAAAGTATCTTCAGATAATAAAACCCATGACTATAGATTTCCTCAGGCATCATGCTCTAGTTCAGCCATAGAAATGTGTTCTTTAGTTTGTGTATGTGTGTACATGTGTTCACTGACTCATTTTATGTTGGAGGGTTTTTTTAATAACAAAACATTAAGTGAAACTTTTAACTCCAACTTAAGCTTCAAACTTCTATAATAACTTTTTTTATAATAATCTTTACCTAAAAAAGATATTATTATCAGTGACTTAAGATTTGAAGCATTGATATTACTGTATTCAGCTCAGGTTTCTAACCTAGTCTACCTGCACAGCAAAGACATCCAGTCTGTCCAGGGAAATGTACTTCAACCTCTCCTGGAAATACCATGCTGTGATAACTCCTTATGATAGACTTTTGTGAAGACCTCCCTGCAGACTTCACCATGAGGCATGAACCTACATCTGGAGTAGTGCCAAAGCCACACCAAGAGAAACACATACCTTTACTGTAGTGCTGGAACACTTCTTCAGCAATACTCACTTTGTCTACTTCTAAAACATCTTGCCATTTGAACTTTCTACAGTCAACGGGGAGAAACAGGCATCTGCAAGGTGCAATTAGTCTATGTTAGGTATTTATCTTGGAATAAGATGAGTCATGCACTAGAGGCACCCATTTTTCTGCATTGATTATAAAGGCTAGCGAGTAATTAGCTCAAATGCAAACACCTACACCATATGCCCAACACTAATTGAAATGGATTTTACTCTATCTGTGTCTGAGCTTTGTGGGGAAGCAGGGCAAAAGAAGGTTGCTTATAAAATAGAGCTAATTCATGAAACCCAGGCCTAACAGAGCTCATCTATGTATGAGGAGTTGAGGGAATTGAGGTTACCCCCCCAGCATCCCAGAAAAGGCATTTCTGCTGGTTACAAATGTCTTAGCTTGGCATTCCCTTGTAGTTTGGTTCTCAGCATCCCACAAGGTATACTATGAGTTGAGCAAAAAGGATCCATAACTTTTACCATCTCCTATCATGACATCACTGTCAAGCCAACATTTGGCTTTCTACAGTCCAGGCTTAAAAAGGAGTCTGGCATCACTGAAAGCAGCTGAGGGATGTCTGGGGAAATCTGGAGCTGCACCATACATGTTCCCGATGCCTGTGATGAAAAAGAACCTGTAATAAAACTGATTTTGACACTCTCAAGACAGTTTTCTTATTGATTTGATCATACTAAATATGAAGAAAGAGACTAGCAAACCAGTTTAAAGGGTCATGAAGGTTAAATATAAAGAAAGACAGTGAGAAATGTATCCCAGTTGTGTACCATTTGCATTATAATCAGAATGGGTTTAGTTGAAATGGACCCACCAGAATAAAAAAAAAAGCTGAGCGAGGAATATTCAGAAACACATTCATACAGCTGGACAAAAAACACTTTTCCTGGGTTTTAAGTTGCTTTTGTACATGTTTCTCTCCCCAGATTACTACACAGATCAAAATTTTAAATAAACTAAAAGCCGTCTTGTTCCGAAATGTTTTGGTTGTGTTTAGTTCAAATGTTTGATTTCACCTTGTTAACTCTTTGTTAATGTTGCTTAATTTTTACAATGAATTTAAATGTTGAAAAAAACCTGTTTGCATCCCTCAAAATGGAACATCATACAGAAAAAAAAAAAAAAAAAGATTTTAGCCATCTGGAACACGCAGAACTTTTCTAGAATAGTTCTGACTTTTCTCAACAAAAGTGTTGGTTTTATCAGAATGATTAGGAGCTTGTTTATCAGAAAACTCCCCAGTTCTGCCATTCTCTATCTGTTTTGAGTCAAAAAAAGGGCCTAGTTTTCTTCTGCTCTCTTAGCCAGGAATAGCTGCAATATCACAGTGGGATCACACTGGTATGCAAGAGACCAAGGTGGAGAATGATTCTTGTGATATAGTTTCTACAATACACAAGAAGATGCTCAGCACCTGCCTATAATATGGAGGATATTAATTATTCTGTGTGTGTTCTGGTCCCTTGCTCACAAATGTGCACACATGTACACGCACAGATCTTTCCTTGACTCACAAACCTAATATCCTGTTCCCTGTAAAGTTATATGCAGGCAGCAGCAAGATCTAGGCTGCACCATAGCCACCAGCAACAGTTAGAATCATAGAATCATAGTATTGTCAGGGTTGGAAGGGACCTTAAAGATCATCTAGTTCCACTCCCCCTGCCATGGGCAGGGACACCTCCCACTAGATCAGGTTGCTCAGAGCCCCATCCAGCCTGGCCTTAAAAACTTCCAGGGATGGGGCTTCCACTGCCTCTCTGGGCAACCTGTTCCAGTGCCTCACCACCCTCATGGGGAAGAACTTCTTCCTAACATCTAATCTGAATCTACCCACCTCTAGTTTTGATCCAGTTAAAGCATCTATCTTTTCCTTGATACCTTGGAACTGGCCTCTAGTGCAGATAGTCTGAAAGAGATAATTTTTCTCATGATACTCTTAAAAAACTGCGGTTTCTCTATCAGATGAAAAACCCCTCAAAGGAAGAAAGACTAAAAATTAAGATCCTTGTGCTACACCTTATATGCAAAGTCTAGGAGAATGATTAAGTGAGGGCTGTGAATTTAGGAGTATGATTCCTTCAATCAAAATAAAGTGATTCGGGAGGCCATCACCTCAGATTCTCTTTTTAAAGCTTCACAACTGCCTTTAAAAGTTAAGGATCAAAAGCAATTGTATTATCTTCCTGTTAAAGAAAAGTAAAGCAATTTAGTCTTTGATGTTTAATCCTGTGCTGTCTTTCCGCCTGCCTGTGGGCACAATCCTGTCAGCAGCCTCTCAGGTTGCCTACAGCCTACAGGGCTGGGCTGAGACTTAACAAGTCTCTTCTTCTTGAAGCCAGAGCATGGAAGTCTTCCTCTTCATTAGTTTGGTGGTTCAGATGCTAGACAGGAATGCCAAAGATCCAAAGTCATGTCCTGTGGATACCCATGGCACCTATGACAATGTCACTCCTTGTGACCTGAATTCCCATCAGTGCTAGAGGTGGGGTTTCATTATTCAGTTATTTGAGAAGCAAACTCTTCAATGCAGAGACTGTACTGCACAGGAACCTCTCTGCTGGTCTAAACCAGTTTCCTTTCTCTCTCCTTCTTTCAAGAAGTGCGGTTCTTGCAAATAATCCTTTTTGCCTTTCTTTACCATTATGAACATAGAGAGTAAAGGCACATAAGTTGCTTGTTCCTTTTTTAGTGCATGTGACTCATGCTACTTCAAATCAAAGAGCACCTAGACATAAAATAATTCTTCAAGGCTCAACCTAAACATACAGAACTTGAGAGTGTATATATGCTTTTATGTTTGTATATATAGAATTCAAATAAATACATACTGAATAAAAGCAGAATTTGATCCCATCTCCTGACTGGCAATACCCTGTCAGGCAAGGACACATCTATGGGCTTGTCAATTTAATTTCACTTTCCTACATACTTTGAAAAACAAACAGGCTTCTATAATATATATATGCACATCAATATTTATTCATGATTCTCCTCTTGCACATATGGAAAATTGTATTCAGTTACTGTATTGACTTAAGGCAACTTGTAAGAAATTGAGGAATTTGTTCTGAATTACTGTCTTTTCCCAGTGGTATTGCTTTCACCCATGGAAGACCCAGCACTTCTACTATCTGCCTCAAATTGCCCTGGCAAAGATGAAGAAGATCATACTGAAGAGTTTTCACCATCATAAGAGCAAGATCCTGTTGGAGGAGAGGACAAATCACTCTGATTCAATTGCAACAAATTGAGGCTTTACTGCAACAAAAGTCAGACATTTTTATTCCCTATAAGACAAATTTTAGCTGTGTGTAATGTTAGCCAAAATGTTCATACAAAAAGCTGAAAAAAAATCTGGTTCTTGAGGTAGTGGGTTTGTCAAGGACTGATCTCACCACTCTGGCCCAACATCACCATAGGTGTGGGGTTTTTTTTTCCCCTAGAAACATCATCATTCCCACAGTGGTTTACATTCCTGTGTCAGATTCAATGATGTTTAACTAGTTGTTAGATAGGAAACACTTTTGAGATGAAAGACTGTGAGAGAGCCATGTGAGAATACTTTAACTGGCTGGGGCACTCTGTTGAAATTTTGTTATATTTGTATTATATAAACATCATGTGTGGAGACTGAATTTAAAACAGAGCTTTTAAAAAGCTTAATGGTTATATGACTATTTAGTGTCCCTCTACTGTTATCCTTTGGTTTAAGGCCTAAACTAGGAGATGAAACTGTTATCTCTCTGTTCAGGTCCTATATTCAAGAATCAGTGGAAAATCATCTGGACTGTGAATCATCTGAACTGTAGGAATGAGTTTGAAAAAAATGCAAGATTTCGGCTCTTTCATGCATTAGATGTTAGACAAGAATTTTGAAGAACTAGTTATCAGATTTGGATGCATAATGTGGCTGTCCAGCACCAAAACTCCGTACAGATGTACTCACAGCTGTCCTCATTTTGCCATCTTTTTTTACTGTAATGCAGAATTTGATTAAATATTTGGTTTCACATGAGGCATAATCTGGGCTACATAAGAAAATCAGTGGAGGTTTTGCTATAGATCTCACGAGGTTTCAGAAATTTCCAAATTTAATGATTTCCTCATTAAGAGCACACTATTTTTGGTACCTTTAGTGCTTGATCTCACAGGAGCCAGAGGGCTGTGAGAGCTTCTCTTTCTGATGTATGTGCAATACACACAGGTGCAGGTAAAGCTTAGAAATGTGAATACTACAGAGCTCTGAAACCAGATAAAATGAAAACTAACTGTATGATCTTTCAAACAAAATATCACCACAGCCTTAAGACTTGTAAGCCAGTCTCATGACAACTCAGAGCCTGGCAATAGAGAATGCATTCAGTATGTGAAAAATATTCCATTTTATAAGAAATATCTGGAAGGTTTGGATTATTTGCTTTGTTCATAAATAACCATGTTTTAATATGCCATTTGCATGAAGGTTCGTAAACAAGACTGCTAGGTGATTAAAAAAAAACCACAGCAAAAAGCAATTTAGGGAATTTAATTTGAAGACTACTTTGCAAGTAATATTCAGCACATTTTCACCAGCTCTGCTCAGCAATCTCTAAGCAGCTTTCAAAGTCCCTACAAATCTGATGAAAGGTAGTAACTCAACAAGTGAACTGAGCTGATGCTAATCTTAAACTTGGTGCTTTTACTATACTTTCAGAAAGAGAATATATATCCTTTGGAGATGTTTTTCTCCATTTCTGTCGAAGCAGAACTTCTGCAGCATGAGAGGATGTGCTTTTAGTATGTTTATTCATTTAGGGGAAAGGTCTGCTGTCTGTAGAAACAAAGCCATCGTTCTCATACAGAAGACAGAGTGTAGGCACAGCCATGGCTGGAGGTGGCTTTTCTGCTTCCCTTGGGCATGTGCTGTATATCACTGATCTGGAATGGTGCTGAGAAGGTTTTTGTTGTTAAAAAAAAAAAGAAAAAGAAAAAAGAAAAAGAAAAAGAAAGAAAGAAGTATTCAAGAGCAAGGAGGATTTCCCAAATATTTATGTCTTATGTCTTAGTGGGACTATGAATGAAGGAGCAGCTCTTCATGAATATACAAATAACTGGAGTAAACTGGATTCTGAGCCCCGCTCTGCATAAAGCCTCAGAAAAAAAGCAGACAAAACAGCCAAAGCAGAGTCCAACATTCCCTTTAAATTACTTTCCCACATGATTAACAATGCCACCCCAAAAAAATCATATTTAGTAAAGTCTTCCTAATTCTATTAGTCCGGGGAGGAAGAGGAGGAAAGATATAAACTAGATGTGGCCTTTACAGCTTCTGCATTCTTGGAAATGTGCGGACAGGAACTGGTGCCCTGAGCCTTTCCTATGTACAGACCCACAAACAGCCGGGGAAAGTTATAGGATCATCTAAATAAAATGCATGAGCACTGCTGGTGGCTGGTAAAATACCAAACATGCAAATACCATTGATACATGGCAGCATTAAATTGCAAATGCATGCTGCAGTAAAGGGTGTGCAGCCACTAAGAAATGTAAACTATTAATACCAGCTCTTCAATAAATAAAGCCACAAATCATGCCAAGACTTGCCATGAGTGCTGCAGAGTGTATCAGCAACTGCTCTGTTTCTTTTTTTCAGGAAAATAATCATGACAATGACAAAAAAAGTTGGCAAAAAAATGTAATGAAGTGAAATAATCATAACATTAATAATAATCTTGCTTCCTGTTTAACAACAGGTAAAATACATTTGCTAGAGCTGAAGGAAATATTTTTCAGGCGTCTACCTTAAGCCTGATTTTTATTCTTTTCATAATTCTTTCTGCATTGTCCTGACCACATGTAGGGCCTTGAAGTAGGAATAGGGATCTTTTACTCCTGCTTTAATCATAATACATGTTTTTATAAAACTATTTTAACCATTCAGTCTCAAAACACTCTGAACAAGAAGTCATTTGTCCTAAAATGGGGCAACAAACTGCATGAAAAAGCAGTTCCCCTGGTCATCACATAGGCCCCAAAGGAGGTCAGGAGCAGAAGAGTTTCCTGGGTGCTAGTGCAATTCCCTCTCCAGTAGATCCCTGTTTGCAGTCCTGCTACTTGTGGGGCCACACCAGGAACTTGAGGGTTTGTGCACGCTGTCATTGAAGTCAAAGGTACCTTCTGCTTGAGGGCAACGGTGCAAGAACAGGTCTTTGGAGAGAGGATCTGTGCTGGCATCCTTTCTGTGTCATGACTTCCCGATGTTCATAAGGTCTTGGCATGAGACAAACCCCGCTCCTCTTTAGGCAGGGGACTGAGGCAACTGGGAAGGAAAACTGGGGTGAAAACAAAGAACTGTAGTTGAATAGTACTTCTGAACAATGGGACTACATTTTCACACAGAGCCCAGCAGTGAGTTTAATTAAATACAACACATATTTACTTACTGAAAAATCCCATTTCATTAACATAAACATATAGGAGAGCATCAGTGCATGACAGCCCATAGGGCACTGGGGAAAATCTGTTTTGAATTTTGTGCATCAATCAAGTGATTCATACGCACAGTATTTGCAACTGATGGATGCCTGAATGGAGTCTAGTGATTTTTACACCAGGGTACACCACTAAAAACCTCTCATTAATAGATAATCAGCTTCTGCTGATCAACTCCTCGGCTGTATTCCAAAGCATCTGTTTGGCCTGTTTTGTGATTTAGAGCTGCTAAGTGTGATGAAAGTAAGCTTGTGTTATTTCTTTACTCATTAACCTTATTATACTATTTCACCCTCAGCAGTGAATTTTTTTTTCTTTTAAAGAAGGATGATAAAAAGCTAGTGAAAAATACATTATCCCACTAACCGCCCCATTATTTCATTATGCTTGTGCTTACAATGTAATAGCGAGAGCCATTCTAAACAAATAATATTTTTAAAGAAACAAACTCATGAGAATAGTTACTTTTTTTTTAGCCAAATTGGAAAGTTTATCACTAGACTTTTAGACTTCAAGTTAATTTGGTGGGAATTTTTTCCTACTAACATTACACAATGAAATGAATGGGAAATTAGTAAGTGAAAAATTACTTAGAGGAATAACATTTTTTACTCAAGGCATGTAAATTGTTTATCATTTGCTTTTCAGAGTGATATTCTAACTGTTGCTTTAAGCTTTTTTACCCACTGCATACTTCAAAATGCAGGGATTTTTTTAAAGGGTACTAGCTGTGTCTATGAACATATGGTGGTTTCCAGCTTTGTTTCACATTACTGTACCTGAAGCTATTCATGGTCAGATCACTCATGTAACATCTATATATTGTTTATATATTTCAATTTGGAGGTAAAGCAGACAAGGGCTAGTCACACATAGATCAGATTTGTTACTAGTGTTTTCTCATGACTTATTTTCAGGCCCTATTAAACCTGATACAATGATAGGTGGAAAGAAGAGAGAAGGCTAAATAAATAAAACAACAGTAAGCTTTGAGGAATAAAAAAAAAAAGCTCTCAGACCAGCTTTAATTTGTTTCTTTGAAAATCTTAGCTGTTAAAAGCCTAACATACAGCTGACATCCAAATTACAGCCCTAAAGGTATTGCATGCAGGGCTCTGAAAAGCCTTTTTACTATCTACCTACTCTTTTTTTCCAGGTTGCTTTAGCTCTGTGGATTAAGCAGCAACCCTGAAAATGTTATTTGCTCAACAAGATCTGCAGAGCTCAGTAGCAATCCAGGATCTCCAAGGTAAATTCAGCCAAAACAGATGCCATGGTGCTCTCAGTGCTCTGGTTTGTTGGTAACCCACTGGCCCTCTTCTGACCAAGCTGTGGTCCTTGGCCCATTTCCCATGATGTTGGCCCAAATGGCAGCTTGCCTCTCTGTGAGATGCCATGTCCTGAATACGTTTGCCCTTGCTCTGAGGGAAAGTGTCCAGAGCCAGCTCGTGCTGGTAGAAGCTCAGTCCAAGCTTCACTCCATGCTCACATAATTCTGCTTACATGAACAAGGAGAGAATATATGGGAACTGGATCCCTCTTCAATGATACCTTCTGGAATCATAAACTTCTTCCTATTTCCATGTGTGTTAGAGTATGTCAGCCTCCTACCTCGCACCTTATTATTATAATCATCATCCTGAAACATTTATATTTTCAAACTGTTGAAACTTTGCTTTTAGAATCTCACAAATTTCATTTAGTGAAATGAATTTAGTGATACTCAGTAAAGCCACCTCACCGACTGTGCATTCTGTAAGTGGTCAAGGTTTAGCACAAGCTTTAAAACAAATAAACATGGGTAAATGAAAAATTTAAATAAACCCATTTCAACAACAGATGTAGAACAAATTACACAGCAGTGTCACTGGCTCAGAGTGTCCTGAGCTGTGGGGCTTTCAGGAGATGTATTTGGCACATGACCTTCTTACTTCTCTATCATTCGTACTTTCTGGGAAAGGGATGTGACATCAAGAATTCCACCTGTTGGGTTTCATTTGTCCCTAGTGGTTATTGGCAACCCCCATGTAAATTAAAACACTTCTGTTTTTCAAAACAGCTTCATTTGTCCATGGCTGGGTTATGCTGAGTACAAGTCTGCTGCAGCCTGGAGCTGGGGCCATCATCTTCAGCTTTTCTCAAGGACCATGCGAGACCCTGAGAGCTTATGTTTTCCAGCTGCTGTGATCTTGGAGGTGTTTCTGCACTGCACATTGTACCTTTGATTTTTAATGGATCTGGCCCTTGCTGTTTTGAATTCCAAGAGAGAAACCTTATGAAAATGAAATTATCATAACCAAGATTTATCAGCAGTTGAGCAAAAGACTTTCTGCTTAGTTTAAACAACAATCTGAAGATACAGTTAAAATATCTCTTACCCATGAGTCAAGTCCAGGTACAGACCAGCCTTCTAAACACCCTCTAGTGGCCCTGTGCATCATTTCAAGTTATGAGTCTAGTTTTCACAACCACTTAAGAAATATCTCCACGTAAGTGAATTAATTTACTGTATTTTGCAACCAAATCTCTTCCCAGGCAGAAAATTATATTTTTTTAATTTATTTACCTACTTATCAGTGAGAAGAATAATCTGTCTCAGCATAAACAGATGCTTTGTATGCAAAAAACATTTATAACTGCTACCCTTTTTTTTCTCTTCACAGAGGAACAGAGAGATTTGTACATTTCTAATGTCACAGACTCCTTTTTGGTTCAAGCTGTAATTTATGTTTCAGAGTTTAGGTAGAGAAAACTGCAACATTTTATCACTAGATATAACTCAAATATCTCAAAGCAAACTTAATTGTTTTGATATCCATTAATGAGCTAAAAATCACAGGCAGCTTTTCTGGCTTAACTTCGTTGGAGTCCATGGAGTTAGAGCAGAATGAGAACCAGATATTCCTCACCTACAGGGGCATGATATTCAGCAGGTCTAGGTGTGATTTTTCTCTGTCCACAGGATATTTGAAATATCATTCACTATGGGATTTCCAATGATAAATGGTACATGTAAAATGCATGATAAAGTATGTCAGTAACCGGGGGAATAAGATTTTGAAGAAGACAGAATGTATTCCTGGAAGGTCTTTTTACAGCACCAAAGTTAACTTGCCTTAGTTTCACAACTACCTGTTTTCCCACAAAGAAAAGCAGACTTTGTTCTCTGACCTTCTGGTAGTGTCCATGTCACAGCATAAATTGTTTGACCCTAAAAGAGTCATATACGTAGAAGCTAAGAACTGCAGTCAAAATGCATGGACTGCTTCATTGTATCAGACTTCATTGCATCTTCTGGATGCGGAAAGAAAACACTGGAGGCAAGGAAATCTTCCAAATACCATGGAGGGACTTGAAAACTTTAGAGATGCTGAATGTTCTTGTCTAAAACAGCCTCCTCTGGACCCAAAGTTTCACTGAAAGCCATTGCTCCTTTCAGTCTAGTGTGCCAAAGCTAGCTTCTGAAAATGAGATGCAAGTTCTTAGAGCACATACATAATTCCAATGATTTTATTTGCAATGGAAGTAAAGAAATGAACAAAAAAGAAATATCACCTGGGTGACCAGAAAATTAGCTCCTGTTAAAGTCTCATTCTATTAAAGTCTCATTTCAGCTCTCTGGCTATGACCAGGAAGGCTGATGTTTTGCCTCCTTTCCAAAAGACATTCTGTGATTCATTTATGTAGTTATTTTTGAATGAGAGTAAAAAGCTGTCTTAGCTTTTCTGGCATCTGATAGGCTAATTGAAATTAATATAAGCACAATTAAAATTAGCTAATTGGTCTACAACCTGGTCTTTAAAAGCATGCCACAGTGGGCAGCCAGGCAGAGCAACACAGTCAGTGTTCCAAGTGTCAGCCTTAATCAGCATCCAGGCAGCTCAAATCTCTGGAGGGTTTACTAGACACCTTCTCTCATTATCCCTTTCCTAAGGAAAATACCACATCCTCAAATCAATAGGAATATTTGATTGAACTATAAATATACCAAATGGAATAATCAGCTTCAAAGAACAGTGTCTCCACATCAGTAATAATTCTCAAGAAAATCATTTTATTTTCAGTGAGATTTCTTGACATGGTTCGAAATGGCCCATTTTCCTCTTATTCTCGCATTTCCTGCCCTTCAGACTGATGTGCTATTTTAATAGCAATGGTTTCTGTCACTTTTTGCATCCCTATTTTGTCTAGGAATATGCTTTTCTTTGTTTTAAATGACTGCAAGAAGTAAATGGTATGCTATCTCTATATATTATTGCTTTTCCAGTAATGCATGCATTATTTACTGCCTTAATTTTTAAAGCATGAGTTCTTTTTGTCAGGACTGTTTTAAATCATCAGTGTAGAAAA
>VYZX01018533.1:25490-44491 GCA_013401335.1 Brachypteracias leptosomus
AGTGTCTTGCATCTCAAAGAGTCTGAATGGAAGAATCGCTTCACTGATGCAATGCTGCCCTCTCTGAACTGGAGGGTAACAACCTCTTTGTGTCTGACAGAAATTTTGATCAATCTGAATGGGGCAATTCAGATTTTTAATAGTCACTATAGTGCTGTGATCCTTGGGGAATTAATGGATAACCAAATTAGACAGAGACAGAACTTCAGATAAAGAAATAGTGCTCAGCTTGGTTTTTCAAGGAATTGGCTTGGCTTCCACCTTAGCAGGGTAAAATATTCAGGCCGTATAAACCAGTGTGACTCTATTGAAGTCACCAGGATGATACTGATCCATAGCAATTTCAACAGAGCAGGAAGAAGGTTTTAGGCAACATTGCTGCATTTAAATTCCTAATATCAGTGTATAAAGAGGGAAAAAAATCAAAACCCAATATCAGATACCGATACAGACCTTTCCAAAGTTTAAGAGCCCTCTCAGCACAGCTCACATCATCCAGCTTTGCTATTTACACACAAAACATAAAATTTGTCTAGTCAGAATGACAGTCTCAATGACTTCAAGGAGATGGGCTTTTGAATTATCCGGGAAAGCCTCTGTACAGTGGCATTAAACTTAAATTTATGGATATGCTACTTAAAATCTGAAAGTAGCAAGTTCATTTTTACAAACAGTGAAGAAGATAATTTCTTTGCATAATTAAACAGCCAGTGGTGTCATTAAGCTAACTTACTTCCTTTGCTTGTTTGTGATATGTTGTCTATCTTCTCTCTACATTAGTGCTTGAGCTCCAAAGACAAGCTTTCTGTAGTTCTTAAAAAAACCCCCCTCAAAACCAAAAAACATTTTCTAAGACCATAATCATGCATTTTTTCAAACATACAAATGCCTGAGAGTTATTTTCTTCATGAGAATAGGATAACAGAAATCACTGCACTCCAGTCCATCAGTTCAGTTTCTGACAGGAGATGGTATTCCATGTTTCAGAAGAAGGTAAAAGCCATCCTTGACATGGCAGGTGGTTTTTAATATACCCCTAACCTCTGGTATCCTCTCATCTCTAATAGTGTTTGATTGGCTCAAGTCCAGGAGGAAGAAAAAAGCTAAATGTGTTCCCAAATGTTAGCTTTTACAATTGCATATCACCATATTTTTATTATCCCTATATACCTTCAATACTTACTGTGACCTATCTATGTATTTTTAGCATCTATGCCATGGTGAAGTTGTGAGTTCCAGCTTAAGTTACCAGCTAAATGAAAAGATATGTTCTTTATGAAGTTCTGAATTTGCCATATCCTTGTGTCATTGAATGTGTCCTTGGTGTAGGGTTGGAGGAAAAGGAGAAACAAAACTCCCAATCTTTGACCCTTGCACTGTAACTGCATAAAGAAGCACAAGACTGAAAGCCACTATAAAAAAAAGGACTTCCAAAAATGTACTGTGATTTGTGTGAAAAGGTTAAAATGCAAAGGAGAGAAATTTGGTGAAAATTATATTGGACTGGATCGTGAATCACTTCCTCACAACCCTCCCCAGAAAAGTAACCCTGCTAATAATCAGAACAAATAGAGCAACACTTCTTGTTCAGGAAAGGCAGAGGAGTCTGGAAGGCTCAAAGGAGGCACAGATGAACAAAATTCCAATTTAAATTCCACAGCGATTCATGTAGAAGTTCTGCGGCAGGGCTTTATTCAAAGTTAAAAGATATGTGTTTTTTATTTTGAACAAAGCTTTCGAGAAAGTGTCTACCAAAGAAATAACTCATCATTCTTCAGATGATGAGTGAAGAAAACTAAAGCAACTGGACACTGCAACTTCAGTTATTGATCAGGCTCATAATACCATCTTCTCAATTGAGATACTGGGAAGAAATTTTGTAATGGGGAAAACACAGCAAGATCTGAGAGAAAAGATATTTGCTTCATCAAAAGAAAAAAAAAGTAATTCACTTATGTGGAAGTTGACAACAAGAAAAATGGAAGAGGAAAAGATCGCCAGATCACCCTCAGTACAAGGCTCTGGAAAGCTTTATTTGAAAGTTAATGAATTAAATAGGAAGTGCTAGATAGATTGTTGCCATGGGCCACAGCCTGTAAGACCAAATCCTGTCAGGGAAAGGTGAATTTTAACTCTAAAACTGCAGCTTCCTGGGAGCAAGTGAATAAAGAGCAAATCTTAGCTCTCGTTTGGAAAAAAGAAGAAAGCATAATATTTAATCCTTATGACCACAGAGCAAAGCTGAATACTCTAATGTGAATAAACCACAGATGTTTGAAAAATGTGATGAAGAAAATTTGTTATTTATTATTTTGAGGTTTCCCCATGTTCAAATATAGCCTCATGATTTGTGAAGAGTCCCCTATTTTTCTTGAATTTGAAATTGGGAGGATCAGCAATGTTGCCTTTCCATGAATCCACAAACCTCATGGAAGAAGAGTGAGGTTGTGAGCCTCTGACAGCAAGAAGCACAGCACAGGGCAGACACCAAGCTGGTTTTGTACAACTTAGCAAAAGAATTGGGAGAAGTTAGTAGAGGCAACCTGTAGTCTGACAGGATGCAAAGGAAGGTCAACAAAGTAAATTAAATCATACAGATGCAGCTAGCTTGTATTCAGGACTTGAACCAGTTAGTCTAACCCTAACCCAGATACCTTGGTGCAAATGCACCCTGAAACTGCACAAAAAAAGAACCTCCAACATAAGACTTCTGCTTCCCTTTTCAAGGTTCTTGTGGCCATCCTTGTCTGCCATTTATAGAAAAGCAAAATAAATATCAACAATCTAAATTTCTGCTGCTACTTTCAGAAAAAACAATTTTGTAAAACTAGCATCATCCTATTCTGACACATCCAGAGTTGTGCTTAAGGTTGCTTTTATAAGCTGTAGAGATGATAGCAAGAATTTGATGCTTTTCTCTGCTTTCAAACCTTAAGATCCACTGCAGCTTCAAGAGACAAAAAGAAGAGTGTTTCTGTTCATTCTTGTGCATTTACCACTGATTTGCTCACTAATGTCTTGCCGTATCCAGCTGACTTTATATACTAAAGAAAAAATAGCTGGACAGGTGATACTAATGTCATCATTTGTCATTCAGATAACAGAACTGAGATTAATTTGGGCACTGCATATTGAGCTTTTCAGGGATTAATGTTTAAAGCCTCAAACCAAGAAAATAACTTCAGGTGAGCAGTTGGTCCTGTACTGCTGCATTTGTGAAATTAAGTGAACTGAATTAATTTTGAGAACCACCAAGAAAAGAAATTCTGAATGTACATTTTTAATCTAGATTTCCCAGTATAGTCCTATACAGGAGTATTCCTTTAAATCAGCCATAATTATATCTGCTGTATTTGGATATTTGTCATTTCAGTCAAGAATCACTCCTTGATTACCAAGGGTTGGCATTCATTCTTTTTGTCACTGAAAAATTAATCTTCCTTGATATGCAAAAACCTTTTGGAAATAGTCTATGACCTCAGTTTTCATGTACCAATTCCACTGACACTAATTAGGAATCATAGGCTGTGTCCCAGAAGACTCTATTTAGCCCAGTGAGGACTTTGTTTTTGCTGAGTTCACATGAAAAATTTTCAGAACAGAGCCAAAAACCCCAAATGTCCTATCAAAGACTGTATTAGATCTCACAACCAAATGGAAAACAGAAGTTCAGCTAGTTTAACTCTTCTATTCCTTTTAATAAGCCTCACAATTAACAGTTCACAATATATCTGGACCATCCCCACTGATATTTCACATCCTTCCCAAACATTCAGGTCTATGCAGCTCTAGAGTGCAACTTGAAAACTCTTTCACCTCAGTAATAAATGAGCAAGGACAACATGCTTAGTGAAACAGGCTTTGTGTGAAGCAACCTCTATTTCTAGAACATGATTTTCAAAAGCTCTTAACCTCAGTCTAAGATTTCCAATTGAAAACAGTAATAATATCTTCATTGTGTGCAGTCAGGTCAGTGCTAAAGACTTTCTATCATACTTGTTTTTCATAAAAAGTGTCCTTGTTTAAGTGTGTCCCGTCATTATCACTGTTTTTTCATTTGAAAGCCTCTGTAACCCTATTCTATGTTTGCACTGAGCTGTAAATTGAGAAAAATCATTTTTTCATAAGAAAACAATAATCTCTTCAGCATTAGGAGACATAAAGAAAGAAATGTATAAATTGCAGCTGGGCAAGGTCAGCATTAAGTACTGGAGCTGATTGTTGGCATAGGATCATAGAATGGTTTGGATTGGATTGGATTGGCTTGGAAGGGACCTTAAAGATCACCTAGTTTCAAACCCCTGCCATGGGTAGGGACACCTCTCACTAGACCAGGTTGCTCAAAGTCCCATCCAGGGATGGAGCATCCACAGCTTCCCTGGGCAACCTGTGCCAGTGTCTCACCATCCTCGGAGTAAAGAATTTCCTTCTAATTTCCAATCTGAATCTACCTTCTTCTAGGTTGAAGTCATTACCCCTTGTCCTATCACTAAAAACCCTTGTAAAAAGTCCCTCCCCACCTTTCTTGTATGTTCCCTTCAGATACTGGAAGGCCACAATAAGGTCTCCCTGGAGTTTTCTCTTCTTCAGGCTGAACAACTCCAGCTCTTTCAGTCTGTTTTAATAGCAGAGGTGTTCCAATCCTCTGATCATCTTTTCACCTGTTCTTATCCACAAAAACAGGAGCTGTTTGGGGGTCTTTTGGAGTTCCTCTGTAAATCCATCCTTCCACACTTTAAAAGGAAACAGGTAGGACTATATTCGTAGTTGGTCTCTAAATACATTTACTCAGCTTGACATTTTCTCTGTTCACATTAGCACTGCTGAAATTTGAGGGCAAGAGGGGAAGGGAATCTGTGTTTCTGTGTGAAAAATGGCGACATGTTTTGCCAATTTTTAAATGAAAATTTGCCTCCATTTTGCAACGAGCTCCAATTTTACATTCCAGGGAGCTCAGTCTAGATTAAAGCCAAGACAAATTTTCCCTTTCTCCCCATATGAGCTTGGTTAGAGCTGTGCTGGGCAACTCTCCCTGCAGACAGGCAGTTCAGCCAGTGAACCTGTGAGCCTTACATGTCAGTTAGTAGAGCCTCGTAAAAATACAAAAAATATAACCAGAAGTCACATAAATAAGAGAACCTTTAAAGATTAGACAGACACTGATTATTTGGAATCATGGGGTAAGACTTTAAAGACTAGAATTGTTTGGAAAATTTTCTTTCTATTTTACATATTTTGGCATCATTTTTTCATTCGAAGATAGTTTGAAATCTGTAAATCACAAAATACAGAAGCATATTTTTCATTATAAAGACATCTTGAAGGACGCCAACCCTTTGACAATAATTTTCCATCTCCCCCCTTCTTTTTTGCTGCCAACATCAGTTATAGCATTCTCTTATTCACATTCCCAAGCATAAATATGGAGATTTATTGTAACCTATACACTCACATAGCTAGATTTCAGCAAAGTTAGCAATACTTAAAATAAAAATCCAGTTCTGATACCTGAATTGTTCATTGCTTCTCTGGTTTTGGGGGTTTTTTTTCTTTTTTCTCAAAGTAGTTTGACATATTAGCATGAAAAAGAAAGATTACAATGTTTTTTAAAATCCCACTAGTAGCAGAATTTCCAACATATATTCTATGAAAAGAATAGAGTAGTATTCTCTGAAAATTCTTTTTTTTTCACAAGATAACACAGCTGTTAAAATTATGATAACATTGCATTTATTATTGTAGTTTTGACCTTAGAATAGATTAATTGATATTCTATTTTGTCATCTTCTGAAAAAACAAAACTCCTTGCCTTCATTCTTTACAGAAATCTTCCCATAGTTTTGGACTTATAAAGACAAATACAGAAGATTCTATAAGAGGAATAGGATTTATTCTAGCTAGACGAACAGATTTGACACCCAGGTCAAACACTATTACAACCTGTATGCTTCAAACATAGACGGAAAGTTAAATACTGCACAGACTCAAGTCAAGCATCACAAAACCAAAAATGTTTCACAGCCCACATACTTCTTTCTATATGTTCTCAGTGGTTCAGTAATGAACAACATGCTGAGACAACATTTGAAGCACTGCAATGATGCACAAAGTGCACAAAACACAAATTAATATATTTATAGGCTGAAATTCACTGCAGCCACAGGAATCCACATAATCAGGTTCTGCAAGAGGGGAGAGGATGCTTGGGGAGGTGAAACAAATTCACAAGCCAGACTATGAGGCTGCTTACTCTCTCGCCCTCTCTCTCAGCATGCAGCAACCATGTTCCCACATCATTTTTTTAAAGCCCCGATATTACTGGAACTTTACAAACATAAGTCTCTAGCTCCATGTGCCCTCACCTTACTCTAGCAAGTGTTTTAAGGAGGAGAACCTTCTGCTCAGTGTGCATGAGGTACTCAGCTATCTCAGTCATGCTTTCTAACTTCTTTTTCTTAGGAAGACAATGAAGGGGTATAAAGTTTTGGACCAGCTGCCAGCAAAGGTTTTCCTACACTTGGTCTCAACTCCAGGTTTCTTGTGGTTTCTACTATCTGGAGCAGTCCTTCCCAAAGAGAGCTACTCTATTGGCCATAGCGCAAAATGAGGACTATTTTGGGAGACTACCAGTATTGCACAGCTGACATTTTATAGAGCAGATTTCAGGACCTGACAGAACCATCCCTCTCTCCTCCAGCAAAGAGCCCCATCAGCATTGAAAAACAACAACATAGCTCTGCAAAACCTTGCACCCTGTGAGCTGCTAAGCCCAAACCACTGCTCAAACCTGAGCAGTGCCTGCTGGTGGTCTGGCTCTAGGAGTCCTGATTAAAAGCAACCACACGTTTCACTGAAGACCAGGGTCTCAAGTCAATAACACGATGAGATATTTAGGGACGAACTGAGCAGAGCAAGAAAGTGAATGTTCAAAATTGATCAAGTTTTCTCTTTCCCCAGTGGATCAGAATTTACAATATGCTTCTCCTTCCCGTCTGTGTGTGCATGTAGTGCTTTCCCCTGCTCCAAAACTACATACACACATATTTGCTTTAATATCCCATCTGCATAAACAGGGCAACAGTACTTCATGGATTCGTTACAAGGTTAAACTCAGAAGCGTTTAAGAGGTTGTCAGGCCCTGTTAATACAAGCACTGAGAAGGAGGCTGTGATATACCAAACAGAGCCTTGCTTTTGAATTCCCAGCATCTCGGCTTTATTCTATCTTTACCATTAAGCCACGCCTCAGTTTCCCCACCTGTAAAAGTGTGTATAATCACACTGCCCCCCTTTCAGGACTGCTTTCATGCAACTCACCATAATCCTCCTTTTTTCCATATTTACACTGAAGAAAGCAGGAATTCTGTTCAGATTTGTCAAAAGAGCGGATGCTTACAGGTCTGGTGCTGATAAAATATGGCCTGCTAGCTTGGCAAAGCCACATGGAACAAGATGAAAAATCTGCTCATTTAGTTTCCTGAGAACAAACATACAAAATGAATGTCACGCATTTCAATAACAATCGGCGTCTATGTAGTTCAAAGAAAAACTTCTGGTCCAAGGAGACAACAGATTTTATTATACAAATTAGGAATAGCAATCGCCTGCCAAGACAAAGGAGCGCTGATCAGAACACAGCGCACAAGGAAGGAAGAAAGGAACTCATATTTAACCTGCAGAATACTAAAATTCTTTCTAGTCGGCTTGTGTGTTAGGGAGTTAAGTTGAAATTGCTTCTGCCTGCACAGCTCAGCATGCCAAGGAGTACATGATGAGATTCCACATCAGCTCTGTAAAGGCAGCTCTGGGGAAGCCATGCCCAGCTGTCCTGGGAAGGAGCGGACACCACACCTCAGCCGCAGCAGCTGACCCTTGGCTGCCCACACTCCTTTTTGCTCCCCAAAACTGCCCTGGTCCCATTTTTATAGGATACTTATAAACCTTTAATAAAAGCTAAGGCTTGCTATCCAATCTATCATTTTTTGTAAGTGTTACCAGTACTGGACAAAGAAAAGGTCAGATTATTTGCAGGCAGGTGACTAGCAGCAGAAGTTGCCCTGTGGGGAGCCTTGGCTCCAGACAAAAGAAACCAGTTGGGAATGAGGTCAGCAGAGGGGAAACTTGCTAAATCTCCTATCTTGCTAAATTTCTTATCTTGCTAAATCTTTTTGCACATCAAGCCTGCTTCATCTAGCTACTGCCTGGTCTTCTCTGCTAGACTGGGAAGGGTAATTCCTTGAAGGAGCTGGAGTGAATGGGAGGTAGGAGGCAGAGGATCTGCCCACAATAGCAAGGGAAAATACTGAGGGTGATGGAAGAGAGCCTGCCCTGCTGCAGCATCCTGGGCTATTTAAACCCACTGAGTTGTCCCATCTCTGGACTGATTTGTACCTGAATCAGCAACACCTGAAATGAGAAAACACAAAAAGGACTTAGGGATTATGTTTGGCTGAAACATCTCCATCAGCTTCTCCCTGCTCCCCAGGTACACAGACAAAAATAATTTTCAAACTGAGTCTTTGTTGACATATGCTGTTACAGATCTGAACATGTAGCACTACCCTAAAACAAGAAGAGGTAAAAGAGTAGCTATAATTCTACTCTGCCACACTCCACTGCAAATCTAAAGTAGAGCCATTTGTCTAGTTCAGCTTAAATAATGTAATTTTTTAATATTAAAATATAACCACCTCTGGTTTGAATAATGTGGAGCATTCATTAGGCCAGTCTGGTTTTCAGGTGTTTGTTCTGGTACCTTGTCCAACCCTGATCCATCAAGACCAGATGTGAATGGTGTTTGGGAGCTCAGCTCCTCCAGCATATGTAGATCCATTTTTACAATATGCTGTATCCTGTCTGACATCTGAGCATGGAGCTCATCCACACATGACCTCAGCTCCTATCAAAACATGCTAGGTCCTGCATGAGTAGATAATAACAGAATAGAGTCAAAAGTCACCATAGCACCCACTTCTGCTTTGAAAGGCAAGTGCAAAACCTCCACTTACTTCATTGCAGGGAAAAGGTGGGGAGCAAGGCAGGGTGCTATTGAGCCAGCATAAAATCATTTGCTCTCTGGCAGATTTAGAAAAACATTACTTTTTAAATACACCATGGTTTCACTATCTCTCAGCCTTTGCTTGCAAACTAAATTCTCGTGATAACACAGGCATGACATTTTTCTTCCCTTTTCCTTGACATCTTAAGAAAATCTAGCCCACCATTTTGATGAAACACATTCAGAAGGAATTTCCTTGTTTCCTAACACTGAGCAACAGACCCTCTAAAATGTTTATATAGAGCACATTTTCCTGGGCCTGCAGAGAATGACTCGCGCTAGATATATGCCAGATCAAATACAGCAAATAATCAGCGAGCTGGCACATTGGCTGGCCTGAGAAAAGAGCATTTCACTTGTCGGTCCCACTGTACCTACAGCAATAATTTTCAGGGTGATGTTCAGCAAGAGGATAGACTGTCCCACACTATCTTCCTGCTTCAAAGTCATACAAATTAGCACAAAATAGACAGCTATACATTGTGAGAAGGCCTTTCTGGATTGCTCCCACATGGCACTGAGCACTCTGGCTCAAGGCCATGCTGTGGCTTAAGCACTGATTGTCCCATTGGCCTTGGTGGCTACCGATGGGAGTCAGTGTCCCCGAATGTCAGGCCTCAAGGACTCATCTTTTAAATACCATTTTAAAAGGCATTTGGGCACCTAACTATATTCTGCAGATTTAATTACTGCATAAATCCCATCTGTGTAATAACCCCAGAGCACTAGGATTAGAGAGAAGGTCCCTCAGCTCCAAAACAGAGAGTTTTGCTTGTGATTGCTGGGAGGAGTGAAACATGAACTCTCTAATAAATGGTTTCCATTTGGTGCTCAGCTCTGCCATCCACACATAACAGGTTATAGTGAGGTTTAAGAAAGGAACTTAATGACTCTGCCTCAATATCCCCATCTTCAGTAGGGGCTTGTTCCAAGGTTGCACCATCCCTTCTGCCGGACAAGGCCCACTAGAAGTGTGTACGGCTCTGAATGCAGAAAGTGATGCTGAAGAGCTAAACTATGTAGCAGTTTGTGAAAAGTGTTTTTCTCTACTTCTGTAATTGTTACAGAATTCATTTTTTGTATTTTACTTTGCTAACTGCACATCCTAAACCTACCAACCACTATGGCTAAACACCGCTCTGGGAGAAGAGAATGAAGCTGTGTGCTTTGTTCTCAACAACTGAAGCAGGAATTTAACCCAAAAGAGATCAACACCAAGCCATGATGAGCATTTTCCCAACCTTCTCTATCAGCCATGCTGAAGCATTATAATTTTCCCCTATAGTCAATAGTTATTGAACTTTCATGTGGATTGGTTCATACTTGTCACCTGAAATACAGAAATAATATAAATACACAAACAATTTTGTTCTAATTAAAAATAATTCAGAAAGAATTATTGTTATCTTTAAAGTATCTACATTAAAGTTACCTTAAGGTCAATTGCTAAGGTGTAGTAATTATTAGCTTAACTATTAACATCTCTCAGCAAGCTAATTAGCTGGGCACCAAATAAAAATCATTTATGCCTGAGGTCTAGAAGAGCTGAAAAAGAAGATTACTTTATTGTTTCAGGTTAAATTTTCGAGGTTGGAGAACTTCTGCCTCTGGGAATCATGAGCTATTTCCTCACTCAAAATAAGTAAAGACAAAAAAACTCCATCAAATAAAAATGATGAATATTGGCACACAACCTAACTCTAGGCTCTGCCAAATGTTGAATGTATCACCTCCCCTTTTGATGATGATGGCTATGCTTGTTTAGCAGGTTGGAGCCTGCACTTTCCACCTGGAGGTCCCACCAGCACATGTCACTGTCTGAATGGACAGACCATCACTAGACAGAACAAATCCTCCAGCTTTCTTAACATTACACCTTCATCAGTGACATACTGAGCCCTGTGACTCCTTCTGACCCAGTGCTCTACAGGATGAGACCACTGGGGATTCATCCATAACCATCAGCAGGGATTAGGTAGACTGGGTTGTGGTGAAGAGCAGTCTTTGGAGTCTGTGGGCTGCTTTGCACTTGGTAAGAAGGCCATCAGATAGCAGACTGTTTATGTCATGTGCAAAAGAGATCACTAGAAACTCTGTAGAATAACCGAGCCCTCTGGATAGCGAGGAGCAGAAATGCATGTACTTCCAGGTCCCACCTCACCCTCCTCAGCAGTGGTGACTGGATCAGAGGATCAGGCAAAACCCTATCACAGTCATTTTCCCACTCCAGGACTCTGAATGCCACACACTCTATTTGTCTGGCCCTTTCAACCATGTCTTGCATGAGGTGTAACAGCTGCAGTACAGCAAGACAAAGTAATTGTGATCCACCCTCCCAATTGCCATGGGGCCAGTGAAACAACTTTAGGGACAAATGCCCATACACAGCCTGCAGGCCCAGTGCATCCCTGTCTCACTCACTGGAAAATAAGACAAGAGGAGCCTTTTTCACTGGTTCTTGAAGAAGAACCTTATCATGATCACATGTATAGCCTTGGAAAAAGCAATGGAACATAAGGTTTTATCAAGCAAAACTCTACATGTTACCCTTCCTGCTAAAGGAAATTCTGCTGGTTACCCACTGCTCTTGTATTCTCATTTTGTTACAATTTTGTTATTATTTAATTCTATTGTGTGTACACCACATGTCCCAGCAGCCCAGAAAGGCTCTGCTTTGCAGCCCTCAGCAGCCAGCCTTGCAGGGCAGTTGCAGTGCTGCAATAAATAGCAAGGGACACCACAAGGCAAGCCTGGGCTGTGTAGCCTCATCAGTCACTATCTCAGGCATCACGTTACGGTCATTCATCTCAGAAGCATATCTAGCACCATCTCTCAAAACCTGATGTAACAGCCACTTCTCTGTACACGCTCTGTGGGAGGCTGACAGAAAACCCTCTTATGTTTATCCAGGGCGAATGTCTGACAAAGGCTGCTGCTTCACTTGTTGTGCTATGAGAGATAACAGCTTCATACAAAAATAAACAGGTTTGTAAACTGTTCCAGGGTGCTAACATCATACTGGTGTAATACACATGGGGTCTGATGCAAAGCAGCTTTTTAGCAGAGACATTATCCTCATGCCTTCCCCTGATACAAATGCATTTTCATGGAAAAAGATAAACATATTTTCTTCTTTTTCACAACTCAAACATAGTTGTAAAAAGAACCTCTGATGAAAAGTTAAACCATCAAAATATTTAATTGAAATACAGCAAGAAATAACTTCCTCAGCAGCTGCTACTGATGGAACCGAGTCAAAAATTACAACTGGGTTTAAGGAAAGAACCTGATAATTTTATAAAACAACACATGTACTAAGGTAATAGGACCTAAATGCAGCATAAATTGAAGGAATCAGAGAGTATTGTCCCCATTCTCCTCCCCAGTGTTAAATGTGGACAGGCGGGACAAGTTTTTGAGGCCAAGGAATGAGAAAGAGAGGGGATTCAAACAGCTGCATCCCCACCACCCTCTGCCCTCCCACACTCCTGAGCCCTGCATGCTCGCTTCCAGCAGCGCACTGGAGCTGCCTCCCAGCACAGATCCTGCCGGGTACTGGTTGCCAAAGCTGCACTGGGAGAACAGGAGGCAGGAGTGGTTTAGCTGCTCTCCTCCATGCTGAGAAACGATACCAGGTTTGTTAAGGGAAGGTTTCCCCTCTGAGGCTTTGGCCATGTATCAGGGTATATCGAGACTTGGAAAAACATTAGTTCACCATGGTAAGATACCCTGAGGATGCTTAATCAGAGTGATCGAAGCCAAGTGACAGACAAATGCCCACACTAAAACTTAAGATGCAGGAGAGAGCCTGTGCACAGACCAAATCTTTGATCTGTTTTAATCTCAAGAGCTGGGCTTTCTATTCAAAACTGTTCTGCAATCTGATCCCCAGGATGAGCCTCACAAACTCTTTGGCCTGATTATAGTCCATTCAAATTGAAAAGACTGACTGAGGACTCTGGATATTCAGCTTCACTTGCAGCATGATAATGCTTTATCCACAGAGACCAGCTATCTCCTGTTTTCAAGTATCTGTTGCACGATTACAATGGTACTCAAACAGGTCTATGCAAGACTGTAGTTGCTATGAGTTTATACATATATTTTTTTTTACTGAAGTAGGATTAGCTCCTTAGTTCTCCAAGTGTCAAAACACACCTATAATCTGATATAACAAATAACCTGATACTGAATAAAACTTGGGCTATTAGTTGGCCACTTAACACTCCCTTGAGGATGCAGTCCTTATAAATAAATCTCATAAATAAAACAGTTATACTCACCTTTAGTTAAGCATGAAAATTAAAGAAAGAAAATGGTGTGGCTTCCTATATACAGCTTTTATCAGCAGCATGTGAGCATTTTTCCCATATTGTTTTAAAAGAGAAACAATATACATTTTAAATGGAAGGAAACATTACTTTTTAATTGAATTTGTGGCATGCATCACAAGAATAACAATACAGGGAAGCATAATTTACATCTGAAATGTTTCAGGATCCTAGTGATCTAACAGTGGTGACCAAATCAAACCTTATGAAGAGATAAATTGCATGCGGCTTACAAGCATTGTGCCCACAACTGGGTGTTCAGATTTCTTCTGAGCCATGTGTGTTATAGAAATACCATCTGGACATTGCCAAACTGGTTCTGAATAGAAAAATATGGAGCTATAAAGCATAGACCTATAAATAGTAACTTGCCTCCTGTCCAAGGCAGCATGTCAGGTCTCCCTTGTTCACTGCACAGCTGTTTCAGAGTGTATTGTGTAAGAATTAGCCAGTTGCATCTATGCATCCAGAAAAATAGGGGTTAGTAGGTTAGGCATGAAAACCAGAGGTGGGAGTAGGGTGGTGTAGGGGAGTAGGAATAGTGACCCTAGGGTTTTGCTTTGGGAACAGAAGAGTTGTGGGCTGTGTATCTGAGAGCCGGGAGGAGGAGAAGGGAGTGCAGCAGTCCAGCATTGCCCATATTTCTCACACATATGGTGCCTTTCAGTCACATGCACATTTTTACAGGTGGCAGACACTTGGCCACCCCTAAAACCTCAGAGGATTAGCAGCATAAGAGGAATTTAATCTACTGATGGGTCTAAGCAACATTTTAGTCTATGCCATTTGTGGGTTTCTTAATGCTGTTGGAAGCAGAGCAGCAGTGAGGGGCCCTCAGTGAGCTTCCCAGTTGGGAAGCATTTCCAATATGCAGAGGGAATTCACTTTGTCTCCAAAGACCTGGCAGGCTAATGGACAAGAGCATCATGCAGCAGAGAAGTGCCTGGCACAAATCCATTTTCTTCAGCTCTAGAGCAGTACCTACTTGACTCCCCACTTCTCTGTTGTAAATAATCACACCTAGGTTTGAGCAGGAGCTCTCTTCAATAATCTGGAAAATGTTAGTCTCCACCATTCACACAGGCTTAGGAAAAGAATAGTTATAAGCATTAAATCTGAATCATCTTCATTATCCAGAGTTAAAGGACTTAGCTAAAGCTTTTAGGCTTAAAATTAGTCTAAATATCTTTGATGTCTCTGTGACATTTGCCTTCTATTTCATAAGCCTTGGGTATGCATTTAGATAGACTAGCAATTTTATGTATATCTGTATATATAAATATGCATATATACATACATACATGCATACACTAAAGTTCCTTTGTTCTTCAGAGAAAAAGAAATGCTCACTTTGTCTAACCTACAAGAAAGAGCACCTGACTACTATGTCTAGAACACTGCTTATCTGTTACTACAGTCAGAATCTATGGGGTCATTGAGTCACTGAATCTACACAGCTTGGCATTCTTTCCCATAAAGTGCAAGGTTGTGATTTGCTACTGAACAGAACTCACTGTCCTCAGAGATCCTGTGGACCCATTTCACCCTCTGGACCAGAGCTTCTTCTGCAGTCTTGGACTATGCTTCTTACTACGTAACAGTATACTGAGCAACCACAGGGTAAAGATTGCAAGATAGATGTTGAGTGAATGGAAAAACTGTCCTGATCTCCAGATGAATAAGGGGAATTTTGCTTGGATCATATCTCACTCCCTTTTTTTTCTGTTAGGCTTGATCTATAGGAGTCAATGGAAAATGGAAATTTTCAGGAAAGCAATTTGAAGTCTCCTACAAAGTGATGGGGAAAAGGAGAAGCATTCAGTTTCTTTCTCACGACTTAAGGTCTGTACCTGTCCTAACTGATGTTAATAACTATTCCACTTATTTCAGGAGCAGAAACATCCTCTTGCATTTAAATCACTAAAAACTTGAAATGCCTCAATTATCAAGTATTTTCTCACCATGTAGACCATTCTAGCAGCATAACAGACTCTATCAAGGGAATAGAAGTGCAATTTATTTTGTTCGCATTCATAGATGACTCCCCATCACCAGAGAGCTGTAACACTTAATAGAGAAAGAAATCCAAAGTATCCAAAAAAACCACTTGCCTCTTTGAATACTTAAGAGTAGGGAGACAATAAGAAGGATGACAAAGTAAGCTCCTTCACCAAGATTTTAATAAATATTGCACAAAATTAATTAGAAATTCCAAGTACTTGTACAAGAAGAAAATCACTCCCCCTTGATTAAACATACATCACTGCTGGAGGTGTCTGAGAGGTCTTCCTGTCATAGCACTGAAATTCAGTGTTTGATCTTCCTACCTGAGTTTAAACTCACATACTGGCAATTCCTTGTCATTTCAGTTTATAAATGTGTCTCTTGTTCTCCTTTCACTTAAGTAATGTCATTAAGAAATCAAACCTCATTTTTTTCAGCTTGTGTAGCTCAGCAACTGAAAGGCACAACTTCCATTTACATCGCTTCCACTTTTTGAATATCTGTAAAAAAAAATGAATGCAGATAATCACAGACAACAAGAAACAATATCGAGTAGTCTGTCTCCAGGATTGTTCCCTACAGTATATTTCCCAACATTTTTTTCTAATCATTTTATATTACTCATTTAATAAGCTAACTGTTCCTTCCTATTCTAGGGGAGACTATTTTGCGGTGCAAGATGCTCATGTTATGAGGATCTCTATTTAACTTATCCCATTACTCCTAGTTATATATTCTAATATCAGTCTACCTGATTACCCTTCTACCACCCTGCAGCCTGCTTCTTCATGTTTCTGTCATTACGATAAACTGATCTTGCTCCAATCAAAGAAATGAAGTTGTTATTGAATTTCCCACCTCTCTATCTATTCCATTCAGGAGGTGTTATGTAATTTAATGTCCTATACAGTACCAGCTTATTCTCATTATAAAAATGCAACTGATTATTTAAATATATGAAAATTGATGACAGCTCAATATATTGTGTTGCTTTTTGGTTAGCAGGTGGGTCCCCCTTTTTAAAAAGTGAGACTGTTTTTCCTCCAGTCATGAAATTAAGAATTTTTGCACCAATAAGTAATATTCAAATTGAACATGGATTTTGAAGTAGGGAGAGCCACTTCAGTTATGCTTTTTAGTTCTTTGTTCAGCTCAGATTTGTAGTCAAAAGCCAAGACTGAATACAAACATTTTTAGTTTTGATATGATGGCCTTTTGAAGCATAGGTCCCATGGAGAATTTGAAACAGAATGAGATTTTATAGTAGTTTGGGGTTAATTGTTGTTAGATACACTTTTAGTCTGTGGTTAATCCAAGGTCCCCAAAACCTGTCCATAATGTTCCCTTTATGGTTATGCTGATGTTTCCTTCTATCAGCAGAGCCAGATTGGAACCTGGAGCATAAAGTAAATTGAGCTATGCCATATTCCAGCTGCTTCAGACATCCTTAACTCATGTTTTATGTGAGTTTATATGATGCTGAGGGCGTTATTTTAGCAACGGCCAGTTGCCTGTTGATAGCATGACCATATCTGAGAGAAAAATTATCTTCTCCTGGGAAATATCTCAGGATATTTCTGTTTAGTTCAGCAAATAGCATCAAAATGTACAGAAGCTGAATTGCTGTTCACTTCAGTAATGTGATATTCTACTGCTGACAGTCTCCCTGAATGGCTTGTAGTCAACTGTCCAATCCAATAAACCAATGATACAGGCATAAAAATGAAGCAAAGTCAGATAACCACAAATGACAGAGCTCTGCCAAGGAGGCTGATAAAGCACTGTGCAGGACCTTAACAGTATAAAACAGAGAGAAAAAAAGAGAAACTAAATAGGCCTGGGATGTAGGAATTTTCTTAATCAATATGTCTACACAATTTCCTCTCCTTGAAAGCACTACTTTCCCCTTTTCAGTTCTTCTAGACATAGCAGCATCTACTGGACTAAGAGCAAGATAATCTGTGAAAGTTCATGGTACCACTCCCATCATCTGATTCATCTGAAATTGCACCCATTGCTTGAAGCATTCAAGGACAGATTTGCAGGACAGAACCATGTCATCACACAAGATTCATGATACCCAGAAAAATATTTCCCTTCTCCTTGTGAGTGTTGGTCCCACCTATGCTTCCTTGCACTGCCACCTGTAATTCCTATTTTGCTGAAGTACTGGAAATACTGACCAGTGCTCAAGCTTTCCACAGGTTTCTGCCTGAACAGAAAGTACTTCTAGCAAAGATACCTCCACCCAGATCAGTATGCACAAAGGCTCACGGGTATGTGCAGAAAATATGCCCTCACTGGACAATGGGAAGAGTAAGAAAAAAATTAGAGGCAACTAACAAGAAAACTTAGCTCTCATATTTTCTTCTTATCACAAGTTCTGCATCTGAGATCTCCTGATATACCACTGATGATAAATATTATGTAGATAAACTATGGCAATGGAATGATTCTGGGCTGAAGAGAAATATGTTACCTTCAGACAAAACCTGATTAGCACAAATCCATGAAGGCTTGATAAACCAGCACCAAAATGGCTATCATTTGGCCAAGCAGCACTCTGAAAACAGGCAACTATGGCACAAACACAAAAATCTCACCTCTTTTTAAACTAGAAATGTTTCTTTGAGCAGTGTCACCCAGTCCGATTTTAGCTGGTAGAAGTCACTGCCGTGCTACTGAGAGTGAATGAAATCAATCTCAGTTTCTTCATTTGCCTGGGACTATGCTCTGACTTCAACTCACATCGAATTAGGTGAAATGAAAAGGCTAACATTGATTTACCTTGAATTTTAATGTAGTCTGAGTGCCAGCTCTGAAGATCAGCTAGAACATAGTTGTCTTGATTGGTCTCTATAATCTCACATACAAATTCACAAGTGTGATTAGACATATACCTGTATCACTCACCTCCACACACAAAGACAGACATTATATTTATTGTGCATATGTACCCATGCCACATTCACTTAACAATTAGGACTGCAGAAAAACTAAACACAGTCATGAGCTGTGCTGGAGAAATTGTTAGGAGGAGTCTGCATAACAAGATGCTGCTTTAGGGTACAGGTTTCTGTAGTGGTGGTCAGACATCTTTTCATAAGCATAGAGTTGAGCATTAAGTTTATAATGGCCATATTATATAAACTGAAGTTTCCATCAGATTTGGAGTTCGATCTTTATCATCTATAGCTCACTCTATCCACTCTAGATTCCCCAGAAAATGCCTCTCTAGGAATTCACCATGCTGCAGTCAAAATGTATCTCTTCACAAAGAGAAATAGTAAGTTAGAACAGTAAAACACTTAGTGCTGAGTTAGCCTTTTTTTCTTCTCTCACAGTAGGTATTTCCAACTCCACTCCTGCTGATCAGGATTTAAATAAAAGTAAAAGAAAGCCATGCTTTTCTATGCAGTCTCTGCTGCAAACCTATCTAATCTCCTACAAAGAGATAATAAAGACAGACTCAGTTTTGTCTTAACGTGAAACCTATTGCTTTTAAGTCAAAATTCATCAGAAAAGCTTTGAGGGAAAGTAGAAATTTATGTAAAGTTTAGTGACTCTTCAAAGCCTTAGTGCCCTTAAATTTGGAAAGTTCAGAGATCA
>VYZX01018535.1:2805-57781 GCA_013401335.1 Brachypteracias leptosomus
GTCAGGTGGCCTGTAGCAGACCCCTACTGTAACATCACCTACCCCTGTCTTCCCTTTAATCTTATCCCATAAGCTTTCAACTAGGTCATCATCTATCCCCAGATGGAGCTCCATCGATTCCAACTGGTCCCTGATGTAGAGGGCAATACCTCCTCTCCTCCTACCTTGCCTGCCCTTCCTAAAGAGCTTGTATCCCTCTATACAAGTCGGTGCCAGCTCATCCTGACAAGAGAACCAAGGTAATAGGTATGCCATATTGCTGCTATACTGGAATGTCCCATCCCCGGTGTTCCCAGATATTTGACAAGATGAGAAACACAGTCCACATGAATTCGGGGAAAAGAAAACTGAGGGATGCAAAGTGAACACAAACCTTGCTGTCTAGTGCAATCTCTGCCGAGAAGCCCTTGTACTGTCAGGCTGATAACTCCTATAGCGAGTCTAGATGCTCATCTGTGACTCCTCTTAGGAGCCCCTTTGCTTTCAGAGAGTGAATCAGAACACCCTCAGAGGACCCTAGCTACTTGCTATCTGAGCTGAGTCAAAAACCTAGCAAAACAGTTGAAGCATGGCCAAAGTTACTCTGGGCTGTTTCTAGCTTCTCTCCTCTCAATATCTAAGCAACTGCAAGCTTGAGGACACTTCAGATCTCAGCTGGCTGGTTCCTCTGGTACATCATCCCAAGGGATGGTTTGACTCTGCTCAGCACTCGCCTGCCCTGCAGCACTGGCTAAATCACCCAGCTGCTGATCCGTCTCCAACACCTTTCAGCCATTCCCTTGGTGTACCGCGAAAGACAGAGGCGTTTCCCCACAGCTCACTGGCTGTGTCCCCAGAAGCCATCACCGCTGTCAGCAGAGGCAGCACACAGGTATGGCTTTACAGAGATGCTGCCCACATAAGTGGGCTTCCAGTCATCCCAGCTTGTGTTTTCACACTATCATGGTAGAAACATTAGCTAAATCACCAGCTGTGCTGGTTGTCATTTGTGAGGTTGCATTGGGCCAGAAGAAGAATAATCTTTTTCCTAGGCTTTTAAAACAGTTAGTTCCTACTACTGACACAGAAGGGTCAAGCAAATAGTTCTGCTGACTAGGCTGAGCTGGGTGGTGAGTTGTGGAGCTGGGGCAGGAACAGAACAGGAGGGAATGAAGAACTTTGGAAAGAGATGAAAGACTTCTGCCACAAAACCAGCACCTGAGCTCACTGCCAGTGGGTATGAGAGCTGCTTCTCATGGCAGCACACCCCGACCCCTTCACCACATCCAACGCTGAAGCAATGACTGCCTGAAGTGCTAACACTGTTAGCTATTTCCTCTTCCACATGAAGTCAGAGAAGGAGGTGCACATCTCTCCTTCCAATCTCACCACACCCCATCCCATTTCATCCCACCCCAATTCATTCCAGACCACCCAGCACCCTTGCTAAATACAGTTCTGTAAGAACATTATATATGTGCTTTTCCCTTTATTATCTTTAACCAAATCTCTCACAATTAACATGCTTATACATCTGAGAGCAGGTTTGGTTTTGTGGGTTCCCATCCCAATACTTCCTCATACTTAAGTACTATAACAAGGAGCTCTTGATCTACAAATAACAGAACATTTATGTACAAAAATACCCTAGCAGCAATTTGATCAGTCATGTAATTAAATATCCCGTATGGGACATCCTGGAGCTTGCTGTGCTGCCTTTTAAGAGTGACATTTTCTTTTATATTGGCACCACTTCAACACCTTTTTTAATAGTACAGGAAACAGCATATTGCACTTGTCCAAATGTGTGTAAGTCAAACCTGAAGCAAATAGTTTCTTTTTGTGACCCTAAAGGCCTCAGAACCCTGCTGGGGAGGTCAAGGACACTTTTAAATCCAACCAGTGAATTTCTGAGTGTTATTGTTGCAAATGTTTGTATAAGCTGTTAGCTCTGCAGCCTTTGTAGAGAAAACTGTGTTTCAGTTTGGTTTTTAGCTGCCTTTAAAATGTTTGTCTTTGTTGCTAGATACCAGCTTGTGTAAACAATAACAACATGCTTAGAAGAAACTATTAATGATTAAACACAGTTTCTCTCAGTCAAAATGCCAATTTGTCAACTCTAAAATCATTGCCTCTAAAATCATATCACTCTGTACCTATAATAACACAACTCTGAATACAGTCTAAGTCATCTTCTTTGCTATGAGGAAATGGAAGCTGCCAAGTTGCAGCTGACTTTTATTCCCTATCATGTTTCATTACTCTCTCTGGCCTCAGAGCAAACAGCTGTTTTATTCCCCGTATTTTGATCTTTATTAGGGCTAGGGTGGGGAAAATCAGGCACAAGCTGACATATTTGTCAGCCCAGCTGCTCTTCCTTTGCCAATTTAAACTCAGACACTATGGGGCACATTCACGTGAAAAGACAGATCCGTGTGCAATTTGTGATGGGATTCAGTTGTGCTTTAAAACTCAGCATGTTCCCTTTCCTACACAATCAAGAAACAGAAATTTTTGAATAGCAAGCTGGTGGCACAGTAAATCACTACAGCAAACCCCAGTGGAATTATAGTACTATCTTCATGTAGATTTGAAGGTTGTATTCATATGCATTTTGGAGTTCAATTTTTCCATGGAATCAGTATTTACAGAAGCAAGGCATGGATAATCAGAAAGCTTTGTTTGGAACAAACTGCAAATCAGAAGGCTGCTTCCCTCCGGCTTGCTGCACTGGGATGCTCTGCTGGGAGAGTGCTCTGGCTGCAGGCACCTCAGGGGTGCAGATCTTCACAGAAAGGGTCTCCACTCTCCCTGTGGGAGAGCCAGCAGTGCTCTCCTCCTAGGGCCAGGCACCAGGCCAGGACTAACCAAAGTGTCAAGTCCTCCTGGGAGGTAATATGGTTAAAGAAAAGGGCTTGGTGAGGCACTGCCTGGGGATACATCCTCTTATTGTCAGAGAGGGTACTGAGAATACTTGTCTCTTCCAGCAGATTCTTCCCTTAGGGGAAAATAACTACTCTGTAAGAGCATCATCAACACAGCAAATATGTAATTGATCCTTCATTTCCCAACTTGCTTGTTTCATACTGTATTCGAGCTCCCCACTTCTCCTCTACTCTGTGTTAATAATGAATGACTGTACTATCGTGGTGCTTAAGAGGGCTGTTCGTAGATCAGGACCTCTTTGTTACAAGACCTGTACAAATAAAAACCATAAAGATGGTTCTTGCTCCAGCTCTAAGTATAAAATGAAAGAGAACAGCTTGAACAACAGATCTCTGATTTTTCATTGCCACCTGTTCAGCTGTTGAATTTTTAAGTTTTTTTAGTTATCCAGAAGTCCATATGATCTTGTTTTCAGTATGTCCTTTTCTAACACCTCTCTCATTCAGACATTGGCATTGAGCAATCATAAAATCTTTGTTGTCTGTAAGGTAAAATAAAATGCCAACTTGAGTTTCTGTGTCAGTTTAAATTGAATTCATTCAAGCTGGAGCTGGATGAGTATCCCCCAAGCCAGAAAGCAAACACCCACAGAAGAATTACCAGACCCCATTTTCTCCCCACCAGCTTCACCACACATTATTAACCAGAGTTTCAAACAACACCAGAGGTGATGCCTATTTGTCTGGCGGGAGAGACCTAAGCCCACCCAGATATACCAGCATGCACCACTGCACTGAGGTCAGGAAACACCTTTCCTTTCCCTTTCCTACTGAGCCAGGCGCAGTTAGGAGTTAGCAGTCATTGTAGCCCTATGAGAAATTTTAATTCTTCCCATTACCACTGAGATGTATTCAAGCTTGTTCAGATAATACATCGATTTATTTACTTTGTAGAAAACATAATACAGACATCAAGAATCACTTAGCGTTCTTTAAACAGACTAATGCTCACAGAGGTCAATCCCACTTTTCTGGAATGACACATTTCACTGTATTTTGTTTTGTCTTAAAGACTCTCTTTAAATCCTTTTTAAAAATCCCAGTTTTTATTATTCCTTATGACAGCAGAGGTAAACCAGGCTACATGACCCTTGACTAATTGCAAGCCAGAATAGAAACAAAAACACCAAAATTGTTTACTTTAAAAATTGAATGAAATTTAAGACATTCTCATAATTATGAGGATCTTGAGAATTTTACAACTACTCAAATAATGTATTATCTTTGTGAGTACCATGACCATGCTGATAAAGATGAACTGAATACAAAAACTGTGTTTAGCCACGTGCTCAAAAGTGCCATAGTAAGAATGTGATTTAAAAGAAAAGATGGCGCAAAAAGCCCGAATAGGCCTGGCAAGCTCTGCACCTCTTGTTAGCAACTCCAAGCAGCACTGTAAATTCAAAATCCTCCCAAGTAAAGCATGTACAGCATTAGGGTTCATCAAATTCATCTGTGGCTTTATTTAAGTTCTGTAAAGTTTTCTTTTTTAAACTACTACCAAATGTTTTCCTAGAGAGGGAACATTATGTGACAGAGTGCTTGCCTGTTTCCAGCGGCCCCTGGGAAAGTGAGCCATCCTTTAAGAAAGCCCACAGGAATACTTCAGAAATTCCTGCTGGCGGTTTTTGCCTGTCCCAACTGTTTCTTATGCTCTCATCCTAGGCTTTCTGCAACTTGCTTAGCAGCTGATGCACCCAACAAGGGAAAGAAAGGGCTATTTATCTACTTATTTAATAATGAATCGATACATGGAAGAGCTTCCCACAAAGAAATGAGCAAACGCTGAGTTTCCACTGGTAGTCTTTCCACGAGGGTCTTTCTCCAAGGGTTTACACAGAGGCAGGCAGCCCATCCCTGGGCTCAGAGGAGTTCCTGCTCAGCAGCCCCCAAAACAGCATCACTGCAGGGATTCAAGGAGGGAAATGAAAGCAGAGGCTGCGGATGACAGATGCTCTTGCCCTCATGCTGGTGGGTTGCAGCTCTGGGCTGGCAACCAAGGGTCAAACCTAGTCCCTGTCCACTTCTGCAAGGTACAATGTCTTCACAGCCATCCACTAGTGACGCTCCCACTGCCTTGCTTGAAGCCAGCTCAGCTCCAACCTTTGCTGAAGGAGCAGAGGGACATCCCACAGCCTCTGGCAATTTACCTCCCTCAGAAGAAACCTCCTGGAAAGTTCTCTATGCCATGCTGAATAAAGCTGTCATGTAATTCCATCTACAGCAAAATAATACTTTGTATAAGAGCAGACTTTGAAGCAGAAAGAGGTTAATAATTATTCTTTAAAAGAGCACCTTCAAGCAGCTTACAAACAAATGATGACAACTTTCCTGAGCTTAGGGGAGCAGTGTGACATTTTGAAAATGAAAAGAAGTGATAATGGGTTCAGTCACATTTCTTGCCTTGACAAAGGTTTATAATTTCACCTAAACCCATTCGTGCAAGCATTCAAGCACTCGGCAAACATATTCAGCATTTTTAGACCCTGCGCTCACTTGTGACCCTTGCTGGATGATGAGCTGTGTGAGCGAGAGGCAATTTTCACACTGAAAGGGACCCAAAAAGGGACGGGTGCATCACATCACGCAGATCCTGCCCCGGGAGGCATAGTGGGACTGTCTGCTCCCTCACATGCAGAAGGTACAGAAGGACATCCCTGGCTAGTCATACAGAACCTTTCACACACAGTGCTCATATGAGCTAAGGCATTCCAGGGAAAAATCTGAATCCATGATGAAAATGTATAGAAGTCACATAAGTAAAACTGGAGATTCTGTATTTGGTAGGAGAATTTCTGCATATCAATGTAGATGTATAATACAAGGAATGTAGATAAGCACAACAGCACAGCCTGACTCAAGTTAAAAAAAATTGCTAGAAAAGCATTATTAACCTTCACTGAATATTTTCTTGTTCTAGAAGGAATAAAATGAAATTAAAACCAATTGTTAACTGGATCTTTTTTTTTTAACTCCTGTATAAGATCAAGAATAATATACTATACTTGAACAGCAAAGGTATGCATGATTTAACTAACTCAAAAGTTTTTTGGCAAACTTTGTGACATTTCACGCACTTATGAATAGTGGTCACTGGGAACCAGTTCCATAAGAATTTTCACTTAAACCTAAACTTTTCAGTTTCGTGTCTGTGAACGTGTATATGGCCCATACCAACAGGGCAGTACGTTGTCTTGGCATTTTAAAGGCTGCCTTATAGGGTTCAGACAGGTGTCAGCATGAGGAGAAGCAGCCTGGCTGAGCAACAAGCCAGTGACCCCACTGTAAAATCACACCCTGCCAGAGTGGCTCGGTGATGCTGGAGCAGGTACAGTCCAGGGATTGTGTCAGGGTCCTAGGCAAAATGTGATTCTAATTCAGGCAATACCAGCTCTGAAGAGGATGAAGAACTCAGCTTATGGCACCTACCCAGAAGCGGGGAGCCCCAGAGCAAATCCTTGCTATTGAAGGGGCTGTTAACCTACTGCTATCCTAAACCTACCTTGTTCTACCAGGGAGCTCTGGGCAGAGTTGCTCTGTCTCTCAGCTTCTCTCATGTCCTCTGACTTCATGTACCCATCTTCCAGCTGAAAACAGTTCTCTATGTCTAAAACCAGCTGCTGCTACCAGAGCTCTGGTTTCTTTACTTTAACTGGTAAGAGACAACAAATATTTTGAAAAATTGTCACAGTTTTCTTGAAAATTGTGCTACAGAAATATACAGCAAAATAAAATGAAAACCATAATCTGATGCTAAAAGCTTTTGCAAGTATATGTGATTGGACATATATGAGTATGTCTCAGTGAGACTTCAGCCATAATTCTTTGGTTAGCAAAAAGTGATCCTGTAAATATGTCAGAAAAAACATCAATATCATGCAAACAATAATTGCATTCAGATATACTAATGGTTGGCTTTCTCACACAACTTTATAGCAAGGGCTAGAGAGGGCTACTGGAAGTCCTCATAAAAGACTTTTCACTTTGCTACCTGTCTCCTTGAAGGGTCACCTCTTGCACCACCTCAGCACTCCCCAAACTTACTTCCTTTCTCTCTCATCCCAAACACACTCCTTTTTTTCATACCTCAAAAATTACATTTTTTTTTGTCTCAAAACTCCTACTACCACTTCATATGTTAAAAAAAAAGCCATAAAGGGTAGGTGCAAGGACTGAATTATAAAGAAATACAAAGAGTAAGACAAAATAAACCTCTCTGAATTTGCAAGTTTTCCCTGCATTGACATCTGGGCATAAAAGTAATTGCTTAAACCAGAAAGAATGGGCTCCATGCTGGTAATTTTTTTATGAGATTGAACTGCCTGGTATTTATTGGTTTTTAAGAAATGGCTAACTTAATTAGCAGCACTACATCTGTTCTTCCTCCACTCTCTCCTCACCCTTATGTGGAATTTATTGCCTAAAGAGTAAAAAAAAAAATTAAACTGAAAAGACAGAAACCTCTGTCCCCATATATACAGAGGATGTATCAATTCTTAGGGGTTTCAAAAAAATTGGTCTGTGCCACCAGACACTCCTGTGCTGATGAAAGGACACTGGCGCTCGGTTCTGCCCTGCTGGTATATATCCCTGAAACAAGCCCTCAGGGGAAAAACAGGTTGACAAATATGCTAAACAGTAGCATTCCCATGCAGGGACTGTCAGGAGGTAATGATGTTATCTATCTGCTAAACCACAGGCAGGCAGGTGCTGAGGAGGCTGCTCCCCTTGAAAGGCTAAAGGAAGAGTCAGCTTCAGCAGTGGATTTACTCTCTAGCTGTATTCAGCTGTATTCCTCCACCATGCTGAACTCACTTAATGAAGGACTTCAATTTTATTTTAGTTTTATTTTTTGTTCATCTCATCTTCTAGGGATGTTTCTTGCAATGTTTTTCTTCTGTGGTTGTGGAAACCCTGAACACGCTGTAGGCTGAGCAACAGAAACAGATGTTCTCTCTACAAACAGATCCCGTAAGGATGGCTGGTTGAAAGGTACAACACAAAAGTCTACTGCCTGACTGTTCTGTGCTCACTTAGTTCCTCAGTCTATGGCTTTCAGGTCTGGCATGGTGAGGGGATGACAATATTTAATTAGCACACCAGACCATTCACAGGACCAATTAACACTCGCAGAAAAGTTCAGAGCTGGGAGACATGAACCCTTCCAGATCATGCCAGGGTGATAATCTGTGGCCTTTATTCTTATATACTAACAGATATTGCTGAATTTGCACTCAAGTAGTTGGGAAGGGCCTGCACATTACCAGGGCTGAGCTGAGGGAGGGGGATCTTCCGTCTAAAGGAAGGAAGCCTCCATGGGTGCATCTTCAGCCACTGCATCCATTTCCAAACCAATAATTGATCTATGCATTAGATACAGTGTGTTGTGCTATGTATCAACTTTTGTGTCCAGCTTCTCCTGCTAACTAGAAAAACCTGCAGAGTTCCAAACCTTTGCTTAATGGTTTAAAATGTACTGAAAATAATGCTTAGCTTTTGGATGATTTCTAGTGGCCTAGCTCTGTATTCTCAATGTTTTTTTCATTTTTAATGGATGACAGTTAGAAAGGTGCATTCTTTTTTCTTCCTCTTCTCCTTTCAAAAAGACATGATCCTAGAGATAGGACACTGACAATATTTTTCTCTTCAACACATTTTTTATTATGTATTTCAAACAAAGCTACAGCGTTTCCAGGTGCATTAAATGCTTCAGAAATAAACTGTTTGTTTTACTGGATCTGGCTGAAATATGTCCTCCTCCTCTTCTCCCCCCTTGCCTCCAGTAGTGACGGGAAAATCAAATCAGCAGGAGGAGCAGTGCCAGAGGTGAGTTAAGAGAAAGGTGTTGCTTTAAGTGTCCAAGATACTTGTTCTTTCAGTTTCAGTTCTCTGTGAATCCTTCAAATTTTTCCAACACTTTCTTCCTCTCTTCAGAACTCTGTTCGTTCTATTAACACGACACAATTACATGATGGCATTGTCCAACAAAAGGCTTTAAAAGCCAAGTTGCATCATGGTCATGTAGTTTCTGCAATGTTTTGTAGTTAACATCTCTCTCCTCCAGGCTCATGACTTTCTCTTCCAACTAAAGTATAGACTATTTTTCACTTCTGCTTGGTCTTTGTCCAGCTCTTGACAAGCTGGCTTTATCCACAGGCTTAGTTGTCCACTTATTGTTCACTCTCTTGCACAGACACAGTCTCTTTTGTTCCTTACCATTAGGCCTTATGTGTTTCTTCCATGCTCTTATTTCCATGTAACAAAAGCAGCAATATTCAAGTAAGAAACAACAACATCATCTTCTTCCCAAGAAACTGAAACTGGTGTCTTCTTACATGAGTCAGAACAGCCTTCTAAAACTTTTCATTTCAAGAATTTAAGCACAGAAACTACTCTGCAATTAGTGCAATTGTTTTAAAACATGTATGGATTTTTAATACTAATTATTAATATTAATATTTTCCTTCTTTACATCAATCACTTGAACAATTCAAAGAGGAGAACCATGAATGGTGGTATAGCATGTAGGACAACAAAACCACTACACCCCTCTCTGTATCAACATAAAAGAGGCCAGATTAGCAGGGCACTATAACACTGCTTCACATTTTCGGAACAAGAATATTCTTAGCTTCTGTGCCAAAACCAACACTTCCTTTCTCTCAGAAATGCAATAAATCTATAAAACTCCAAGAAACAAACCAGAAATCTTCAGGCACATTGAATGAGTTTACAGGAAAGGAAACGCACAGTCAGTTTTGAATTATTACCAATGAAATAAATTATAACACATTATATATGTATAAATTAAACATGCCCAGTTTCTTAGCAATGAACTATTTGGGTTTTTTTTCTCCTTCTAAAGACAGCTAGTATCTAAAAATCATTTTCCACCAGCCTACAACAACTTTAAGTGGTTACATGAGTCAAACTACTTGACTGTATCCCACTGAATCTGTGTTTCATAAGCATGCAACGAAAGTGTAATTTCTTTGTTGACTCATCCAGGATCCAGGAGAAAAAAAGAGAAAAAAAACCCGCAGGAGATCAGTTTTCAGCCTGGGTGACTTTATACTGCTTGTTATAACATAAATTCCTCAGGTAAGTTGATCTCTAGGGGTTATAAGTAAGGAAAGCAACCAGAAGAAAAGTCACAAAATGGATCATCACTCACTATTCACAGTCACACTACATTTTTAACTCAGGGGGCTGCTGCATTGGTGAACTTCACTGGTTTGATGCCCAAGCATTAGAAATCTCTATGTATCCCTCAGAGAGTAGAAGTGAGAGATCTACAAGCCCCACTGAGGCTTAGTAGGGCCTCATGGTCAAATGCTGGCTAGAACCAAGTATCTTGGGCATCTCACTCCCTACAGTATCTGCAAAAACTGACTTGGGACACAGATGGACAAAACCTATAGCTATAGCATCATGACACTTCCATGAACTGCTCTGCCTTTTAGCATCCGTGCAACAACATACACTGACTTATATTGGTATCTGGGATATATTAGCAAAGGCTGCAGCTGGCCGAGGATGCAGACACTGGTAGACGGGGCTGGCTTCCCAGCTCCTAGTTTGAGAAGGAAGATCACTGGTGCACCCAGCTGCAGCAGGCTGAGCATTGCTGTGGTTTGTTTCTTCAACATGCCATCCCCCCAGCAACAGGCTGTCCTCCCATGAAGTTTCCTGGGCACTCAGACCCTTTTTAATGGCAAGTGCCATTTTGCTTAGTTTAGTTACCTACCAAACAGAAGTTGGGATACGAACCGCTTTTTATTGCCTGCCCTTGCTCTGCAGCCAGGCAGGCAAGAAGGCAAAGAGACCCATCTTCTTCGGCAGAAAAGGTCAAGTGAAATGACAATACTTTCAGTACGCATCAACAAAGTTCTGGGTTGCAAACCCCAGAAACACAATCAGGGGTGACAAATCCCGAGTCAAGAGTTCATTTCCTGAGCTGAAGCTTCAAGCATTAAAAAAAATTCTTAAGCTCGGAAAAGAGCCCGTGTGCACCTCTAAGTCTTGTCAGTAATAGCTTAAGCTGGAAATGTAAGTTATATGATGGCAGCAAAAACATCAAGTTTCATTGTCTATCACAGTTATTCCAATTGTGCAAATTGTGCTTAAATCAATAGATATTAGAGACTGTCTGTATTTGTAATGAATTATTTTTAAGCTACAAACTATGTGATTTGTTTGCACACAGCACTAATAGGCCAGGCTTAAAATCCCAGCCAGCATCTAAGGAGCCTGTACCATTCTTGGATTTTTCCTGGGCAACACATGAAAACATTTGGATCTCCAGAAAATACAAAAAGGATTAAATAACACTGAAATGAGAATGGCCCATCTACAGGACTAGGATTTGCTTACGGTTTGGGCAGGTGGTTAGAGTGAAGACATTCTGCAACACTAATTGAAAAGATACATTCTCAGGGGTGAGGGATGCAGGCTGATCTTTGGGAACAGAACTGGTTTTGCACATCCAGTTTCAAATGTTAGGACAGCTGTATCTAACTCTGCTTGGCAAACACCACTCTAATTCATACAACACCAAAGCAGAAATCAAAGAGGAAAAAGGCAACAAAACCCTTGCAGTTTACATATTTTCATATAAAGCTTCATTTTCACAAATCTACCATTGAGACAGACTTCTGTATTAATACTCTGATTTGCCAAGTAACAAAGTGTTATCACAGTTCCATAGTTTTATATAGGAGTGTTATCCAACATACACTTAGTCAACCCTTTATCAACACATAACAGACAAGCTATTGTCTTTAATTTTTTCTCTTTTTACTTGCATGCAACCTGACAACATAACATGCCCTAGACTTCCATACAATGACAGGGTAACCTAGGTCCTCATTTCTCCCCAGCTTTTTTCCCCACTTACACTGATAATCACAGCTGTTCAAAGCAGTGAGAGAACACAAAGGTAAGTAAGATCTTCACTTCTGACAGGGACTTTATTTCCAAGTGTCCAAACACCAAGTCAGGGACAGAAGAAATTGCATTCCTATGCAGCAACCTCATATAAAGCCTTCAAGAAGCTCAAGTCTTAAATCATATTTCCTAATAATGAGCCTTCACATGATGGACAGATGTAATTGCATTATCTGTACAGATTGTTAGTGCAAGCCACTCTGTGGACTGCAAACAGGCAAGGTTAAATTGATTCACATACTGTAAAGCGGGGGGGGGAACCAAACCCAGAAGAGAGGACACCAAGCACTGCTACCCAATGTGACTCTGATCAGAGACAGTGAGACAAGGACAGTCCACCTTCACACTGTGTATGTTCACAGTGACCTTCCTACCTAGTTCCTACTGAAACACTTCTGTCATACAAGATTGTAGGAAATAGCACACTCTGGAGCCCCACTATAGTTTTACATTTGCCAAAAAATACACTTGACAGTCTAGGGCTTGCAGAGTTCACCTAAGAGGGGATATAAATGACTCAGTTTGGTTTTTTGCCTTTGAATTTGCTTTGGGGGCATATGATAAAATAAAAACTCCCTCACTGTCTGCCTGTCTTCTCTGCTGAAGGTTTGTACACCTATTTTCTTTATCTTCCTTCTTCAGTTTTGCACATATTTTTAACATCAGTACATTTATGTGTCTTGAAAACAGACCTGACTGAAGGCTTCTCTGCAGCGTTGGCAAAACTGAATTCTGTTGACTCAGAGGCACAAGCAAAACTGAACTGCCTCTTTCCTCAACACACACCTATGCCCTGGCTGCTGTCTCAGTAGGGGCACCCGCAGCTGGTCTCGCTCTCTGGGATCTGCCTGGGGCAGAACAGACCAGAGGCACCACTGCCTGTTACAAAAGACATTTTATCACCACCAGCAAACTACTTCCTCTCCTTTTTCCTCTGCCTGGCATTGGGCCTGCCTAGAACTACTCAAATGAAAATCCTTCTCTATCAGGAAAAGCACAAGATGAGGAGTCTCCCACAAGCCAACAAAGAAAGCAATGAATGGACACTTCAGAAATGATTTCTCTATATGGTACTGAATGGCAGCTGGTTGGGGTATTTCTGTGCATCTGAAATATTTTTCTAGCCACTGCTACAATTTAAACACAGCAGGCAGAAATAAGTTCTGGAGGCAGGCTGTTTGCTGAAGTATTTTTTTTTAAATCCATCAGTGATTGACTCAAGGCATTAAGTGCACTCTATTTTTTTAATCATCGTCATTATGTTTTAAAACGATAAACTAAAGTGAAAAATAAATCCAAACCCAGCACTGATTCAGAAGTATTTTTTAGCAACTGTTACTTCATTACTGTTTCTTCATTTTTTAAATCTCAAAAAGCATCGGTGTCCAAAATGAATAAAGGACAACTTTATGTAGGCAAAACCACATAAAGATTAAATGTCTTTTCTTCTTTTAATAGGCAGGACTGTGATACAGCTCAAACACCTATGAGGACTTGGGAGCTCTCCAATGAGGACTTGGGAGCTCTTTGGTTTACTTCTGGCTGTGTCTTAGTTGCTGTCCTTCCTGCTTGTGTTCAGTTTTCCCATTTAAATCAAGAAATATTATAAAAAGGACTGGAAAGTGTTTTGAAATCCATAACAGAAAACATCACCTAAGGACAAGGCAATATTACCCAGGAGCAGTAAGAAAGCTGAGGAAGAGGATCTAGGAAGGACAACTGATCCAAGGGGTGGCTGAGATCCAGTGGAGTGAGATCAGTTGTCAGTGGGGCTTAGCACAGGGGGCTCAGGAGGAAACAAGATCTCCCATGAGCTCGTCATCTGGGGGAAGTATCAGGATAGTCACCTGAGAAGACAATCCTACACAAACCCTGTCAGCCCGCAGGACTCTGCTACCCTGCCCACGTTGACCTCCCAGGAGCCAGCTCTCCTTCTCCTCATGGCAGATGAGGAAGCTGATGATTAACACTGTGAACTGGTGACTAGTGGCTATCAAACATCAGTGCATGGCATCATTTCAGCCAGCATGTCTGACTGAAAGGTCACACTCCCTGGCAGCTAAAGGAGAAGAATTCCTGGTCATCCTTGAAGCACCCTCAGAACAAGAAGAGGGACCTGTAGAGCACTAGGCCTTTATTTTCACACACACATGTTCCTGTGGTTCACATAGGGTTTCTGTGGTGTGGCTGGTCCTCCACGTCCTTACAAGATCTCTGCTCTTGGCCATGCCCCTTAGCAAAGGCTCAGATTGCAACCTCCTCCGCAGCGAGTTATTGCTGCAGCTGAGGAGCTCAGTCTGGGCCAACCAGAAGCAACTGCTATGGCAGCAGGGGCACAGTTTTGCTCTGACAGATCACAGAGTATAGGGCAGCACCCATGAACATGGAAATCCATTTTATAAACGCATTGTATTTAAAAGTATATACAATTTTTTTCTCTATAAATAATGATTCATTCCACACGCTCACAACTGGACCCACACCAACAGCACAAATAGGCATCATGGTTTTGGGTGCAGAGACCTACACTTTCAGCAGTTGCTATTACTTCTGACATTTCAGCTGAAGACACACAAAGACCAACTTTTTAAAAGAACTCTTGCAGTTCCCATTAGTAGCAGGCAAATTTGTGGCTACTTATTCTGTCTGAAAACATGTGTTTTTCATGCCTTTGACTAGGTATCTAAAATATCTCCTCAATCAGCCCACAGTCTGGGACAAATTGCCTACTTAATTAATCCAAATTCTGAAGCTGTCACAATTATAGCCCCATCTGACAACACTGGTAGGATGAAAAAACGAGTTTCCTATGCTCAAGATCCACAAAAAACTGAAAAGCTTTGGATGCAAACTTAGCAGTCAGTGAAAATAGGAGTTCCCTTTGCATTGTACTTAAAATTTTCCATAATTTACAAAAGCATAAAGGGAAAAAAAAGGAATAGGATTCCCAGAGCAGTATTACAAGGATTCAGCCTCAAATCCCCCAACCAACTTAAACCTCAGGAAAACTAAGGTTGAGTTTGAGGCTCTCTGCCCAAAACAGCCTTTGTGGCAGTGGACAAGTCATTTAGGACTTCACGTCAAATAGGACTTGACATTTCATCTCAATATCTCTGCTTTCCACTCTTTCAAGTGCACCAGTAACTGAAATGACAAGCTAATAGGTGTGTTGTGAGTAGCTCACTGTACCTGTAAATGCTTTGAGATGCCCTCCTGTAAAGTGCAATGATGTCAAAGTTCTTCCACTTTTGAAAAGAAAAGCTGGAGGAGAAAAATCAACATCATTTTCTTCCTCATTAGGAATTATTACTGTAGGGGCTTGTCTGCACATTGATTTGTAGTGGACTGAGTCAGGATGAGAATTTAACTGTATGGCTGAGTATCTCCACGTCCAACCCCTCAGGAAAGGAAGTGCTTGCTCCAGAACAGCACCCTCAGCAAGGCTCACAAATAGCTACTACCAAAGAGCACTACTGGAACAATGCCTCTTCCTAAACAAGTCCTGAAATTGCTGCACTGATGACCAGTTAGTTCACCAACACCTATAGCTGCAGAAGCAGACACTAGTTTCCCATTTCATTTCGGGATCAAGATAAGGTTGCCCAGTTAAGGCAGTTACAATTCCTCTGCACAGACACAGGTGAAGCTGCTGTTTCCTTGTCAATGAACAGGAAATCCTATAAAGCCAAGAAAGATGAAAAAGAACAGTCTGAGAAACATGCTCACTTCTGCTCTATGTGAATTGTTTCGCTGAGTGCCAAGGTCAACAAACAACAGGATCCTACCAGTGACTGTTTTCATCTCATGAGGGTAGCTGGGCAGGAAATAGTTTTCCTTGTACTGAGGAAGTACTTTTTCATGTCCTTGAAAAAACTTTAGGTCCATAATAGGATGAAACACAAGCCCAACAATTTGTGCTCCATTTCTGTAAAACATATGTGACAGGAGGACCTCCCACCCACCTGAGAGTAAACAGGCTCATGGATTACATGCTTGGCGCTGCAGGCCAGCACAGGGATCTGACCCCAATCTTTCAAGTGGCCCCACTGAACACCCCGACCACTAGGGCAAGAGGTTCCCGAGACCTCCTCTTTGCAGCTTGTCCACATGCCCTCTGCTGTGCTCCACAGATTCCATGCTGAACTGCCTGACCTCTTCCTAGGAACACTGGTAGGTCAGGTCTGCTTTTCCTGCAAGTTTCATTCTCGACAAGGCATCACTAGTCAAGAAACAAAAAACTTTACCACCTAAGTCTGCTTTTATCTTCCCAATATGCCAATCATGCTCCTACTTGAGGACTTGGCTATTTTGCAATACCGTGGTTGGTAAAGAACTACCCAAGAACAAATCTAAAAAGAAAAAAAAAAAAAGATTGAAAAAAGCACACAGCTCTGCTGCCCTTTGATAACCTGTAGATCAGAAAGCAGAAGTGATAGCCTTTGCACATGATAGCTGATAACCCCCAAAAGCACTGAAATCCAGCCAATGAATGGGGAGAGAGCACACTAATCAGGTCCTGCCAGGCATGGGAAAATCACAGAAGAGGAAGGAAGATGAAAAGGACAGCATGCACTCCTTTTCCACATATCTGTACTATCATCCAAGCCCCTCCTGTGATCACTGTTTGTTCACATTTGCTAACCATGACAAATAATAATAAAGAAGCTTTAGAAAAATTATCTAATCACTGAGAAGCTGGAACCAAGGAGGAAAAGGAGCAAAGGATTGCCTGGTGGGTGTCCACAGGCAGCTAAGACCTGCTTTGCTGCCCATCTACTGCTCATAGTTATGGGAGATGATTAAAGCCCTGATCCTCTTGTCCAAAATACTTCCAACACCCACTCATCCGCAGCTGAGGGCAAACTCTAGCAAGAGAACATTTCTACTAAAGGAAGTTTCCATGGGGTATAAAAATCCTATTCTTCCTCTCTTTATAGCCGCTCTAATTCATCTGCTATGAGTATACATTTGTCCAGTTGAGAAGGACTTTGAGTTTTATTGTTAGGTCTCAGTCTTGCATTTAACCCAATGGGAAAGTGCTACTAGGACCTTGGTTTAAGTACTTCAGTATTATTTCCCTTTCCAAGAGAAAAATCTTTAATTTAAGTAAATCTTAAAAAACCCCGCAGGACACTGGCTGGGGTCCATACTGAATACTGCATTATGCATATATTTTATCTCTTCTAACACTGTGTCTTTCAGCAAAAATGTTTTATTTCAATTTTCTACATCAACCCATGTTCACCATATCAGTCCACCCCACAGTGATATACTAGTGGTGCCCTCCCCTGCACCCAGCCGGAAGCTCTTCTGAACCCTGCAGGGGCACAGCAGGGACCAGGGGGCAGGACCTGAGCCCTCACAGGCTGGCATGGCTGCAGAAAAAAGGGAGCAAACAAGCAAGTAACCTCTCACAGCTGCTTTTGTGTGGCTCACTGGGGATCTGAATGCACTATTGATTCCTTAGCACTAAACCAGATTTGTAGCCCCTGCGTGTGCAAGACAGGGATCTCCTTCAACTCTAATCTCTAGCAGCTGTCAAAGACTTAAACGGCTTGTAGTTGGCTGACAAGCCAAAATCAACGAAGATTTTAAGACTACTTGCCTAAGGGGCAGCCCATCTGAACCAGAACTAACGAAAGTAATTCTCCTGCCCTGATCAGAGTTGGATGGGGGCCCCCCAAAATTTGCAACATATCAAATGTTCAGACTGTACCAGTGCAGCAGACTAGAGAAAACAAGTGACTGCACCCCTAAGAATCCATGCCACCCAGAAACCTATCTGCCCGCATGGTTTCTCATCGAGGACATACTCTCCCAAGATTTAAAACGGGACTGAAAGTGCAGCGGGACTGCTCTTCTGTGGAACCTCCCATAGGCACCACCCACGTCTCATCACAAGTGCAGGGCTCTTAAAATGGTGATAACTAGAATTCACTTGGCAATACTGAAGTAGCATCACCACAACTTACATCTTCAGGTAACTATCTCTTATTGCTCCTGATTGAAAATCATGGCTTCATTTAGGAAATAACTCAAGGTTAACTTCTTTTTTAGGTAAAACTAGAAATCCAGCCCAATTATTGTCTGTTAACATTCTGCCGAGGGAACACAGGCACCACAGTCAAGATACAGGCCCGGTCCCATGCAAAATACCCTCAACAATGAACTCACATAAAGAGTTTGGACGCATTTTTGTATAGGAAGTTTAACAAAAACTTTTAAACAGGTCCATCCGTTTCCTTACATCCGTTTCCCAATGTCTACCTTGATATAATTCTAATGCACTGGCTGCTGGGTGAAACCTTCCACAGGATGGTGAAATTTCTTGGAAACAGTCAAATCTCTCCTTCATGTAATGTTTGAAAGAAGAAGAAATTACCCAAGATTTTGATTGAGACGGTATAACTGGGAAATTGCACCACTGTCAACATAATGGAGCTTTTATGAAAATGTATGTGCTATTACTAAAACTATCACTTGAAACACCTATGAATTTTAAAAAAAGAGAGGAAAAAGAAAGTTTGTTGCACTGTCTGCTATTTGACTAAACATTCCCATTTTAAGAGCAATAAGTAAATTAAGAATAAAGTCCAGCCTTCAGAATTAAAGCCTACGGGATTTGCTTTTTTTTTTTTTTTTTTTGGATGCAAAGGAAACATGCATTGAAGAAACACATGCGTGCAGCGACATTTCTGCAGGAAACTTCAAACCTTACTGGCGTTAACTTAGATTCTACATCCTATTATTGCAGGAAGAGACCTGCTCTGTTTTTCAGCAACTTAAAAGACACCGGGTTGTCCTAACATGCCTCCAAAGCGCTTTCCTAAGCAGTCCGTACTATCTTCAAAAAGTTGCAATGAGCTGGAGCTGTTTTACTGGGGGAAGGGATGGAAGTTCCACTCACACGCTATTTATTTATTTTCAATAGTCTGCTTATACATAAAATGTCCTGGAGCCAAAAGCAACCAGATGGGCGGGTTACTAGCCGCGCTGCTGGGCGAACTGCCAGCGCTCCTTTCCTTCCCCTCTTTTTTCTTTCTTTCTTTTTTTTTTTTTTCCCACCCCGTCGTATTTATTTATTTCTTTAAACGAAAAAAAGGAGCCCCACGGCCCCGGGGAGGTGAGGGGCACCGTGGAGCCCCCTCACCCCCCAGGACTACCGAGCCGGGCAGGGCAACGCGGGACGCGGCCGCGCCCCCCCCGCTGCCGCCGCCATCCCTGCTGCCGTCCGAGGGACCGGGCGGGCGGGCGGTAGCAGCGCCCCGGGGAGCACCGGCACCGCCACCCCTGTCCCGGGGAGCATGGGCTGCCCCGCACTGCCGCCCCCTCCGCCGGGAACCCCCCCTACCCTCTGCTCCGCTGCGTCCCGGCCGCGCTGTCCCGCTGCCGGCTCCCCTCCCGGTACTCACCACCGGCCGGCTCGGACAGCGTGGAGACCGAGGTCTGGCCCATGGCTCGGCCAGGAGGCGATCACGCCGCCCGCCTCCGCCGCGGCTGTTCCCGGGGGGGCATCGCGCTCTTCGCCGGGGCCGCGCTCCCCGCCGGCTGGCGGGGGGCGGCGGCGACGGCAGCGGGCCGGCGGCTTCCTGTCATGCTGCGGGTCGGAGCGGGACCGCGGCCCCCCCACCTCCCGTCCCAGCCCCGGGCACAGCCTCGGCCCGGCCCCGCCCAGCCCTGGGCGCTGCGCTCCGCCCCTGTCCAGACACCAGCTACGGGGCCGGGGCACGGGGGGCAGAGTAGAAGTCTTNGTTTGTTGCACTGTCTGCTATTTGACTAAACATTCCCATTTTAAGAGCAATAAGTAAATTAAGAATAAAGTCCAGCCTTCAGAATTAAAGCCTACGGGATTTGCTTTTTTTTTTTTTTTTTTTGGATGCAAAGGAAACATGCATTGAAGAAACACATGCGTGCAGCGACATTTCTGCAGGAAACTTCAAACCTTACTGGCGTTAACTTAGATTCTACATCCTATTATTGCAGGAAGAGACCTGCTCTGTTTTTCAGCAACTTAAAAGACACCGGGTTGTCCTAACATGCCTCCAAAGCGCTTTCCTAAGCAGTCCGTACTATCTTCAAAAAGTTGCAATGAGCTGGAGCTGTTTTACTGGGGGAAGGGATGGAAGTTCCACTCACACGCTATTTATTTATTTTCAATAGTCTGCTTATACATAAAATGTCCTGGAGCCAAAAGCAACCAGATGGGCGGGTTACTAGCCGCGCTGCTGGGCGAACTGCCAGCGCTCCTTTCCTTCCCCTCTTTTTTCTTTCTTTCTTTTTTTTTTTTTTCCCACCCCGTCGTATTTATTTATTTCTTTAAACGAAAAAAAGGAGCCCCACGGCCCCGGGGAGGTGAGGGGCACCGTGGAGCCCCCTCACCCCCCAGGACTACCGAGCCGGGCAGGGCAACGCGGGACGCGGCCGCGCCCCCCCCGCTGCCGCCGCCATCCCTGCTGCCGTCCGAGGGACCGGGCGGGCGGGCGGTAGCAGCGCCCCGGGGAGCACCGGCACCGCCACCCCTGTCCCGGGGAGCATGGGCTGCCCCGCACTGCCGCCCCCTCCGCCGGGAACCCCCCCTACCCTCTGCTCCGCTGCGTCCCGGCCGCGCTGTCCCGCTGCCGGCTCCCCTCCCGGTACTCACCACCGGCCGGCTCGGACAGCGTGGAGACCGAGGTCTGGCCCATGGCTCGGCCAGGAGGCGATCACGCCGCCCGCCTCCGCCGCGGCTGTTCCCGGGGGGGCATCGCGCTCTTCGCCGGGGCCGCGCTCCCCGCCGGCTGGCGGGGGGCGGCGGCGACGGCAGCGGGCCGGCGGCTTCCTGTCATGCTGCGGGTCGGAGCGGGACCGCGGCCCCCCCACCTCCCGTCCCAGCCCCGGGCACAGCCTCGGCCCGGCCCCGCCCAGCCCTGGGCGCTGCGCTCCGCCCCTGTCCAGACACCAGCTACGGGGCCGGGGCACGGGGGGCAGAGTAGAAGTCTTTAATAAATTAGAAAAAAAAAAAAAGAAAAAGAAAGCAAAACCACCTCTAATTATACGGAGATTGGGAAGGACGGTGCTGAACTGGCGAGCTGTCTCGCACTGCTAGCGACACCAGCCCCTGCCCTTCTCCCAAACCCAAAATGTTGGTCCAGACACAAAATTATTTCCACCCCTTCCCTGAAGGCAGAGGGAAAACAAAAAGTGCGACAGCTGTGGGGATCGGTCCCAGGCGCCTCTCCGCGGGGAGCAGTTTTGGGGGCTTTGCTACCATCAGAGGGGGGCAGGGAAAGCCAGGGCAGGGCTGGGCAGCCCCTGGGGTNCTCCAAAGCGCTTTCCTAAGCAGTCCGTACTATCTTCAAAAAGTTGCAATGAGCTGGAGCTGTTTTACTGGGGGAAGGGATGGAAGTTCCACTCACACGCTATTTATTTATTTTCAATAGTCTGCTTATACATAAAATGTCCTGGAGCCAAAAGCAACCAGATGGGCGGGTTACTAGCCGCGCTGCTGGGCGAACTGCCAGCGCTCCTTTCCTTCCCCTCTTTTTTCTTTCTTTCTTTTTTTTTTTTTTCCCACCCCGTCGTATTTATTTATTTCTTTAAACGAAAAAAAGGAGCCCCACGGCCCCGGGGAGGTGAGGGGCACCGTGGAGCCCCCTCACCCCCCAGGACTACCGAGCCGGGCAGGGCAACGCGGGACGCGGCCGCGCCCCCCCCGCTGCCGCCGCCATCCCTGCTGCCGTCCGAGGGACCGGGCGGGCGGGCGGTAGCAGCGCCCCGGGGAGCACCGGCACCGCCACCCCTGTCCCGGGGAGCATGGGCTGCCCCGCACTGCCGCCCCCTCCGCCGGGAACCCCCCCTACCCTCTGCTCCGCTGCGTCCCGGCCGCGCTGTCCCGCTGCCGGCTCCCCTCCCGGTACTCACCACCGGCCGGCTCGGACAGCGTGGAGACCGAGGTCTGGCCCATGGCTCGGCCAGGAGGCGATCACGCCGCCCGCCTCCGCCGCGGCTGTTCCCGGGGGGGCATCGCGCTCTTCGCCGGGGCCGCGCTCCCCGCCGGCTGGCGGGGGGCGGCGGCGACGGCAGCGGGCCGGCGGCTTCCTGTCATGCTGCGGGTCGGAGCGGGACCGCGGCCCCCCCACCTCCCGTCCCAGCCCCGGGCACAGCCTCGGCCCGGCCCCGCCCAGCCCTGGGCGCTGCGCTCCGCCCCTGTCCAGACACCAGCTACGGGGCCGGGGCACGGGGGGCAGAGTAGAAGTCTTTAATAAATTAGAAAAAAAAAAAAAGAAAAAGAAAGCAAAACCACCTCTAATTATACGGAGATTGGGAAGGACGGTGCTGAACTGGCGAGCTGTCTCGCACTGCTAGCGACACCAGCCCCTGCCCTTCTCCCAAACCCAAAATGTTGGTCCAGACACAAAATTATTTCCACCCCTTCCCTGAAGGCAGAGGGAAAACAAAAAGTGCGACAGCTGTGGGGATCGGTCCCAGGCGCCTCTCCGCGGGGAGCAGTTTTGGGGGCTTTGCTACCATCAGAGGGGGGCAGGGAAAGCCAGGGCAGGGCTGGGCAGCCCCTGGGGTCGGTACGAGCCGCTCTCTCCCTGTGGCAGAGATCTGGAAGCAGGCCCAGCGCTTGCCACTCTCACAGGTGCATGGTCGAGGATCACTTTTAATTTTGAAAGAAAGAAGGTAGTCTAAGACAGCAGCATCCAGACAGCACTTTGCCATAAAAAGTGACAAGAAGGGGTGTAATCAGTTGGATACATTATCATAGAATCATTAAGGTTGGAAAAGACCTCTAGGATCATCAAGTCTAAACTTCATCCCAACATCTCCCTGATCCCTAGACCATATCCTGAAGTGCTACATGTACTTGTTTTTTGAACACCTCCAGGGATGGTGTCTCCACCACTTCCCTGGGCAGTCTGTTCCAGTGCCTGACCACTCTCTCAGTAAAGAACTTCTTCCTAATATCTAATCTAAACCTCCCCTGGCACAACTTGAGGCCATTACCTCTTGTTCTGTTGTTGATTAGTTGGGAGAAGAGATCAACACTAGCCTTCCTACAACCTCCTTTTAGGTAGTTGTAGAGAGCAATGAGGTCTCCTCCAAGCCTCCTCTTCTTCAGGCTAAACAATCCCAGTTCCCTCAGGCGCTCCTCATAAGACATGTTTTCAAGATCCCTCACCAGCTTCTTTGTCCTTCACTGCACCTGCTCCAGCACCTCAATGTCCTTGTTCTCCTGTGGCACCCAAAAGTGGACACAGTATTTAATGAGAAAGATGGAGAGAAGTAGAGAGTGCATAGCACAAAGGCAAAAGGAACAAAGGTTTATTTTGTTTTTCTTAATGCATAACCATACTCTAAGCAGTGATATAAGCTTAATGCTGGAGCAAGCAGTTAACTGTTATCAATGATGAATAAAAAAAGCCAACCTCAAGTGCCTAATAGCTATTACTATGCTAGAAACAAGCAGGGAGATTCATATGCATCACAGGAGGACACTCAAGACTCATCTAAAGAACACGCTAAAGAACTTCTATTAGCAAGGCATTCAGTGTAGTTGCTATGGTTTTGAGTGGCCTGGAAGTCCTAGAGGGGTTGGCTGAAGACATTTCTGACCTGCTGATCTTTGTATGTGTTTGCACTGTGGTGACATTTCAGGAGATGGAGAATTGTATTAGTGTGGGGCCTATACTCGGGAAGCAACTGGAATACCACAGGTAACTGCAGTCTGTTTAGCCTGGCATCACTTAGAGGCAGAAGAAATGCAGTTATCAGGTAATATATGGTAAATAGAGAATACAACCAACACCACTCATGTTTGTTATAGAAAATAAGTAGGTCTTGGTAAAAAAAAAAATTTATTTCCTTGTTTTATCTGATTGCCTATTTAATTGACAGAGGTACAGGCTTGAGTGTAATAGACTTCCACTAGGTTCTTGATTTAGTAAAAGAGGAAAAAGTGAGTACAACACAAAATTAGTAAAGCACTAATGGATGAAGAGCTAAATGAAAAACAGATCAATTGCCCAAGTAGCACTAGCATTTAATGAGAGTGTTTCTGTTGGGGAGCTGCAGGAGGCTCTTCAATGTTTTCGTCAGCTATCTAGAGAAGTATTATTTCAAACAGCTTTAAAAGACTAAATAAATCACAACTGGCAGCAATTTTAGATGGAATAAATATTACCAGAGTGATAATGAGGACAAGACAGTCAGAGAGTTATCTGGATTATTTCATAAGCTCTGCTCTTTCAAACAAGTAAGTTTTAATAGGGTCAAAAGAAGAAAAAAGTCAGACTTGCAGGATGGAGCAAGGCAGCCTATAGGGCTGAGGAAGATATCTTAGAAAGCTGTTCTGTGTAGGGGCTTGGAGAAATTCAACACGAGCTCCTAGGAAGCTAGTGTTGGTACAAAAAGGAAGCTGATGTTCACATACAGATGTGCAAATAGGAAAGGGGTAGATAGAAATCCCATTACTTTTTTGTGCTTTTTAATAGACAAAAAGTGCTGTTCCACGTCCAGTGCTGTCTGCCCCTTAAAAAAACCCCAACTGATGGGAGATAGCTCGAAAGAGATCCACAAGATGAGATTGAAAGTGCAAAAAGTGCTCTCCAGCAAAAGGCTTCCTTTTAACCTAACGGCGCCTTTGCAGGGAAAGAATGGCATTGCAGCACTCCTGGATGTTAACACTGAAGGCTTGGGTCTTTGTCTGACACCTCCAAATCCAGACCCCATACAAAGCACTGAGTTGAAGACGAGTGGGGCTACTACAGAGATACCAGGTTGAATTACACAGTTGGAGCTAAGGGAAAGGTAGATGGTCTGATGGTCCCTTCTTCAAGCCAAGGAAAGGCTTTCAGAAATGTAGCTTGTTGAACAGCCAACTCCTGTCACTTATTTCTCAGGAGAGTTTTTTGCATCAATTCCCCACATTTATTTTTCTTACCTTGAAAAATTATTTTTAAAGGTTTTGTTTTGAGAAACCTGAGTTACCTCTTTGGAGTCACTCATAAACAGGAACATAAAAGCATTCCCGTCTGCCTCCGGTGAATCTCATTAATTTTATCAAAAGAATTTTTGTTTCCCTAATACATAAAAGGCCAGTTTACAATACAAAGGTATATATCATCTGTCTGAAGTGATTCCTGTGAAGTAATGAACTCTTCAAGGTTGATTTGTAAGCTGATAAAATGGGTGCAGTTATCACATCCCCCAGTGTAGTTGAATTAGTTGCCAATTTCTTTTGATTTGTTTGTTGTGTTTGTTTGGGTTTTTTTCTTCCTAAGTTAACTGATAGTGGTGACTTTCTTTTTATATGTTTTCTCTGCAGCCACCTCATTTTTAAGAATCCTGTCTCCATACCTCAGCAATGCTTAGTGATATGTTGCAGAACTAATCAGATATGGTTACTGCTTTAGAAAGTAAGGGATTGCAGTTCTATTAAGGAACACAACTGTTAATTTATAGCACTAACAGATTGTAGGCATCATAAGTTCTTCACTATGAGGGTGGTGGGACACTGGAACAAGTTGCCCAGGGAAGTTGTGGATGCTCCATCACTGGAAGTGTTCAAGACCAGGTTGGATGGGGTTTGAACAATCTGATCTAGTAGAAGGTGTCCCTGCCCATGGCAGGGTGGGTTAGAACTAGATGATCTAGTTCTCTTCCAAACCAAACCATTTTATGATTCTATGATCATGTTGTATAGAATAAGAAAGTGAAGCTTCCACTTATAAAAGTTTACTCAGAAGAACAACTTGTAAACAAGAAATAATTTACTTGCATTAGGAAATTTAAAGGTCTTAAGAGGATTTTCATTCATGATGGACAAGATATTGGGAGTATCCAATACTATCATCATAGATCCTTTATTCAGCTTTTATAAAGAGCTCTTGATCCTGAACTGTGAATACTAGTTGAACATACAAAATAGTGCTGATCCATAAAGCAGAGAGAGACATAGCTGTTGTATTTGGTGTATAAAGTTGCAAAGGGGCAACGTATACATCTCAGGTTACTCACAGTCATTAATGATCACCAAGATAGAAAAAAAAAATAGCACTTTTCTGCTTAGATCTTGTTTTTAAAACCATTTATGAATTTAGCTTGACTCACCAATGGTAGAGAATGAGCCCTGAATCCTCAACACTGTACAAAAAGACATTTACAAATGTCACTTATGAGAGAAACTGGACTGTTGAAAGGAAAAGATATATATGATAATGTTTGATAACAACTGATTCTAGTAGAGATTTGAGATTGCAATAGTGTCAATAAAATACCTTTTATTTGGTATAACTTACTTGTTTTTTTAGGATTTAGATGATTTCATCTATGATGTGTTTGGATGTATATTCCACTTTGCATTTAAACAACTAATAGGATGAGAAACAAATGAACTACCCAACAATTTGTAGTTATTATATTTTTCTGGGGTTTCTGGAAATCCACAATTGCAAGCAAAGCAAAAGTAGCCTGAGATGATGGAAGTGAGAATTCCAGGATTAAAATTTCCATGATCATTTTAGCCAGGGCTAATCTTGTACTGAAAGAAATGCTGCAACAAGATGTTAATACATGAATATGTCTTCTATGAGGTGAGAAAGTGGAGGTTCAGCTGATGGGTAGAACAGGTGCCAGTATGTCATGCCAGACTGTTCTGATGCAACATCAGCAGCAAGGGGGTTCCTGGACCCAGTGTCCCAGTTAGATTTCAGTGTGAGTAGTAATGCTGTGGTCATCCAATTGCCTTATGCTACATGCACAGTTCTTCCCTTCTTGTCCCAAGTTACTGTGTCGGGTACTGTAGTGAGTACTGTTAAACAGATACTCTGCTGTCTCTCAAAAACCGAAATCTTCCACCAAAAGAGGAAGAATAGTTTCTTCATGAACTTCAGCAGTGTTTGTAAAACAAGAACATTGCACTTGTATAAATAGCTGGTATGATGAGATCTCTTCATGGAAGAGAATGCAAAACTTCAAAATTGTTCCCAAGTCAGAATGAAATAATACGTACAATAATCCCACTTATCAAAGAGCAAATTTCTTCCCATCAATAAAGCTTCAAAAAGACAGATGTATTTCAGTGTATTTACTATACCGGGATGACAGATGGCAATAGATGGCATACAACCTGTAGGATGCTGTTGCCCAGTGTTTAGAGTTCTGTAGGCTCACGTGAAATAAAGAGGCATTTTAAAGAAGTGAATTTCTATTACCCTTCCTTCAGTCACCAAGATTAATTTATGTCACTAAATATAACAGAAGCTATAAGGAGAGGATATCACATTGAATCCCAGAATTTGTTATGCAGGACTAGCAAATGCATTCAACATTATAATAGGAAAAAATATTGCATAGGTGCTTATCAAGATAAACCAAGAGGCTGGCACTGAGTCTAGAACAGAAATGATCCAGGCAGGTCATTTCTTGTGTGGTCCTCTCACCCTTGCACACCCACAACTCCTGTCAGTGTGCAGAACTGCTGGAAGATGAGCAGCACTGTGTCCTGAAGGCCACAGAGCTCTAGGATTCAGTGAACAAAGCAAAGGTTATGACATGAGCAAACACGAGCAAGAATTTTTTAGTCATGGGTCATGGTAAGGCTTATAATAATGTAATTGAATTTGTACCTGTCTATAGAGAACTTGCAGTTACAAGGGGGAAGAGTTTGGGGAGGGCACCACCAAAGTCAGGTCTTTTGCTTAAGACTAGTACATCAGCTGTGGTTGAGCAAGAAGTTATTTCTGTTTTCTGGGAAACTAAATGCTGTTCTTAAACAGGCACTGTCAAAATAAATTCACAGGCCATATTAGTGATTGAGAAGTTAGGCCGTTTCTCTTTAATAACCAGGGTCTTTTGCAACAACCCTAGATTATTCTCTCATTTGGAAATATTTTAAAATATTTTTATGTGTCCTTTTTCACCTTTAATGGCTTAGCAATGCTATATTCTTTCCAGTGTTACCTCCCATTTCCAATGCACAAGTATAGCACAACAGGAATTTGAAATCTTTAAAAAAGAGACTGTTGCCTTGGCAAGTGAACATCACAAGTCTTCCTCCCCCAAAAAACCCCACTGTACATAATATCTACATAGTAGAATGGAAGGCATCTATACAGAATAACTAACTGAAAGGAGCTTCTGTAGTTCAGTCTTTACATTTGGAAGCTAGGGGTTCAAAGCCTTGGACCAGAAGAATTAATATGCAAATGAGGGTTGCTCTGATTAAAACATATAGCAGACATTTCTTGGATGAGATTCATTTGTTTGGATTAAGACTGCACTGAGAGACAGCGAGGCCCTTGCCTATAGAAGATCTGAGAGGCTCAGAGTTGTTTAGTATTTGGGTAATCTCGATTCCTGTTTCACCATCTGTTCTTATTCATTCTTACCCCTGCTTGCCATCACAGGCAGGAGAAGAGCTCAGCTGGGCAAGCTCATTCCTGGTCATTTGGCACAGACAGGTTTTCTTTCTGCTCACAAATGATCTGCAAATAAGTTGTGCACTTGCAAACTTGTTTGCTGCTCTAAATTATTAACCATAATGGTTGGTAAGCCAGTTTCAGACACTGGGAAGCAGGTAAACAATTCATGGCAACAGCAGCTCAATAATGTATTATCTAGGCTGTGTGCTAGGTGCCTTCAGCCATGGGCTCTCTTTGTGCTCTCTGACTCAGGGCGCTGTACCTAGAGGAAACTTTCACAATAGCTGCATCAATATGATTTTAAATGGTTATGAATGAATGGTTATCACTCATGTGATTTTATCATCTGATCTGTGATTTTTGTTGTATCCTTTCACTTGACATTACTCTTGCCTATGTTAAGTAACTGCTTGGCAAGTTGTTCTAGGAAGGTATTCTACAGACTTGAACATTGCAAGTATGTTGAAAAATCTCTGGTTTTATTTTAGTTACAGTTGCGGTTTCTCGTGGGGCTGTATGCTCAGAGTTTTTAAAATAATTTACATAATTTATGCAACCAAAAGGCAGAAAATAAAAATAAAATGGTCCCAACACAAACATTTCAGGAGCTACAGAGAGCAGATCTCGTCTCCTGCCCATGCTCCTCAGCTTCAGAAACTGCCCTGCTCCCCTACTGCATTTCTTCCAACATGTACATTTCTACACACTTCATCTCCACCCCAGTTCTCTTCCATAATATCTTTCAAAAGTGTTTTCCTTCCCTAAAGTTCCTTAAAGGAAAATTCTAAAACTTTATATCCCTCTGAGTTCTTTGACTTTTTCTTCATCCCATGGTTGTTGCTTCATGTTTACTTCACTTGTGAAGATTTGGAGTCAGTTCCCTTGTTTTGCTTCAGCAAGCCTGGCCCATGCAGGAACCTTCCTTTTCTCACAGACCTAGAGTATTTCACTAATTATTTGGAGTATTATTACTTTCACATCTGCTATTTTAAATGTTATCAGCTGCCTAAAGACTTATGATGTAAGTGGTAGAATTGGTGTAATCCAAGTTTTGGAGAACTCCTTGTGGAAGGTTATGAAAGACGAGCAAATGAAAGGTTCAGACCCTGATTAATCATACCTTTCTGACCCTTCCAACACTTCTACCAGTGTTGGCCTTTTAAAATTTGAATTTACTGAAAATTAATATGCTGTAAGAAATGTATGTTCTTCAAGGCAATGATTTTGTCTGCTTCTTTTAAGAAGGGCTAAGCACTGTGCAGTTGATACTGGAAAAAGCTACCTCCTTTGTCCAAAGCACCAAGGGGAAATGACACACTGAATCATGTCACCCTAGACAGATATTCCTGAAAAAAGCTGAAGAACCCCCCAGCAGATGGCATGACGTGTTACCCAAAGTCCGTAAGATCCCATCCTAGTACTTAATAACTTAAATGTTACAGTCCTGGTTTAAATTTTAAACTTTAGTTTTTTAAAAACTATTCTATCTGTTTATGGTTGTTCATAACAATAACTCGATGTTAATGTTGTTCGTATGTGATCGTTTCCTTTGTGCCTAATACTGACTCCTTGATCCCAGCACCTCCTGTTACGTGGAGTTTCGCCGTGTCGTGGCAGCACTGTGACTGTACAGGACAATGTTTCCTTTACAGACAGAAAATAACCATCAGAAATTTTCCAATCAAGTATGTGTTTGTCACCATACATCAGTTTTGTCCAGGGTTCCAGATTTATGATGAAAGACAAAAAGGACTACATTAAAAATTATAAATAGTGTTCTGCCTGTCCTAGTTCAAGCCACTGGGGAAGAAGAAAGCAATGGCGTAAAAACAGCATGCCAGAGTGTAGAGTTCCTCAAGAGTCAGGTTTCTGCCAGGTTTTCAAAGGCTTTAGCCACTGCAAATTAGTATCAGTAGTTACAATAAACAGAGTGGACTGGCCCCTTTACTGATACAAGCTGGTATGTCCCCAACAGAGAAAATGAAGTAGTACAGCTAAAAGCAGCTGGAGGTCTGTTCTTATTGCAGGACACCACCTTTTCTCCTCCACCTCTTCTCACAAGGCCTGTTGCACCTTTCATTGTATTCACCATAGCAGTGATCACAGTACTGGAGCTCCCTAATTCATCATTTCCAAGAAAGGCTCCTACCAGCTGGACTGGCTCCCCTTAGGCATTTTTTGCTCTCTCTCATCTGAACTTAATGGCAGCCTCCGGATGCCTCCTGCTGCTGCTGCAGCAAAGCCCAGTTATCCAGGAGAACTTCTGCACTCTTCACCCTGTCCAGCAGTGGCTTCTTGCTTCAGAGAAGTCAGCCATGATGCTAGTCCAGCTGCACTAACCATTTTCCTTAGGAAAACACAGCTTTCTGCTCTTCAAGGAACGTGTGGTGGTTGCTGGTTGCGGCTTTCCCTCTACAGCTCCAAGCTCCTTAATGAATCACTGCTTTTTGGCAGCGAAGCAAAATAAACACATCATTTTGGATGCCTTTGCCAAATGTATGTACGCTTCGAGCAGGTTTTGAATGATAGAAAGCGAAAGGTTTAATGAAATGTACAGGCTGCATAGCTAAAAGTTGCAAAATAGCCAAAAAATGCAAATCTGAGGGGTCACAGCAGTACTGTTAGCCCAATAATTGTTCACATCTTGCATATTTTCTAGAACACATGGAGGCGGATTACCAGTAGTGTATCAGCTACAGCTCTCACCAGGAAAAACCAGTAATAGAAAGCAGCATAGGGGTGCAGGATCCCTCATCAGGGTGATGGTTAGATGCCTACCTCTTTCTTTCCTCTTCTGTTTATTAACTGATTCAGTGTAACTACACATAGCAGAGCAGATTTTTTATACCAATGCTTCCTAGCCTATGTGAAGGAGAAAAGACATCAACAAAACATTTGGCAGGCATAGTGAATGCATTTTCTCAGTTACTCGAGTCAGCCGTATGTACACACCCTGTCATGGACTTTGGGCCTTTCAAAGTGCCTGAGCCTGTCCATGAAACTGGCACATCCATTTGCTCTTGCTGACTTGAGTGAGAATTGAGAAAATGTTTCAAAAGTGTTTGTCACAAGTGTTTGTCTAGTTCCTCTCCATTCCATCAGGTTTTAGAATGAATTTAAATGTATTGCAGGACTATAATTAGCTGTGGCAGAAGACCACAGGGAACTGGCTTTTTCCTCTTTAAATAGGCTGTTGTAAAGGCAGTACCTTAAACAATATCCTGAATGCCAGCAAAGTTTGAAACCTGGATCTGTGCCTGATCAACTGCCCCAAATCAGAATAATCTCTGCCTTTGGCAAATCAAAGTAATTCCTTATGAATTTGGTTTACTATAGAAATCTTTGGACTAAAATACCAGTTTCAGCCTTCAGTTTCATTCACTGCCCCCTGTTTCTACTACTGTGAGAGTGTGAACTTTTTACCCTATTGTGAAAATGCATTTTTTCCCACTCTCCTATGACTCAAAAACATCTGAAAGATTATTCTTCCAAGCTTAAGAAAAAGAGAGGGGAAAAACTTCACCTTTTGGCAAAGATACAGAATGGAAATTTTTGACTCAAAAAGAGGATTTTCAAAATAAAATATAAGAAGCATATGAAAACAAGGGGTTATAATGGAAACTATTTTCATAGCCAGCTCTAAAGTAAGCACTGCTGTTCCAGAGACACATGGTACTGATGCAAACATTGATTTGAGGCCAAACCCCCTAGCATGCTAGTGGAATCCGGAAGCACTACAATATTAAACACACCTCAAAATATATGTCAGATATCTCCCTGTGTCTGTTCCACTTACTCTGTGCAGCACAACACTGTACACTTAATTCATTGGTGTCTGCAGAGTAACAAAATAAGGGGCCAGTGGCAGATGTGTTCTCCTTTCCTTAGGCTGGGTTCTTTCCTGCCCCATGCTCCCTGAATGGTCTTCTGCAAGACCAGGCTTATTTTTCCCATTTTGCAAATATTGAGTCAATATCCACTTTCCATCTGCAGCACTTACACAGCATCTATTATTACAGTGTGTGAGCACCCCTCACTGGTCCTGGGGAAGTGTTGTAATCCCAAAGGCAGGAATTTCAAGTCTCATCTGGAGTGATAGGGGGAGGGACAGTGCTACAAAAGGAGTGAGGGTGTCCTGCTTAGCTGCACTCCTCGTTGGCAGACTCTTCCTGCTATCTTCAGCCTGCTTCTTCCAGCTGCTCCAGGGTAGTTGGCCTGGTCCCGGGAAGTTTTCTATTGTGGAAATAGCCCTTTTTGCACCTACCACAATTACAGCTATGGTGCTTGGTTTGCATCTATGCCGATTCATTAGAAAAACCCACAAACAGTTAAAAGTATCCTAATCAAGGGTGTAAAATGAATCTTCTGCTTTTGTGCAGCCTAGCTTTTCTGCAGATTTGTGGCTTTTGCTCACAGTTCTTTCCTCACAATAAAATGCAAACACCAACTGAAAGTTTCCCCAAGGATTAGGGCTTGTGGAGCATCCCCCTCTGCCACCTGAATTCTCCAGAGGTTTAACTGGGGAGCAATGTCCCCTTCCTGCTGTGTCTGTCAAGGTCTGGCTGGCTGGAGATACACATGAGCGCTAGCAGAGCACTAACTCAGTCTGCTTCTCCTCTGTCAGGTCTGGTGCCAAGCTCCCCGCGGAGTCGAGAGCTGTGGTTAGAGGCTGCTGTACTACACCATTATCATACAAGCCCATTTCCCTCGGGAAGGCAGACCAAAACCTCCAGCTTGGTGCCTTCCAGTATGTGTGGGTGTCTGCATCTACCTGAAAACAGACCCAGGCTCAGCCAGGAACAATTGGCTGCTCCTTGACTCTCCAGGAGGACAGACAGCGGCTGCCCCTCGAGTTATGAGGGAGTAAGGAGGTGAGGATAGAAGAGAGAAAGTCGCCCCTTGGACCTCTGTGTACTGGGCCCACCAGCTTTTTCCTCCTCAAAAAATGTACCACAGGGGTAGCATGGCACAGAGCAGCTGTGCAGTGCTCATCCAAGCTGTGGCTCCTTGTAAGGGCTGATGGTCAGTCAGGCAGTGGGGTCTGCGGGGGTCACAAACAGCAGCCACAGGCAAGCAAGTGGAGCTAGAAAAGCACACAACCTGCTCTGCCAGGGAAGAGCAGCCAGCCAAGAGGTTCATAAAACCTCATGAAGAGGGATGTGTTCAGTGGGTGTGACTCGGTCCTGTGCATAATGTCATAAAGGTGTGATTGGTTCAAAAGTACAAGTAGATCCACTTTCAGGCCTATATGCACTCCAACCACCTCTCTCTTCCTCCTCAGCAGTTGTTTGGGTGTTTTGTTTTGAAACTTTGAATCAGCCATTGTCTTTAGTTCTCAAAACTGGATGTAGCTTTCTTCTTAGTAGGTTTTACATTCCATTCTTTTCTAAAGCTGTTTGGAAGCATATCATCCCCATTCAACTTCTGTATGACCAAGTGCATTGCTGTGGGTGGGGAGGGCTAGAAAGGGTCAGGTTTTGCACCCTTGCCGGTGTACTGTAGGGGAATTCTGATCTCGTAACCTGCTACCATCTCCCTGGAGAAGGCTGCTTTTAATAAGGAAGAAAGCCTGGCGAGCTTTGCCTCAAGCTCCTCCCATACACATGGCATCTGGTCTCTACATGGCGATTGTTTAATCAAGTGTCAATCTATGGGTCTCATTTTGCCTTTTAAATTCTCATGTGTCATTTGTTTACTTGCTGGTTGCCAGGAGAACCAGGATGCTTGAACCATGCTAGTCCTGGGGCAGGGGGTTTATGCTGATCCAGGTCATGTTCAGCTCAGGTTCATTCAGCTGCAAAACCCACACATAAAGAAACTAAAATAAGTATATGAACTAAGCAGGAATGCCATATGGTTCTTGTGAAAAGTGCTTTTACCAAGACTAAACATCAATATTACACTTTTTTCTAACTACCTGCTTAATACAGCAGATCATTAATGTAGCACATTTAGTTAGTTAAAATGAACAAATTTCATTAAATTAAAATTCAGCAGCATTAAAGCCAGATGGGCTGCAGGGGGAAAATGCAGAGGCTTTTAAAGCTAATGTAAATGAAATATCATTGTTTTCAGCAACAATACAATTAAATTGGGCTGACAGAAGCTTTCACAGAAATGCCCAGGAAGATAACTTGTCTGTAATGAAAATCCATTTAAAAGAAATAATACTTCAGATACTTCAGAGCAACCTGATCTAGTGGAAGGTGTTCCTGCCATGGCAGAGGGGTTGGAACTAGATGACCTTGAGATCCCTTCCAAGCCCAACCATTCTATGATTCTACCCTAACAAGATATTTTCATGGTTCTATGGTTCAGTGAATTACATTCTTGTATATACATTCTTGTATATACATTCTTTCTGGGAGAAAAAGAACTTAATTTTACAGTGTTTAAGTACTGAGTGTAGAAAAAAATAACTCAAGAAGACCCATTACCAAAGGAAGAAAATACACATTTCCAAAACGATGATCTGCTTGTGGAGCCCTCACCGCCTCCTCCACAGTCCCCAATGTCATGGGGAGCCAGGCTGAAGTGCCAAGCACCCTCTAAAATCCCAGGCAGTGCAAGGTGCAGCCCCGAGCCATGCGGAATTCCCTTCAAGAGGTACTGTAAATAACATCTGCTGGGCTCTCTGGCTGAAAGGCTGATGCCTTTGCTTGTGGGGTATGAGCCACAAAATCCATCTTAGAATTATGCTTCAGTATTTTCTGTAAAGTCACTTAGAGAACTGTGCTATCTGGTGTTGGACTTGCCTATCACTGGGATATGCAAATGCTGGCCTTCTTATTGGATAGATCTTAATGGTGTTAAAAAGAGAAAAAAAAAAGATACCCTATATAAGACACCCACACCCACTCCACTTCTCTTTTTAAACAGTTACCCTTTCCAGGAGAGCTGAGACAGTTCCTTGCACGTTAGCTGTGTACCACAGTAACAAGTTGTTTTCTCCCAAAACAGTAAGCAAAAGTCTATATAAAGTCTCACCTACATATGTGATGTACCAGGAGTGGGGTGCGGTCCTAAGTATTCTCAAGCACAGATCCCACTCACTTAAACTCCTAAAATACAACACAAGATGTCAGAGTCTTCATTTTCCCATGAACTGCACAGTAAATATGAACTGCAACCTTGATTCACACATGGTGATAAACCCCAGTGCCTGTAAATTTATGAATGTAGCTGGCAGTCATTAAGTGTATTATGTAGAGGTCAGGTCCTCTTTGTTTATTCCTCTTATTTAATGATCCATGGCTGGAGACATGCTGAAAACTTTCAGAACGTTTTACAATGTATTTATGTGACTGAGAAATGTGTCCTATGCTTTCCATCTCCATTATCCTGACATGCTGAATATAAATCAGAGTGCAGCATGCAGAATTAGCATTTGAGAAGAGCACAGAGTGGTGTGGGTTTTTTTAATATATACAGAGAAAATACTTGCTCTCTTCTGAAGTAGCCTTTAAGAGAGAGAGCCTTTGGGTTAAGGGACAAAATAGGGGCACTTTCATTTTGCTGAGCTGAATTCCACAAAAGCCAAATGTCTCAGCATGGGATATTACACCTGGATCCAGGCAGACTTCCTTTCAATTCAAGACAAAGTATGGTTAAAATCACATTACATTGTCAGGGGTCAGACCCCTGCAGCTCAAGCTAATCAAAGTTATTTTTTTCAAAGGTATGGAGACTTACCTCTTGCTCAGCACTCTACTAACTCCTGGCCTCACAAAGCAGGTCATATCTATGGACAAGAGCTGGATCAGTTCAAGTGAAATAGTTTATAAAGTCAATGTATTTAGACTCATGCATATCCATGTATAGATATACTAAACTGATGCAAGTCAGTTGAATGTTCACCCCAGTGAAAAGGTACAAATTTTCTCGTGTGGTCAGCACCACTGAAAACTTCTCAGTGCACAGATGTTTGTGTTAAAACATCCTACAAAATTTTTACAAGTCTGACTAGGAGTTGCAGATGAGAGATCTCATGCAGTTATAATCCATGAACTGGAAGAGGTACAGAAAGGAAGACATATTGAAGATGTCTATTTACAAGTCTAACAGAAAGAAAATTAAATATCTAAATTATAAGGTAGTCTGCTATTAAACTAATAGGTGAAAAATTATAGTGCAGACAGCCTACACAAATCTGGCATTTTCATATCATATGATAAATATTGGGTGATTTTATAAGTAACTTTCCACATCAAGTTGACTAACCTAATATAAGAACTGAATTCACAATTTATGCATGATATTTTTTGTTTATATAAGTTGTTTAGTAACATTGGTTACCTAATGGACCGTAACACCTTATTGAGAAAAATCCGCACCCTTTCTGAAGTTATTTTAGGCTTGTCTGTCTGTTAATTTTTACATTGGACATAATTTATCTGACTGGAGCAACCTTTCTGACTGCAAACCCTCCCAAGTTCCATGACATTATGTACCTCCCAGATTACTGCTCACTAAAAGCTGAGCCAGTCTAAAGGACAAAAGAAAACCCAGAATATGAGGAGTGCGACCTTCTCCACAGACAGAACATTTACTGCATACGTCACTAGTCTACTGCTAATAGCCTGGTACTTAACTGCTAAAATAAGATGTCATTCAGCTCCTCTTTGGTGCTGTTCCACTGAATCACTAAAATGTATTTCACCGACAATCAGTTTTATACCTAACATATTACAAACTTGCTGGTGCAGTAAATAACTGTAATATTTCAGCATGTGTGCAGTGGTGTAGAAGCCACGTAGGAGCTCCAGGTCTCCGTTTTCCCTGGTGAAGTACCTGATCAGCCTTTCTATTGGCTCACACACCATGCAAGGCCTCGAGCTGTGTATTTTTCATGTACATGAAAATGCCTATCCCCATTATAATTACAATCAAGCCTTTATGAAAGCTCTACCACCAGCATAACATCATGCCTTTTTAGAGAAGAAATATAATTGCCAAATCATAAAATAGGTGAAAAGAAAGCAAGCATCATGTGTCCTTGGGTATAAAATCCAATTCTTCCATGAAATTTCCAAGTTTTGAGGGTTACAGTGAAATTCCATGTGCTCAGTCTTATCCAATTTGCCACCTTGTGCTTTTCTGATCAGCCCTTAAAAAGCTGGCACATTTTAGGACATTAGAATTCAATCTAAGAAACCTGAACACATGCTCATGCTTCACTGCTTGTTGGTTATTAAGATAATCTGCAGGAAACAACATCACAATAGGGCATTGTTTGTTAATGTGAGCAAAAGGTTACAACAGCAGCCTGCACCCAGACCTGACTTCTGGACTCCCATTCCTTTTGATATGAAGAAAGCGCATGTTGTGTGTGGTAGCTATTTCCATTATGGTCCAGGTCTTTTCTGCCATTTATTGCAGCCCAGAAGAGAACAAGGTATAGGAGGAGCACAATTATCCTGAAAACACCAAGTAGCTGGAATAGTGTGCTGGGTGGGAGGTGACCAGCTATGGTGTAAAACAAATCTCAGTCTCCCCATCATTGCAATATTTGAGTACCTCACGGTACTCAGCATAATCTAGGGGATAACAGGATAGCTGTGTGAGAAATTAGTCCCTCTTACAGAAATGTTTGTGGTTGGATCCACAGACACTCAGTTCCACTGTCCTCAACCCCCTCCTTCATTGCTGCCCAACCATGCAGGCACCAGAATTACCCGTACATCAAAGCTTTCATCCTTGATACCTAGAATTCCACTTAAGGGTACCACCACAGCTGTATGCACCATAGCTGTGCCCTGTTAGCACTTAGACTGTTGGGTAAATGGTGACCAGAGCCTTTTAAAGAGTTCTGGAGAACAGTTTGAAGACTATATTATTTGAAGAGCCTGTGCCTTTTTGAGTGACACTGGGATGTCAAAAGAGTGCGTGTTTGGGTAAAAAAAGTTTATCTTCTCTCCTCAGGGTCTCCATTCCCAAGAGATAAGCCTAGACAACACAATGCTGCATAGCAAGGTACTCTGTCATTTATGTTACAGGGGCTTTTTTTCCAGACCAAATCCCACACAAAACTGGCATTTAGATGGAGAGGACCCTTTCTGTCCATCCATGCAGTAGCTTGAGCAAGACAGAGAACAGTTTGGGTGGGGTCTTGACTCAAGCCTCTTTTCTGTCTGAAGGGATTAATTCCTGCTTGTCCAACCTTCCAAGGGCCAAAACAACCAGACCTGTTTGCTGGTGTAGTAGAAGTATTTGGGGACTTTGGTCCTGCCAGCTGAGATTAGGGGGAAACACTGGTGATGCTTTTCATAGAGAATAAAGCAGTGTTGGCATCTCCCTACAGCACAGTGGCATGGGGCTGAGCTGTTGTTTCTAGTCCTCCTTCCAAAAAGGAAGGAGGAGAGGTTGGGAGAGGGGGCTTCAGAATTTTGGGTAGATACTGAGCAGGATAGGTGAGTGCCCTAATCAGAAGACTGCATTGTCATATACATAGTCTATTTATGGCCTAATGAACTGCTTGTTATTTTAGGCACCCTGGAGTTTGCAGACCCTGCATACTCCAAGGACAGTGTTAACCCTTACCACAACCTCTTCTGCTCCCTCCAGATCTTTTGTTCTAAGGGGTCTCTCCTGGCAGGGGGTGCCCTGTGGTGTTGAATTCTTAGATGCCACCCAAAGAAAGAAATCATAAATTGAAGAAGGACAGGACTTAAGGGCTCCTCTCAAAGTTTTTTTTTTTAAATAAAGTTTAAGAAAACTATCTCTCACTAGACTGCAGAGAAGAAATCCACACCACATGCATAAAGCAATGGTAATAAACCTAGAAAGTGTTGCTTTGCAGTTTGAAGAGCTGTACCAGTAATTTGTCTCCTGAACAGCCAGATTCAGTCAGTGAACCCCTCCTACAGGGCAAAACACCATAGCAATTTTTAGACATGGTCTTCACTGCAGCCCTGTATGTGCCCCAGCTACATTGTCAGGCTGACAGAAACACTGAGGAATGAGGATTGTGCCTGATTTCAGAGACTCTGGAATAACACCAAAATTGGTGCAAGTGCAGATAAATGAGTTAATTGGTTCTGGCTTAGCCCTGCTCACTAGTACTTATAAACATGAGTTGATGCATTTTACAGGAACTCTGGCTAGTGCTGACTCTGGGATGATGAGAAAGAGCTGAGCATTTTTCATTTAACTACATGTGCACTGAAAAGCAATATAATGGGCATTACTTCAACAAGCTTTTCTCCTGCTGAGAAGGCAGGGAAGCCAAGGCTTGTACAGGTCAGCTTCGTCATACCGTAGCGTCTAACAGGAAGCAATTAAGGCAGATGTAGTTAGCCTCAGTGGAAACAGAGCCTTTATTAAAACTCAAAGGAGGAGTTCTGAGTGTTGATTAGGAAGCATCCTGTTGATGGCTTTCTCACACCTGGGACCCCTCATTTCCAGCCTTTTTAGCAGTCTGTCTGCTCTAAGTTGTGCAATATTGTTTTTCCCTGGTGCTCCCTTCCCTGGTGCTCCTTTTTCTAATCTGAAATATATACAGAATCATCCATTACCAATATTTTCATGTAATATATACACACACATAATATATACATATATTACAGTTCCCAAAAACACACCTCTAAAGGTAGAGCTTGGTGATAGTCATAAATGAGAACGAAGAGGTCCAAACTAGTATTTTCCAGTAAGAAACACTGAGACCATTTTCTCTGTAGGATTATTATAGCTAGTATGCTGCAAAGGGATTTTAGGGTGAGGTGCAAAGGTGTTTCAGAATATTAAGAAATTGGCTTTCATCAGTCTTGCACGGTGACTCAGCTTGCTTAGTTACAAGGCTTTCCTGAATCCTCTCCAGATTTTCGTATTTCAAGGAAGATGTGGGACACCAAAGATTACCTAATATCCCAGGAGCAGTCACTCTAGTGCTCAAACCAGAGTAAGACAACATCTTTAGATGTTGCAAATACATTTAAAGACTACCTTAGCTCTCTGAGACAGAGCTCATCAGCTGAACATGTGCTTCCAGCATAATGCCATTATTATGCAAGTATCTTTTCAAATTACTGCTTCTCAACACGGAGCCTCCCAGTCTGTAACTATGACCTAATTAATTTCGCCGCTGATTATATGGCCTTTCATTTGTCCATATTGAACGCATTGGTTCCTCACCTAAAAATAGTTTTGTATTTTCTTGCTAGTCAGTGCTAGTAGCATCATACAGCCTGGAGCAAAGAACCAATTCTTACTGGATAACTCCTCAATCACACCTAATAGGTGGCAACAATTCTCAAAATACACTTGTATTTTGAAGCCTGGCCTTTAGACATAGAATAACCCATTTGATACATAACAAACCGATTTTGTATCATTTTAGTTTCTACCCAGCAGAAACAATCCAAACATTTTCTAACACAGCAAGAAGATGTATGAGATAATTCCCTCAAACCTGTTTTTCCTCCAACCCACTTTAATTGGAATTATTTGTATTCAATCTCTCCATTCCTTTTGGCTCAGTCCCTGTATCATCTGTTCCATATTTTTGCCTGGGACTGATGTCAGACTCGCCAACTAATGATTACCAGCCTACCTCATCTACTCCATTTAAAAATTGTTACAACACAGATTAATAATAATTTATTTAAAAGCATGCAGTTCTCTCACAATGGAGACCAAGGGGGTACATTGTGTGCCCTACCTACCCTCAGAAAAGGAATGCTTCTGAACCCAGGTAACTCATTGCCTTCCCAGCCCACAAACAGAAGGCCAGAAAGCTCTGCCAGCTCCGTCTCTGGGCTACAAAACAAATGACATCTCCGTGCCTTTTTGTGGCCAACTGTCTGCAGCTCTTTCATAGTGCTCTCCTGGCCACTACTACGTACTAACCAATCTTGCAATAGGATGAGACCTCTCTGCCCCCCTGCCCTACTTGCATCCCTCCTATGCATGTAGGAAAGGTCCACCTAACCCAGCACTCCAACAGTGTCCATAAGCACTGCAGACTTTCCACAGGCTCTCTGCTGTGGCTGAGTATCACCCACGCAGGTCAGTCCTCCGTGTGCTGAAGAGTGCCTTGTTTTACTTAGTAAACATTTTTGCTCCTAAGTGTTTGCAATGCCTCCTGAACTGCATAAAGAATGTGACACAGCCATCCATAAATATTATGAGAAGACAGTTTATTCTATAAATGAATACCTAACAGAACTTGATTTAATGTAACATTCACTGAAATGGGAGGAAAAAATTGGGAGCAAAGTGGAAGTGTTTTTATGCTTTTTAAGGATGGTAAAAATCTTGGACTAATCTTTGGCACAAGAAAATCTTAATAACTTAGGGACTACTTCCCAGCTGTGGGAAGTCTTTGTAAAGAACCTTCAATTTCAGTCATTTGGATCTAGCTAGCATGACCAGGAAGTTAACAAGGAGGGAAATCATGAGCTGCATGAAAACTTTCTTTGCTTTTTCCTCTCGTCTGAAAAGCAGCCCAGTTTGATACAGGTAAGTGTTCCCTTGCCATTTTGTTTCTGTGTTTCTAGAAATGAAACTGCGGTGAAGATATCATCTACTCCCCTTTCCAGATAGTATGAGACAGTCAGTGGATGACCCATGGTGGAAGCAGTCTAAACCAGCAATGGATATGCTGTCTTAGCAGTGCTAAAACTGAACTCAGAAGACTCAGGCAAACACTGGATTTGGGCACAGCAACCTACTTTCATGGCATCAGCTGCAGGACTGGAGCTCTGGTGCACAGTGCATAGCACAACCAGGGGAAGTACAGAAAATAAGTACTCCAAATTCCACTGTAAAGCCACAGGAAATCATGATTGCCAAGCTAATAATACTATCAAAATACACATTTTCCTTTTTCATTCTGCCCATAATACCCTGTGACTGTGAAAATGGGCAGAAGGAAAAAAAAAAAAGTAAAGAAACCCCCATAATGCAGATCCACACTGCATGTAAAAGTGAAGGGAACCACAGGAGTTATCAGGACCAATCCAACACAATAGCAGGCAATAGGTGCTTTGCTCTGGGAAGCCCCACTTCTGCATCCTCTGGATGCCTAGGTGCTTGCAGAAAAGCTCTAAAAAGGCAAAGGTGCAAAGGACAAGTGTGGTGTGTCGGAAGCAGAGAAAAGGAGAGCCTGAGGTCACAGAGATCCATCTGCAATGTGCCGGGAAGTTTTTGTGTTGCTTTTTCAGGCAGGCACATGGCTGCATTTCACAATCGTGGTAACCCTCTTTCTCCATTAGCAGTCTGATCTACTACTTGAGGTAGCACCTACTGGTCTGGAGAAAAAGCTTAAAGGCAGCAAAGGAGATCACAGACAAGAAGCAGCGATTCCATGAAAGCGTGGTTAAAGAATGATGCTAACGTCTGCCTTCACCTTGTTCACCCTGAGGATAGTCCTCTGAAATGGCTACACAACCTATCTGCTTCAGGAAGAGATGCTCTAACTTTAACACTTGGGAGCCATCTGCTCTATGAGATGAAAGAAGTTGAGTTTGCTCTAAGTTTTCAAATTTGGATTAAAAAAAATCCAAAGAAACCTAGCTGTGATTGCAGGCAGTGATGAGGGATCTTACCTCAGGACAGTCTTTGCCTCAGCCAAGCCTTTCACATCCCTGAATTAGCAAGCCACTGCATCAGGTAGACAACAGTTAATGTTAACTCCTGAGACAGGAAGGTGACCTCATCACCATCCATCTTATTCTTCCCAGGGAGAAGGGAATATTTTTGGGTGGGAAGATGAAAATAACACTGACTATTGTCCCTCCTTCAGCATTTCAAGTAAGACTCTAAATGGTGCTGAGCAGCATGTCTACTTTGACAATATTGTACCTTCCCACTCTGCTTTGCAGACAAGTATCCCAAAATACAGCATTAAAGAATATACACAACACTTATGGAACTTGAGAGTTTGCAAAGTTGACAGAAACTTGTGTGAAAAGAGCTATGTGCACAGCTACTCCATGACCTCTAGTATTGGTGTTGATTCTTCACCCAGAGCTAAAACAATGGATGTTAATAGATGTTGTGTTATTTTGAACTGAAGGACAATAAAATAATACAATGTAATGATTTTCACCTTCAGATGTTGCTGACATTGCTAACTAAATTGTTCACCTTGAGGGACCTCAAAATCTTGCTCAAGACTTCATCACAATTAATTTGGCCCCAGAACTTCCCACATGTAGGTAAAAAAGTATTTTTCCTCACTACTTAGACAGTCTAACCTCAGAAATTGCCAAGATGCCCTCACACAGCACTGTGCAACCTTCTTCTGCTCTAAATAAGACAGGTTATTCATCAGTGTGGATAACACCTCCAAAACCATGGGCAGGGTTGGGCTTTGAGGCCTGTTTGCATTAGTTGACACCACAGCATTCAAAGATCCTCCAGTCAGAACTGGAAAAGCCGTGTCCTGAGCTGGATGCCACTGCATCACATCTAACCTGAGCTGGCTAACCAGTCTGGGTGCAGTCACCAGTACTGCTGTTTCTATGCTGTTTACTGGTTCAGATTAATGTCTACTGAGCAAAAAGGACCACACCATCCAAACATGCTCAAGGACCTCTGGCATGGCACTGGTTGTACAGAACGGACATGGCCTTCATGACATGCAGAAGGAGAAAACAAACTCATTGCTGAGTTTTGTAGGAAAAGCAGGAAAGGTGGACTCTACCATTGCTTCCCATTCCCATTTTTAACCCCAAAGTCATCCTTGCTCCTAAATTCTGTGATGCTTTATGCCTCTGGAAGCCACACATGTCAAGGTAAACAGCCACTTTGACCTCTTGTGGGTACCACTCAATGCCTTAAGCTATTGTGTAGGAAATGCATGCTTATGCCTTATAGAAGCCATATAATATATTACAATCACTGTGCTAAGTGAATCAAACCAGGGAATTTAAAAGTTACATTTGGCAACCTGCTCTTACTGTGCTCTAATTATTTCTTAATATCCCAATTTAAGGGCAGCATATTGGCCCCAATTTTAATTTGTCTGGCATTTATTAGTTTGTGTCACAGAATTAATGTTAAACAGTTTTCAGATTCTTTATTGAAAACTGCTGATTGTGTATTGCCTGACAAAACAGAATGTCTCCATTAGAATAATGATTTATTGTAAATATGGTAGTATTAAGGCTAAATATTCTACATATTAAAGATGCATGGAAAAAATTCATTGAAAAAAGTGTTATGTGAGCTGTCATAATTTGTCAGTTTAATATCTTGGTCATTTGCATTTCTTTTTAAAATGCCAAGAGCAATTAAACCTTATCCCACCACTAGAAGCTGCCAAATTTCACTTCAAATTAAAACAGAGTAATGTGTCATATTAGTTATTTTAATAATATTAAACAACAAAAACAGAAACAGAAAAGAGAAGAAAAAAGAGACTTATATAACAACTGCAGCTATAAACACAGCTAAAATATATAAGCTGTTTCTGTGATACACGCACACACACATGAACTCCATAGGCTTCCTACATTAACAAACCATTTTCCTTGACAGTAAGGCAAAGTATTGCTGGACTATGGTCTAAATGTCAATAAGCAGCTCCCAGCAACATGCATTTTCTGCTGGCTTGAGATTGCCATATTTTCAGTTCATCTCTCCACATGGTTTCCATGCAAGCCTCCATAACGAAATACCCCTCACTCTTTGGACCAACACAAGTCCCAGTGAGAAAGACAGAAGGGACTTGTGAGTCAGCAGGAGTTGGAGTGAAGATGAATCGATCACAACTTTGTTTCCTGTGAAAATACCAGCTGCTGTCATTTTTGTGTTTGAATTACATCGTGCAAGGCTTCTCCTAGAAATGGTCAAGCCGTGGATGAAAAGAGTGTTTCTGGGATTGCTCCCCACTGTGTCTGCCTCTCTATAGAGATATAGGATTGTCTTTATCATTGTGAAATATACTGTTGCTATTCAGAAATAGCAACAAATTTAAAGGGATTTTAGCATATGCTAAGTTGGGAAATAAGTAATTACAGTAATTTTTGATAGTTATGTTACAGAAACAGTGGTGCTGAGCAAACTAAGATTAAGTAAATACTTGGCCCTGGCCAGCTTAGCTTCTCCTGGGCCTTTTGCTTTGTTTGGAAATTGTATGTTATCAGGGACCTGATGCTGCACTCAAGTCTACATCTTCCCAGCAACTCAATACGCCATTGCTGACAAGTCTGGGTTGAGTTTGTCTCCTCTGGCAATTTTATTCAAATGAATAAATGAATCCTTGCATCTCCAGCAGCTTCTCTTCTAGTACTGAGCTGTGCCCAGAGCCAAGCACCCACGCTTCTTGGATATGGAAGAACAAATACAGGTGACACATCTCTTCAGACTCCCTGCCTCTCCACAGGGAACCAGTAGGGGACAATTGCTTTGGCCCTGAACCACCCCATCATCACTCAGGGGCTGCCAAGCCCCAGCTGCCAGAAGGAGCGATTAGAGACCAACTTAGCTACTTTATTCAGGATTTACTTCTGTCTGTAGGGAGAGGGTTGCTAGGTATTCTTATGGTCCTAAGCTACTTATATTTTCCAATTATACTTTAGGATGAAGTCTCATAAACGTTTTATGTGAAAATATAAAAATAAGTTAAATAGTGATACAGAGAAAAAAAAATAAATTGATGAAATTCCATCCAGTCTACTTTTAGACCCCAAAGCAATACCCCTGCAAGTCACTCCATAATTAAGCTTCAAATTTCCTAAAAGACTCACAGTTAGAGACAATAAGTGATGATTAAACAGCAGCAGACTAGATCCGTATTATTAGCCACCTGCTCTTTGGTCATATGATCTTGCTTTCCCCCTAACAGATCACTTCCAGCCTCCTCAGTTTGGGGTGTTTGAAACCCCTGGAGCGCAGGCTGCTTTTCTCAGATCAATTGGTGCCTCCGCCTCTCTTAATACAGCCTTTCCTCCTCCAGACTGCTCCCTCGTGCTGTCAGGAGGGTTGGCTCCTGCAATTGTGATCCGGTCCTTGCTAGAAACATATGGGAAAGTGATACCTGTCAAATCTCGATTTCTGCTTCCGTACACAACACTTGCCTCTTTGCCATAGGTGGCAGAGATGGTTCAGAGTGCAGAACAGGGGTCTGAGGGCAGTTTGCCAAAAAATACACAACCAATAGATTGTAAATATAAGGCAACAATTCAGCTCCTGATGGTCTGATGCTTGCTAGCTTTTATCAGAAAACAGAATCAGAACTTATTAGAAAATAAAATCTGCATCATTATACCTTCTCTCCAAACCAGCTGGAGTTCATGGTGTTTCTTTACAAGAAGTACTGTAGCAAATGGAAGAGTTGCTTAAAATACCACGAGTGTGTGTCAGCACAGTGCAACCACAGCATTTCTAGCTAAAGAGAACCATTTGAAGTAGGGTGGTTGAACCATCTCTACGTTAGAAGATGCACTATTGTTTTAATCCTACATGATATTTGGTTACTTCTAGTGCCAGCTTCTACAGAGTTATTCCAGGCTAAGTGTTTACAGACGTGAAAATAACATTGGAAGCAGCAGCATCACAAGGAAGTTTAATCCTCACAGAAATGATTTCCAAGATCATGGCTTTATAAGCACACTGTTTCAGCTTCTGGGTAAAGGGGCATAAGCAACGAGTATTATTCTAAAATTACAACAAGAAGAAATTCAACTTTCTATCAGACAGTGACCTGTGACACACTATAGCATTCTGCTTCAACTCAAAACATGAGTGCTAACAGGAGACAAAGATATCAACTCTTTTACACTACATTGTATCATTGCCTTTTATTTTATTGCCTTATATTTAAAGTCCTGTTGACTTACTGAAAGACAAAAATGACCTGTTACTTCTCAAGCAAGGGAATTACCATCAGGAAACAGCTTCCTGTGTCTCTTACCCTTCCTGTGAGACACGATACCATGCAGCTAAATTAACACTTGCTATTCACCCTGACCCACAACATTTCAGGCCTCAAGTAAAATAGCCTTGCTTCAGTGGAAAGCTCTAAGTTTCACTACTGGTCAAATATGAAGTTTGATGTGCTACTGGACATTCCTCAGAGATAGGATATTTAATACCCAAGACCTTCAGTCCCTTTAAAACAGATTATTTACTGGAAGGCATAGCCTGCAGCCACAGCTGTTCAGTCTACATAATTCAGAGTAGCAATTAAGCGCAGCTAGCTCATTACTGCTAATATAATATTCCAAGTGCAAAGAAGTCATATAAATCCCCAAGAAACATGAAACAAGACCTCTTGGTTTTGTTCAATACTCATATGGTATGCACAACATGGCACCTCACTATGATGCCATTCACCCTGATGAGATCCTTCTCTCCAGCTTTACGAACCTCACATTGGCAAACTCCCTGGGCATGAATGAGTGTGTAAGACTTGTCTCACTTAAAGGTGGGATGCCTGTCTGGGCAGGACATGACTGATGACAAGCTCTGGAGGAAGGGATGATGCTGATCTCACTCCTTCTTATAGGAAATCCCCCCCCAGGAAAGCAGCACTGAGCACGTCTGTTTCCGCAGCTTCTCTCTTCCTGCTACTGAAGTTTCTTGTTACTTTTATATTCACTTTTTTCCCATGAGTTATTTCCAACCCTTCCTTGTTTTTTTTTTAAAAGCATTTTATTACATCACTGCTGTCATCATGCTTGATGTGTCTGTCCCAAAGCAGACACGTGCAGCAAAGCCAGAGCCCAGGACCCACTGGTGGAGGCAGGCAGGGGGCTTCTGGTGCCCTCCCCTGTGCGCAGCAGCAGGCAGTCTTGCAGCTGAATACCTGTAGCCAGCCTGTCACAAACAGCTGATGCCAAAATCGGTAAAAAAATACAACTAGAACTGTCCTGATATGCCATACACAGATGGATGAATATTGTATTGTTATTCCAGGAAAGGCTTTTAAAAGAACATGAGACAATGATTGCATGGAGCTGTCTCAGTACACAGATTAAAAATATAAGCAATCTAACATTTAAAAGGAAAGGATTTTTTAGAATGAAAACACTGTTTCTTAAAACCATGAAATAGCACAGACCTGAATAGCTAAAAGGTGAACATAGGTGACCTATTAGCAACACTGATATTTTTAAATAACAGTTTGTGCCAGAAATTGATTTTAATGATGGCACAGAAGATAAGCAATGAATTACAGAGATATTTCTGTTATGCAGAGCAGAAGATGGAGTTTTGCCCATCAATTATCCATGGTCTGACTTTGAAAGTCTCTTTAGCAGCATGATGAATTTAATAACAAAGGCCTGATTCACTGACACTGATAACCAAATTGTTATTTCTAACACTTGGTGGCTGAAACTCACAGCTGTGCTAATATTCTGCACTTCTTGAATTGCCAGAAATAGCATCTCTTTAGGAAGAAATCAGGCAGGTATCCAGTTTGTATACATTAGCATGTTTACATATCAGTAGGCGAACTGCAGAAGAACACATTAATTAGGCAGTTAGATTTATGGTTGCAAATATCCTGCCCTGTTTGATCTCTTAAGGACCCAGGTTACACTGTGTGGGTTTTCAAAGGTGTGTTTGCATCCCCATAGAAGTCAGAGGGCATGGGCCAAAACTACAGAGTTATTCAGCTGCATTGTCTCCATGTTGGCACCCAACTCCCTTTGGTTGCAATTAGGGATCAACAGTCCTAAAAATACCTCTGCAAACTCAGCTGTGTTTACCCAGAACCCTGTAGGCTCTTTGGAAACAGCTGTATTCCCTTCACTGCTCAAAGCATGGAAAAGGCTGGATTCTTGGAAGAGCTGCCTGGAGAAAGGAGCATGCCCATGCCATGTATGGGGCTGAAGCTTGCTGGGAGTTTGGACCAAGCTGACCACAGGCAGAGGGAAGCTCACCGGTAACCACAGTGGAAGCTGGAGCATGGCCTTACCCTCTGCCATGACATCATCACTAAGGCTTAATTCCATCTGTTTGTGGGTTGGTTTTGTGGTTTGTTTTTTTGCTGTTTTTACAATGAGTTTTTAATTCTCCTTCTAAAAGGATTATTTTAACTAATTTCAACAGTATATAGACTGTTTTCTAAAAAATGCAAAGTATCAGTCACTGTTTCTGCATGGAAAACAAAATAATCTGGAGTTACTCAGCAAATTGACACTCTAAGAGGCTTTGAAAGTAGTTGGTGAAGTGCAGAGAGCAAAGCCTTACTTATTTGAACTTCCAAATTTTGCAGATAGCAACCAAACTGGAATCTTCCTAAGGCAAATAAATATATACACACAAAGGAAAATCTGTTTCTATGGTTTTCAGATACTAGCTTCCGTCTTCACCCCCCAAAACTGGCCTTTAAAATAAATGTGACTCATTCCAGAACAGATTCTTATAGCTGGATTAAAGTGATAGCTCTGTCAAGACTTCAATAGTATTAGTTGTTGATGCTGGGGAGTATAAAAGCCTGGAGGAATTTGCAGCTCTGCCTGCCAGGGTATCTCTTGCCCACAGACATTCTGTGCTGGAGAGTAGGAATCCTTACCCTCTGACCAGAAAATTCTGCCTCGTCATGGAATATCTAGCACAAGTCATTATCATTTATTTTGTTAAGGCTTCTTAAAAACTAGCCAAAGCACCAAGTGCAAAAAGTATTCCTAATCTTACTTATTTCACAAAAATGAACATTATTCTAAGGCTATGTTAGTTTTTAAGATCATAGGTACTGGCAATGTAATTTGCCATGATGCCAACATTTTATTTTCTGGAAGAACTTTTTTTTTGTCTTGGACTTTGTAGAAATAAAACCAGCAAGAGCCTTTTGTCTGTTTGTCACAGAAGTTGATAGTGATACAGTTGAGACAAGATTGACCTGGACAGCTTAGCAGACATAAGCAAGAGTTATGCTATTATTATTTAAACAAGAAAACCCACCCATAAACCTTCACAAAAATAAGCTACATACATAGTATCCTAGCTGTAATCTACTGTAGAATAATTTTTTCACACACTGTAGACATGATCACCACTTTTAAGGTCAACATTAGGACAAATCTGGCTATTTGAGCATGTTTCAAAGGGCACTGAATCCAAGGCAGATTCTGTGTCCTGATACATATTGCACTAGTACCAATAAATCAGTGAGACATTGACATGTTCAAGTTTTACAGCAGTCAAAGCAATAAGCAAAATACCCATCCCAAGGAGCTCTCTTTTTGCTCTGCTTAGTGATACAAAGCAACGCAAAAGGGACACACAAATAATGCATTTCACCACCAGTGCAATGTTGGTATTGTGTGTACCTCCTTAGAAACCATTAAGTGCATTATTTGACATGAAAATACATGATCTAAAGTTAGAACATCAAAGAAAACAATAAAAAGTGCAAATACATTCAATATTTTATCTACTAAATATAAAAGAAAGGCATTATATGGAGAAAATAGAAACAGCTTAAAAAAAGATATATGAAAGAGATGTACTATCTACTTCTCATTAGCTTTATTAGTTACCTATCCACACCTATCGCAATCTGTGAGAGATTTTCCTACTGAAATATATGCATTTTCCCTTCCTGCCACATTTCCTGCATACAGCTTCCGAAATAATACTGAAAATCTTAAAAAGGCAGGTCCTACGTTACAGTTTAGGTTCACATTTCCAGGAAACACAGACTTAAAACATAAAAACCAGGCTGTTCAAGGGTTAACAACTTCAGTGTGCCACATTTTACACACAGAAATTTTCTTTAATAACAGACACCGAAAAGGAAGAAGCCACAAAGGCTAAAGACATACATCTCCTGCAGCAAGTGAGACAGGATACAAACGAACCCCGTAGCTCCACTAAGAATGAAGATCTGTTTTATTTCACTTACCAGCATTATCCATTTCCCCCCTTTGGTATTCAAAAAAGCAGAGTTCCCCAGAAAAGCAGCCGGTACAGTCTCGCTCTCTCGCTAATGAAGCTGGCTGCCCTTCTCCTGGTTATTAGACCTTGCTGGCAGTCAGAGCAAGTACTTCATGCACTGACTGCAGTAGACATCACCAGGAAATTTATATCTCCAAGGATGACAAACAGCCATTAGCTCCATTATAGGCTGATTAAGATTGTGCGAGCCTATCAAGTAGATACTTAAATCCCCCAGGGTTTTGCCTCTTCAGGGAGAAAACAAAAGAACTCCAAGACTATAATATTGAATATACGTTTCTGAAAAGTACAAGTAACTCTAATGAGGATAGGTTTAATGGGTAGGAAGGCAAAACTTTGAATAAAAAAGGGATATATTACAGAGCAAAAGGCTGTGATTTATCAGTGACGCAACAGCAGAACTTTTAAGGAGAAAAAAAAAAAAAGGAAGGAATCTATGACCGAGAAAGTGTTATGTTAAATTACAATTTGCAGCCATTAGCTTCAGTGGTGCTTTAAATCCTACAAGTTCTGCACCTGATGTGCTCTATGGTTTGAAGAAACACAGTACATGTGCTTATCTGCAAATGTATGTCAATAATGAATCGCCTGGAGACTTTCATTATTATACTGTTCATAGCTGAATACAAGGAAAGGGTGAAAAGTAACTACAGGGCTTTACTTCTTTTAAAGTCAAAGTAAAAACACATAGGATGGTGGAGGGATTAGACTCAATAAAAACTGAATGACATATGCTGAGGTGAACAGGTATTACTTCTAAATTTTCCATACCACCTAAGTGTCTGATGCAGAGGCTTTCCCCCCCCATAGAAGTAAACAAACAGAATCAGTATAGACTCTTAAACATTTCCTTTCCCTACAGTTCTAAAGTGTCCTTCTTATGAATGAAAAGAAAAACAAACAACCCCTTTATAAAATAAGTCTTTACCCTGGCAGCAGAAGGTGAACAGAAACAGTACACAGAGGGTACCAGAAAATTTGGGTTCTTTCCTTCATATTGTCATCGATTTGCTGTGTAACCCTAAACAAGCATTCTGTGCCACGGTGTTTGCCCAGTGGGGAAAGAGAGACTGTTACACACACTGCCTTTGGTCAAAGAGAATGTCACCAACTACGGACACTACACAAATGCCATGCAGATTTTTGTCTGTGTTATATTGACACGAATCCCCCTCAGCCTCACAGCATCACATGAGCAAAAAAATACATTTTCTATTCATCATCCCCTCACTGCCCCTTTGATCTTATTTGTCCTTTAAAAATGTTAAATAAGAAGGCATTTGCAGCACTGATCTATTTACACTGATTAAGAAGTGGAGAGAACCAATCACTGAGAGCTAAAGTCATCATCAAGAATGGAGAATATCTAGGGCATACTGATATATTCTGTATTTCCAGAAAGGAAGCACTTGGAGGGATAAGGAGAGACTAAAGATTAGAAATCTGTCACACTTCATATTAGGGTTCTATTTATAAGTGGCTTATAAAAAGCTTATAAAAAAATAGAAGTTGTCATAGACATGTTGCATTAGTACATGTTACAGAGAGCTACAATCACACCAATACAAAGGGTTAAAAATTACCAATAAGGAGCTTATTTATCTGTTAGATTCTGTATCATGACAATTGATTAATGTGACAATTTAGGGAATTGTTTAATATGCACCTAATGAAGTCTAGTTGCATAGGAGCACTAAACTGGAGGCTGTGAAATAGCCACTCAATAGATATATAGTTTTCTCTAGATCTGTGGGAGGTAGTTGCCTGGAGAGTGCTGGGTTCCTGGAGAAAAGGAAAAAAATCAGGGGCTTTTAATGTACCGCAGCACCATCAGACTGCTGGGGAGAGAAGAGCAGAGGATTGTGCCTCTGCACCAGGATACTATTGCATAACTGTGGAACCAATCAAGAGTTGCAAGCTGCCTGTGTAAAAGAGATTCCCTGTCTGGAGATGGGGCTCTACAGAGCTGCAAAGCCTACAGGCATCGCACTGAGCCCAACCAACACAGAGGAATGGTGACAAAACCATCACAGGGCAGAAGGACGCATGTGTACCTTAAATTCTAGCAAGTTTGCAAATGCCTTGTGTTGATTAGAACTGAGAGAGATTGGTCTTGAATCCCATCTGTTTGCTTTGAGTTTCACTTAGGCTGTGAAATGGTAGCTATGCACTTGAGCAGCCATCAACAATGGTGTAGCTACAGGAAACCAGTACTGACCCTTACGGCTGGGGATACAGGTGGGCCAAAGAGCCCAAGAGAAGAGGCAAAGCTGCACCTGCTTAGATCTCAGAGAAATTAAGAGCTCCAGACAGTGAATATTTCTACATGACAGGCAAGTCCCAGTGTGTGCCATGGCTGAACTCCATCTGGTAAGGCAGATGAGCTTCATGGTGTCTTTCATGGTGCTGTTCCCCCAAACATGCAGATGAGAATCATAGAATCATAGAATTCCAGGTTGGAAGGGATCTCAAGGATCATCTAGTCCAACCTTTCAAGATAGAAAAATACAGTTTAAATGAGATGGTTCAGCACGTTGTCAAGCTGAGCCTTAAAACTGTCTAATGTGGGGGAATCCACTACTTCCCTTGGGAGCCTATTCCANCTGTTCAGATCCTCTTGGAGGGTGGCTGTCCCTTCTGGAGTGTCAAATACTGCACTTATTTTTGTGTCTTCAGCAAACTTTGCCAGAGTGCTCTTGATCCCAACATCCAAGTCACTTATGAAGATATTAAACAGTACTGGGCCCAATATTGATCCCTGGGGGACCCCGCTTGTGACCAGTTGCCAGTTTGAGAATGAGCCATTTACCACCACCCTCTGAGTACGGCCTGTCAGCCAGTTTCTCACCCACCATACAGACCATTTCTCTAGGTCATAACATGTAAGTTTTTCAAGAAGAAGGCTGTGGGAGACCATGTTGAATGCCTTGGAGAAGTCCAGGTAGATTATGTCTACTGCTTGCTCCACATCAACCAAGTGGGTTGCCTTGTCATAGAAGGCAATCAGGTTTGTCAAGCACGATTTGCCCCTGGTGAATCCATGTTGGCTTTTCCTAATTATGTGCTTCAGTTTACTTGTCATAGTCCCCAGGAAGATTTGTTCCATAACCTTCCCAGGAACTGATGTAAGGCTAATAGGTCTATAATTACCTGGGTCCTCCTTGGGACTCTTCTTGTGGATAGGAGTGACATTATCCCTCTTCCAGTCTTCAGGCACATCTCCTGATCTCCACAAATTCTCAGAGATTATGGAGAGTGGCCTCGCGACAACATCAGCCAGCTCTGTTAGCACCCTTGGGTGGAGGGCATCTGGGCCCATTGATTTGTATGAGTCAAGCTCCTGAAGCAGTTGACACACCAACTCTTCCTTCACTGACGGTGGGCCTGTGTCTTCATCAATCTGGATTTTTGTTCCTGTGGCCTGGGACCCAACAGTGCTGGTAAAGACAGAGGTGAAGAAGGTGTTGAGTACCTCTGTCTTTTCAGCGCTGTTGGTGACTAGTTCTCCTCTCCTGTTTAATAGTGGGCCAATAGTCTCCTTCTGCTTCTGCTTGTTGGTAACATGTCTGAAGAACCGTTTCTTGAAGTCTCTGACATCCCTGGCCAACTTCGGTTCAAGTTGGCTTTTGCTTTCCTAATTGCATCTCTGCATACCCTGGCAATGTCCTTGTAATTTTCAACAGGTAATGCTCCACTTTTCCATTTCTCCTACGTTTCCTTTTTGGTTCTGAGCAGACCAGAAGCTCGCTGTTGAGCCAAGGGGGTCTCTTGCTCTACCTACTTCTCTTGCCATTAGAGGGGATGAACTGGTTTTGAGTGTTTAGGAGAGTGTTCTTGAAAAACTCTCAG
>VYZX01018535.1:58231-74641 GCA_013401335.1 Brachypteracias leptosomus
ACCAAAATTCTTCACTTTCTCTCCCAGGGCCTTATAGTCTTTCTTGATTCTGCCCAAGCTCGGGCTTACTGTGTCGTTCATGCCTACATGAAAGAGAAGTAGTGGATAGTAGTCTGTGCTTTTGACAAGTTGTGGCAACATCACGTATCTTCACTCCAGGAAAGCAGCATACCTCACATGACACTCTGTCAGGTCGGCAGATGGGCCCTTCTGTGCCCCTTAACAGGGAGTCCCCCACTACAAGCACATGTTGTGTGGATCATACCACAGCTTTCCTCCTGCCCACATGCACTAGTTTCCTTCCAAAGAAGACCCAAAAGATGGTAATGTGTATTCAGGCGCTATCCTGTAAAGCAATTCCTACACAGTCGCAGCCTCAGGTCAGCTGAGGATCAGGACTGTAAGGTGCTAACTAGAGTATGGTAAGTCTCAGTTACAACAGCTTGATAAGCATTGAGTTTGGGTGCTTCATCAGGCTGTGTGACAGGTAACCATTTATTAACTCTTGGAAGCTAACTATAAATAGAAACGTAATATGATTTAGGACATATATCTCTTCCATTTGAACAGAAAATATCTCACAGGAACCTTAAAAAAAAAAAAAAGAACTTTACAAAATATTACTCTTTTTCTTGTAGGTAATAAGATAATCACATAGAAATTAACAAATATGTATGATCAGATGCAATTATTACATGATTAAAGCAATGTCTCCCTGACTCCACACAGGCAAAAGAAAGATGCAGATATTAGGTGGGGTTGAATAGCAGGCTGCATTATTATTTATAAGTTAAATTTAGATATATTCCAGGCATAAACTTATTTAATTTGTAAGTACAGAACAACTCCATCACAATCCATAGTTGCACGACACCAAAATACTTCAGTCTGTTTAAAGGCAATTTTGAGTAAGGACTGGGAAGACCAAGTCTGCAGAGGTCCAAAGCTCTCTGCTCTCCTTCCCAAAATCTCCACTCCATCCACCTGTATCCCAGTTTTCTTCAAATATGAGGTGGTCCTGGCTCACAGTTCACTTCTGTCATTGGCACTTAAAACCTGAGTTCAATTCCTTGTCCATTCACAGACTTCCTGAACAATTTTTTGCAAGCTCCTCCAATGCCTGACTTCCTACTGGAACAGCTTGTACCATGCTCACTCCCCACACCTCAGCTGTGTGAGAATAAACACACCAGAGGTTGTGCAAGACCCCAGTGGTGCCGTGTTAAGAGCCAATGAAGCAGCTAACTCAGATAATTGGTGCCACCTCCTAGAGAAGAAAGCACTATGGGGAACAAGAAGCACCACTAATGACACAGAACTCTAATGATCCCATTCTTCAATGTACCTGATGTACACAGCCTGCTGTGGTAATGACATTTCACTCCTGGGAAGATCGATGAGGATTCACAGAGGGACAGCAATCTGCCCAGGTAAGAAGCAAATAGAGAAAGCAGGGTGAACAGAGACCTCAGTGCCCAGTCACCGAAAACACTTTTGAGTGGACAAGCCCACAGAATCAATGTACAGCTTCAGCTATGATGCTTCCAGTCATGACAAAGACACCTAAGAACACATCTAGAAAATGTGAATTCTGGCTTGGCTCAGTGCAGATTAGTCACTGCTAAGATCTGGCTCCATAAGATGCCATTTTAGGCAAAAAATTTCCCTTCCTTATCACTATGTCTGTTTCTTCCCACACAGAAACTATCATGCAGGTGTCCATGGGAGAAGCTATATTTGTTTTTAGATGCTGTGGGTTTGCATAGTCAATGCCAACATTCTAAATATACAGCTTCATGCAATCCTTCTAAGTATCCACCAAGTCCCAGGACAACGACTGTGCTGAGTACAAGGGATCTGTGGCTCTCCAGATGTTTCGTTCTGTGAAGTACACTTCCCTCCACCAGTGGTGGGGCAGTTTCACAGGGAGAGAGGAAAGAACATTCTGAAGGCATAGAAACGGCAGCAAAAGATGTGGGCTCTGCTACAGACAAATCCCAATTTTTCAGTCAAAACCAAAGATTATCCTGTACTGCAAAAGGATGCTTTATAAACCACACCAAAATCAGTAACACTTCTATAAATACAAAGTTGCTAGATGCATGTTCTTCAGGCTTTAGGTATATGAAAACTATCTCACCTCTGGCACATTCTTGGAAATTGCTGACCAAAAGGGAAAACCTCTTGAGGAAGTGCTGAACTGTATGCATGGAATAGGTTTCCCTGGGTTAGGCCTGAGGGTTCAATATATGGCAGGACCAACCTCTAGCAGAAGCTTTCCCTAAGTCTCAGCACCAATTCCTAACATTGCTGGGAGAAGGTTTTGTCAAACATGTTTTACTCATTGCATAGAGGCAAAAGAGTTTGAGAGCAGGATAGTAACAGGGATGATCTTTTTCTGGGAAGAAGCTATGGTTCAACCTGGAAATATTGTTAATATACCACTAGAAGTGCAGAGGATGCTTTATTTTGCTGAGCAAACAACAGGAGCCTTTTGTTCCCTGGGATGACTTTATCCTTGAACAGCCCAGCCAGATGCAGGGGTTCTGACTCTTGCTGAAAGCTGCAAGGGGAGAAGCAACACCACTGAAGTCAACAGAATTAAACTGATAGAAAACAAGAGAGTGGGATCCAGACAGCAATGTGTGGTGGTTGTAGGTGAGGAGTTTCACAGCACAGATGGGTTTTCTGAGGGAGCAGGAAGGGGCTGGGAATATGCTGAACGGAGTGCAGAGAAAGTGGCAGAGCAGAGTGAGAGGAGGCACAGAGGCAGTAGGAAGAGAAAACAGGGATGTGAGGAGAGGTCAGGAAAGAGGTTTCAGTGTATCATGAAGAGGGTTGCTCTGTGAGAGATAAAAGCATAGACAAGAAAAACACCACTAAATGATTTTTTATTTAAGTAAATTCTAACTTGTCTCTGAATCTTGCTTTTAGTGAACTCATACTTAGAAAGAGGTGTGGTATGTGTTTGGTTTGAAACATCTGGAAAAATAAACACAATTTTTTCCCCTTTAGTTTTCCCACTGATCCCCATATGAAGTCAGGCTGCTTTGTATATGCCTAACTGCCTTCCTAGCCCTGGAAATCTTTAGAGGATTTCTTGGACTTGGATGCTCTGGCATGACCAAAAGTAAACATATATCAAATATCTGCTAGTATCACCATAAGCACAGCTGGCAATAAGAACCTCAGAAACAAGATGTCTAATGGCTTCAAACATTTTTACTACTATTTAAACCAGCTCAGAACTATCGGCAGGCTGGCTGACTTCAGAGTACAATTAGATCTACTCAGAGTCAGGTCTAATTGACTCGCTGGTAAAAATGCCATAAGTCTCAGACTCATCTGTGCTCTCTCTTCCTTCTTAGACAGCCACTACTTCTGTATTGCTTCCCCTTCTTCCCTCATCTTGCCCTCCCATGGGCACATGTTCACACACAAGCTGGGCTGCAGTTAGTCCTCTGTGTTCTTCTCTTACTGGAAGTCAAAATCTCAGAGCCCATCAGGTACCAGCTCATACAGAGTCAAGTGAGACAGCAACGGAGGGAAGGTGTATGAACTTGAAACTGCCGCACATCATCTACTGAACTGTCAAGTATTTGCTCTCAGAAACAAAATGTGCCCTTCTGTTCACTTTTACAGTCTCCCAAAATTGGAAATGACTTGAAAAGACAAATGGCTGCCAAAGAGTTTAGGGCTATGATTTGGGAAAGTGAAGAAGAGATGTTTTCCTCTCTGTCATAGAAAATTGGGTAAGTTTTCTTCTGAGAGAAAGGCTACAAGACCTGGCCAGTCATTTACAATCCCTGGAATGGGTGTTCATGCATTAACATCTTGCTCACATAAGTGAATTCTGTCAAGCAAACTGAAATAACCTCTTTCCTTTTAATCTTTAAATATCACAAACAAGTGCATTGAAATAAGTTACCATCCCTATGGAAACAGAGATAAGCTCCAACTAAAACCTTACCTCAGAACATGGCCTTTGCTATCCAGAGTGCCAGGCTAAATCAGGCATAGGAAATAGGGCAAACCAGTTAAAAATAAGAATTTTTAGCGTAATTTTAAGGTAGTAGGCTGATAAAATCCTCAGTATTATACAATAACAAGGAATAGAAAATTTATTTCATGATGTACATATGGATAAAAAGTCCCAAACTCAGACCCCATTTTATGGACCAGACCTAGACAGTTACAAAGCCTGTTTATAAAATGTTCTGGCTTTGAAAATCGATGAACATCTTTGAATGTTCTGAAACCATAATTATATTTGGCTAGATGCAGTATTTGTATTTGGACAGATTTATCTATTAAGAGGCCAAACTGAAGCTCTGGATACAAGGGCAGTCAGTTTTGGATCTCAGTTTGTCTCTGACTCAGTAGCACTGTGGCTGGTGCTGCAACACCTCACCGTCAGTATTTGCTTCAAGGGTGGCTAATACTAGCCAAAATGCTTCAGCCTTCTATTGCAATATAGAAAGATGACACATATTTTGAGTCATAAGGGACAAGGTACCAAGAAAAACAAAAGGCCTCTTAGTCTGTCAGAGAAAGTTTTAATAAGAAACAATGGTTGAAAATTGAGAATAAACATTTTCTAGTAAAAATGTATCCATTGCAATAGCAAATATGATTAGTCTACCAAGGCTATCAGTGGATTTTGTGTCTCTGGAGGTCATCACATCAGAAGACTGAACGTCTTTCTGGATGAAAACAATCAAACATAAGTTATTGAGCTCAATACAAAAGGATAAATGAAAGTAATTTAAGGACTTGTATCACACAAGTCAGACCTAATAACCCCTCTGGCATTAGTGCTATGAATCTATGTAAAAAATGTCTTCATTATCCTTGCTGAAGTGAAGTGCCAGACTTTTATCATGCCTTAATGACTACATGTAATAGATTTACAAAACATTTTACCCTGGTCCTTATCTCAGGACCTTATTCTTACCTTCTGACCACCACTTTTCCTTCTGTGTGTTCTGCAGATTTCTATCTTGCAATCTTATGTACAGAAAAAAAAGAGGGAATTTGAACTTACTGAGAGGTATAAACATAGCTCTCTTTCTGTTTTCCTTCAAAATTTGTTAACAGATAATTCAGTAGAGGAAAACCAAGGAAAGACAATATATCCTAGCCTGAGGATGTGAGGTGATACCCCTCACATAGAGAAGCTAACAGCACAACTTCCACTTCAGTGGGCCCAGGACTTCATATCTGAAAAAAAATGTGGTCAGGTTTATGTCAAGAATAGGGGAAATTCTAGGTACATTAGTTTAAGTAGTACAAGTAAAAACACATGAAGCAATGGAATATAAGAATGCATTTGAGAAACACATTGGCATTTGTCTTAACCCTCTCTCCCAGCTGAAGTAAAATTAAAGTTGAAGGAAGATGATCAAATAAATACTGAGAAATAAGAAGTCTTTCAAACTCTGAAGGCTCATGAACAATTGCTCCTGTGAAGTCACACGTTGTACATGATGCACTGTACATTTAGCCAGACAAACCTGGCTGTCTCTTTGGAAGTTAGTGTTTTATAATTTGATTGGTGAGACAGAAACCTGAGCAGATGTAAATTAGAAACAATCGGAGGAGACACTTCACAAGATCCACTAGAGAGATAAAACTTCAGCTTGTTAAGTTATTGTCTCTTCCCAGGGTCCTGAGTTATCACATAGATCTTGCTGTTAACCTGTGTTACTTTTGCAGGTTAACATAGCGCACACTCAAAAAGTTAAATCAATCAGGCAGAAGTGACCATTAAATAAAGGAACACTGTAAAGTGCTGCCAGATGTTCTGCAATATTTGGAAAGGAGAACAGCAGGAGAACCTAACGAAAACAGGGTAAAGGACATTGCTTGAGTGTATTCTCCCAAATGAGTTTTAAAAGTATACAGAGTAAATATATATATAAGTATAGATAAATGGATATTACTGTACTGGGACTGCATTCTGACTTAAATGCAACTTCTTTTCCACATAGAAGGGATTCACTTTACCCGCATATTGCCCAAGTTATAGTATCCATATGATCAGCTGGTATCTGTACAAGGTCTGATGAAATTGTTCCTTCTCTTCAAGCTCAGGGTTACTACTACTTCAGCTCCTGAGTTTCCATGGAGTTGAAAGGATTACTTTCCTCCTCCAGGAGCAGGAGCTCAAGCTGAATGGGCTGTGTAACAGTGATACGTGCACAGTATGCTGAAACTGGGTCCATCTAGGTCACGCCAGCAGAGACCCTTGAAACAAAACACTCATCTTTTTCCCTTTGTCTACTTCACCTGCTGTTTCCTGACTCAAAGTGAGATATTTATGAATGAGAACTTACTCTGTGTGATCAACCTGCTTAAGGGATCCAGCTAGACTAGAATCACAGCTCCAGATACTGCTAGTACAAAGTGCTTCATACTTGCACCAAAGGATAATTCTTTTTAATGACTTATAGTCAGAAATTGACTACACTTCAAGTGTGGAAAGTGTGGTGAATTGATTGTCCTATTGTTGGCATATGTGTAATTTAACTCTCAATACCCTTGTCAGTCTCAACAACACCTGTGTTCACTTTGACTTCTGCTAAACTCTTGTCCTTAACTGCTTTAGGTACCACAACACTTCACCTTGTACATCTTGACAAGTTTCTAAAACTAGCAGGAAAATTGATGTCCAAATGGACCTCAGAGGTAGTGAAGGGACAGGTATATTTTGATTTTTATAAATTACATATTTGCCATGAAAGAGGCTAGTTGTTTTTATTGTAATTTGATAATGAATGTTTGACAGAATATACTGCAAAGTGGGTCTGTGTTTGTCACACACATACTGATATCAGTAAAGCACATCAGACAAATTGGTGTGCTGGAGATGTGCCATACACAGGTGTTGGGAAAATACACATTAGAGAGAGTTTGCTTTTGCTGAATGGACAAGGTAAATATTTCCCAGTTCAGGATGCAACTGTGTTACCATAGGCTGTATTTTCATTAGGTCACAGTTGACCAGTATAGCAGAAGAAAAATGGAACCCTAGAGTCATTTCAGGTAATAACACTGATAATTCAGCAGCCCAAACTTTTTGTTCTGGGTGAAGGCTCTAACAGTGCTCTACTCCATCATGGACCCAGAGGGCAAACTACAGTTAATGCAATATAAAAAATTCCACTGCTGGAAGTGGAACTCAACATGTTATAAATTCAAATTGCTTGGAAGCTTTGCTCAGAAGCATGTGTGTCTTGGGAAGAAGGGCAGAAACACCAGAGAATTTGATCAAGGAAGCAATAATGAATCCAGGGAAACTCTGGAAAAACATCCCAAGAAAAACCTCAGGACCAAATGCCAGCTGGAAAAGACTGGGCCATGAGCAATGAAATTATGCCCTCTTGTTTGATTCCTGATCTCCTCAGGGAAACAGAATCTGGTGTACAAACAAATGAAGAAATCAAAGACATTCCTGTTTCTATTTTAAATTTCTCTTTCTAACTGAAACAGCATATAAGATTGTGTAAAAGTTCAAAAAGGGACAAAATACACATGACAAGTTGGTTTATGACAGTTCTTTCCTTCCTTAGCTATTTCCCAAAATACCCTGCTTATTGTAACATGCCTTTCACCTGGGCATCCATTCCCCCGGGCATCATGCAAGGCAGTTTAATCCCTTTTGTGGTAAACAAGTCAGCACTGTTTTCCTGGGGTGGTAATCAGACTGTAAAAAGAACTCCAAAGTAACATTTGTATGGCATCGTTCCTTTTCTTTTCCCTTTTCAATAGCACCCATTTGCAGTTACACTGCTTATTTGGTGCCAAGATCTAGGATGCTGTAATTAACTTCTGAACACAGGTCTTTATATTTCAGCATCCACAAAGGTGTAGGAGGGGAAACAATGTATCCTGTTTCGCTTATTTCTAAAAATAACAAAATTTCATCATAAACATGCTGTTTGAATTTGCCCAGAGAGCATATCTAGAAATGCAGGGAAAGCTGCCCTCTTGAGAGCAATATGAAAAAGCTCATTAAAGCTGCTACAAAAGATAGTATTTTAGAGCTAGGTTGCCCTTCCCTTTACACTGCAGGGTGAAGAAAAGTATTCTTTTCCTCAATGAAGTGAAGAAGCTTATATTATAGAAGAACCCTGACAAAAATATATTTTAAATATTTTTACCTTCATTATTAACAGTGTTTGAATTATTAAAATGTAATTAATTTGAAATAGCTAATTATTTCACTGCTGATAGCTTTTTCTTTTGTCAGTGTGGTCAGCCTGGACAATGGGATTACAGAGAAGATTGTTTCCTCTTGATTCTCCATTTTCCTTCTTGGTTTTCAAGCACAAGGCACACCATCTTTCCATAATTCCCTTCCTCTAATTTGCTTTCAGTTTAACAGTGTGGGTAAATGGCACAATCTTATGCAATCTTAACCTCCCAAACCTACTCTCTACTTGCCCTCTCAGGCCGCAGTCTTCAAGTCTGACAACCCCCATCCTCCAAGCATTTTGGTGAAAACTTGAAATTATACGTTTCTATTTGGTAGCTTCAACATTTCTCCAAAGCATTTTTTCAAACACCTTTTTTAAAAATCCTTAAAAAACCCTTATCATTGAGCATAAATTACTTGACAGTAGCTAACCTCTCAAGTTCTTTGGGATTTTACCTGGATTTTGATAATGCTTTCTTTGTGTACCATAGTTAAATGAAAACCAGACCAAGGGAGGGGTATGCCCATTAACAGAAAGCTGTATTACCTCTTTGCTTGAACTTGTGAAGACCATTTTGACCCATAGTGCTGGCCTCCCAAGTGCTTGCAACTTTCCTGGCTTGGTAATAATTACAAATTTTGCAAGGGTGTTCTGTAATCATACATTCAAATCAAAACTGAAGTGTTGAGTAGAAGTGGGCCAAGGACTGCCCCCTGCAAGATCCAGCTTGAGATGCCCTTTAGTCTGACAGGAAGCTACTGGTAAATATTTTTGAAAGCAGTTTGTCAAACTGCTGTACACCCACTTCATGAAGATTACATCTAGGCCATGTTTCCTTAGCTTATGTCTAAAACACAGTCCTGTGGAAGAGTCTCAAAACCTTTTTGATGTCAAGATATATTGAATCAAGATACATCTAGTGTTTTCCTTCACTAGGCAACTCAGCCCTTCAAAAGCAGAAAATCAAATGGATTTACCACACATTTTATCTCATTTAGTTATTGACTTGATTGTCTTCTAAGTACTTACCAATCATTCAACATAACACTTTCTGGAACTTTCCTGGGATTACACATGGCAGGGGGGTTGGAACAAGATGATCTTTAAGGTCCCTTCCAACCCTGTCAATTCTATGATTCTATGATCTCCACCTTTTGTTATAAAACACCACACTGAGATGAGGACATTGTTAAGCAACAGTGACTTGCAAAACACTCTCCCAAAAAGCCAAGGTCATCCACCAATGTAGGTGCTCTGGGCCCATGCAGCAAGCTCAGCTCCTTCACTGTGCAGTGGGATGCTCTGCTGCAGCTCTGCACAGATGACCATGGCTTGCTCTGGGAAGCCCTACCTGGAAACAATAACACAGATCCAGGTAGTTCATTTTCCTGTTTGTCTTTCAGGGATGGAGACACAGGAGATAGCATGGCACACTCACTTGTCCCTTCTGGCCAGCTCACCTCCACACCCTGCCAGCTGATCCTGGGAAAGGGACCTCCAAACAAAGGGCTATGTGGCTACATCAGAAGAAAAAAGCTTTTTTCATGTGTGATATGGACAATCTGGTCCAAGACAGCTGCTTGGCTGAGTGGGGGCTGTTTGGGATGGTGGAACCCCACAACTAAGCACCAGAACTCATCAGAAAGCCCAGCAAATACAGGGGTAGAAAAAACATGAGTGAAATGGTTATGACGAGCATAAATAAGAATCAGTTAAGGAGGTACATACTCTCAGGCTGCTGTCATGTGGTTTACAAGATGACACAGCAAAGATGAAGTTGATCTAAAAAGATTGTGTTAGCCCCACAGGTTTCAATGAGCCTATATAATTTAAAGGAACAATCATGTCAATACCTATCAGTACAAGAAATGAGTTGTGCAGCCCAGTTGTTATAGGGTTTGTATAACTGCAGAGAACATTTTAGTGACTTTACATTAATTTTGTCATGCTTCTTTTGAAAAAAGATGAAGTTTAAAGATAACTAAGCAACTGACACAAACTTTTGACCTAGATGAGTCCACGAAGAGACTCTCCTACTACAAGTTTTACAATCACATTTCTATTTTATGAAAGAAAAGTCAAGTTCAATAAGCAGACCTTCTATGTGCTTAGCCAGAACTTGCAGATTCTCTGCTATACATCTTCCACAGGCTTTTATGTCCAAATTAAGAACTAAATCACTTTGGAAGCATGCTGAATAGTTAACCTAAAAGGAAGTATTCAGATACTATGTTGTCCTAAGGCTGCAACCAGCAGCGAAGTAGGCCACCTTATTTATTGCAGCTTTAGGTCAATGCTGTATTTGAATTCAAAATAGGTTAATGCATAATTTTCAAATTGGTAAAAAAAACCCCACAATTGTGCTTTTCATCCTGACCTAAGGATACTATCAACAACACATTTCAAGACCTGGATGGAATTACATCATGTCACCTCCCAGAGTCCAGGGCATGCAAATCTTTCATCACCCTGCTGTAGCAACACAGACTGCCCCAAAGCTTCCAGGAAGGCTGCAGCAGTCCTGGATAGTCTTGAGCCACTGGGGCTGAAATGCATCAAGCATTTCTTGTGGGTGCTGTGGAGTGAAGGAGCTCTGGCTTCTTAACCTTGCAGATGCTGCAATGGCTGCTTGGGGGTTGCTGGAAGAGTGTGACTGCTAGAGGCTTGTACTCTCTGGGATCTGGCTAATAAAAAAAGAGGCCTGTACAACAGCTCTTAAGTTTCCTCTCCGACTCCCTTCATTATATTCACCTGCACATATACGTGGGAGGTGGCCAGAATACCTAGGTGTAATTTCCTAGGCTTCTGATTTTGTTTGTACTACTTCAATGATATAGTTTTATAGGATGTGGATTACATTCTGTAAAATGACACAGTCATTTCTCAGTCACTTTTCACGATCCTTTCAGGCACTATTGAATAAATAATTGAGAAGTGTTTTGATAGTTTAGTAAAAGTGTTCTTTTCATGTTTCATTTGCAGTATATGTCATGGGAAAACTGCTTCAGCCTACTTTGAGTCACATATCTAGTGTCTTTTATTACTTTTATTATTTCCTATAGAAAAAAATTTCGGTTGCACATGTACTAGCATACATAAACGGTTTGATGTGATCTTTGATACTTATCAATTGTACATGAACCATTTAACATTACCAGTATGTTTTTCATGATACACAGTCTAAAAGCAAAAACTTAGCCAGGACCACCTCCTCCAAGAATAAAGAAATAAAAAAGGGAAACAGAAGTTTATTCCTGCTATAAAATTGTCTCTCTTTTAGGTTTCTGGGGAAAACCTTCCTAATGCTGGAGTTTTCAGGCTAGGAGAAGGAATTCTTGTTTTCAGGCTTTTTCAGATCAGTTCAGGGATTTTGCATCTGCCCTCAGAGCTACATATATCAAATTTAACTCTCCAGCAGGTCAGGAAAACATCAGGGTAAGCAATACCTATTTCAATGCACAATGCCAATAGAGGTCTAGACATGTATTTCTGAACACATTTTATAGATCCTATTGGCTTTTGGTTTAGAAAAAACTTACTTCAGGTTCAGCACATACAAAAATTTTAGTCCAATTATTTAAATTATTTATTTTTCAGAAGACTACATAATAAATGAACAACTCAGCCTGAGAGTCTGCCTTTATGAACTGGCTGTGGACTGGGGTCAAAGCACTCTGTACAAATACTGGAAAACCTGGTTCTAATTAAAGCCAACTTCTCTCATAATGAATCAATGTCCAGGTATGCAACAGGCTGCTGGCAAAGAATATGAGCTTCTATTAGTTCCCAAACAACACAGACAACAGATCTTGCTCACCCACTCCTCAGCACTTTCTTTGACAGATCAATATAAAACCCTCAAGCTCTGACCAAAGTACAGCAGAATCAATACTCCAAGGAGATCCAGTTTCACCAGCACAAACAATAATGCCAAGCTTGCAGGATATACCTTGGCTGAGGGAAGAGCAATGGCTGATAATAACATTTTGTGTTGTTTAAATACACATTTTATGGATTTAAAAAAAACCAAAAGGAGAGGCATTCGGGAAACTTATAAAGCTGCCACTCCAGCTTTGTGCTTTCAAAGGCAGCTGAATTTGCATTTAAAGACACAAAACTAACAACGACCCTGCTGTGACTTCATCTGGGAAGGAGCAGAAACCAGGAGGAACCAGTTCAGGGCAATCTACTGACTCTGCTGCAGGAGGGCTGCTCCCTTCACAAACAATTCTGTATTTCAAATCTTCTCATCTGCTAGCAGGTGGGTGATCCAGGCAGAAATCCCGTGCCAGAGAGAAGGTGTTTGCTGATCAGCATAACAACCACCCCATCTAGTGTATCAGTCTCACACAGCAGCATCTCCCAGAGACACAAAATCTCTCGCCTACTGAGTTTTCCCCCGAGCAGTCCCCTGGCAGTCAGCTGGGGAAGTTAAGGCACCCAAACAAATGCATGGAGGGCATATATCATGGGAGGGGCAGTAAATGGGTCAGAAGACCGAGGGGGCAATTGGGAGCATGTGGCTGGGCCCAGGGAAAGCTGTTCTAGTGGTGACAAAGGCCAGATGCTGCAGTAATTGCAAGATGCTTTTAGCTGTGAATTTCTACCAAAAATAACTAAAGTAAGATGTAACAAAATAGAAGCTACAAGGGGGCTAATCCTACTTTATGGTTAGGTAAAATATCTTGCTTCAACCATAAACCTAAGCATCCTCACAAAGGCCAAAACGCCTGACTTTTCCAACTTTTTTTCTCTTCCCTCCTGCAGCAAGAAGGCTACCAAAGCTGTTGGACCTTACAGGACAGGAAATAAAATGAACGAAGGTAAAATAAAGTCCCATTACCTTATACATTTGTTACATGGGGGGGGGGGGGGGAAAAAANACTTTCTTCAAGAAAGTCCTATAATGCAAACACATAGTATAAAACCACCAGCCTACTTATTGGCTGTTTTCTGCTTTATGGTCTGTGTTTTTAAGCTCCTTCACACACCTGTTGGATAATCCCAACATGTGGATAATTTTCCTCAGCTGGCAGGGCACAACTGGAGCTGGTAAGGGTCTAGCAGGTCAGCTCTGCTGGCCGCCACAGACAGATGGGCTGCTACAGTAACTGATGCTAGATGGAGAGCATCCTCACTTCTCCTACACTTGGTGGGCATCATAGTGTAAAAGATCTGAAGAAAAAAAGGGGTTGCACAGAACAGAAACCAAGGGAGCTGAGCCAGAAAGATAGATTGTTGAAGATAAAGTGGAAGAGGCAGAGCAGTATCAACTGATTTTTCTAGATAAAAAGTCATTTGCTCTGTTTGTAGACATAATGGTGGGACTAACAAAAAAAAGCTATCAAAAACCAGAATGAGGTAATTGCTTCTGTTCCTGTTGGGTATCTTTTATATTTTAAGTCCTTCCCATTTTCTTTTGCTATCTGAGTCAGTACCATTTTTCTCTCCTAGATTTCCCCTTGCCCTTCCTACTCCTTTTGATACCATAATGAAAGGACTAGATGCATGGAGGAAGACAATATCCCTCATGTCAGAGAAGAAGAAGAGACAACACTTTCCTCACTCCCACTGACAGGCAGAAGAGGATTGAGGAACTCTGTGCATCACAAACAATCTCCTCCTTTTCCTGTCCTGACCTAAGTAACAAGGAGCCCAGGCAGTGCTCTCATCTCTTGTGTGAAACTAGGCTGCCTGGAGACCCTATAACATCATCATGTGCACCTTCATACAGCTTTCACAGGAAAAAGGTAGAAGTCGCTGTATAATGTTACCTGCTATGAAATTGCTGTAGATGTTTTCTACTTGCTCCTTGTTTAGTTTCCTTTGGGAAACAATTTCACATTTAGTTTGATCGCTATTGAACCTGGGCAATCACAAAGCACGTTAATGCATCTCACACCTGCTTACATCAGGATTTTCTTGAGAGGCTGGAACTCAAAAAACCCAGTCTGGTCCCAAAGGGATTTTTGCCTTCCAAAAGGCTGTGATACTGAACTTCAGGTCACCTCACCTTTGTAAAGTGTTGTGAAGAGGCCTTCCTGGGATAAAAACTGCAGTGATGTACTTCAGCCGGAGTCAAAGCCCTTTGAATCCAATAGCAACACTGCCAGCCACAAGTGTACCAACATTATAAAACAAGCTTCCAGAAACATGAGACTTACATAGAAAGTATATTATAACTTAATTTAGAATTAAAAAAACAGTAGATTTTTCTGTCTTTTTCTTCTAATTTCTGAATGCCTGGGCATGGCAGGATTGTGCTTTCAGAAGTTTTCAACACCAAAGAAGCCCAGCAGCCACTGAAGAAAAACATCAACTAAGAATGTGACTGCAAGAGCCAAACCAAAACAGTATTAAACACAGGAAAGTCACAATGAAACCACAAGCCCAGAAACACCACAGCAGACTTCAATGGCAGTGTACTGCTGCATTTCAAAGAGGGCTGCACAGCAGCTGAAGTTGAAGCTCAGCTGAAGCAATCATAGCAATTACTTGGCTGGACCACACTGTCATAGCCTGAGCTGCATGACCCACTGAAGAATGCTTGGTCTGCTGGAAGTGCTGGGTCTCCTCCTTTTTCTCAAAGCCAAAGCACTTGCTGAGAGATCAAAATGCCTGTATTATCTACTAACAGCACATCAAATATGCTGAAAAGGGAGGGAAAATGTCAGCACACACTGGAGAGGATAAAGGAGTGTCCAGCCTTTCTCCTTCCATGTCAAGCTCCAAGTGCAGTGACTGAAGCCTGCTTCCCTGTTCAGAGCATGGATCCACATGGCCAGCCTTCAGCCTTTCTCTTGGAGATGCCTGATAGCTGCCAATTGCTTCTTTCCTTCCTTTTCTGTGGCTGTGTATCTGTATTTTCTAGCAGAGAAAGGAAGGTTCTACCAGTCTGATAGCTAGATGCTTATGTGTTAGAAAAGCATCATTCAAATAAACTGGACTGAACTGAAAATGGCTAGCTATTTTTTTCATATACACACATACATCATCATACCCAAGAACCATCAGTGCCTATGGACAGGGCATACCTGACATGCTCTTATTCCTTGTGTGTCACGAATTCTCACAGAAGAGCCTTTACCGCCATTTTACGTATAAAATATGCGCCCCTACTAAAAACTGCCCTGCAGTTCTATGGCAGAGTATTCCAATGTCCACTGTCTACTTGACTCACCCAATGTTCAATGCTGTTACAGAAATTCCCAGGCTCAGAACAATCTGCTTAGGGACATTAATTATCTCAGAGCAGCATGAAGGGAAGATATTCCACCAGAAGACAAGCAAGGAATTTCGATTCCCTGAACCACATCAGCCTTTACTGCAAGAGTCTTCAGCATCAGAGTGAATCTCTAAAGACATCAAGTATCTACCAAATACCACTGGATTTGGCTTCTGATTTTTCCTTGGTATAATTATTGCAGTGGCCTATTCACTTTCACAGTGATCACAGATTGCCTCAAAACATGAAAGCCACTCTTAACGACAACTCTGTTTCTAAAAGATTAAGCTTCCATTTTTTAAAAAAATGGAGATTAGGATTACTGAAAAGTGCACATATTTTGGATATCTTTTATTGATATGTAAAAGGATTAGGAACAGAAATCATTTGCATGTATTTTTAAAACTCTGGTCCTTCTTATAAGTGTGCATAATTTGAAGCATCTAATCCTGAGAGTGAGAGAGATGCATATTGCTAGTTACAGAGCTCTTTCTGGATTTTTTTTGTGTCTCTCCCATTATTATGGTAATTAACATTTATATAAAAACATTTTGGATCAAATCTCATTTACTTCATACATGATAAGCATGCAGTTTAGTTTTCTGGGATTTATTTCCTCTATGGGGTATATATAATTGAGACAAATTCACTGAAGCAGAAGTATGGAGTTCTAGTAAGTATTAGAATTCAATTCACTAATTAGTGCCTGAATTAAAATCTCCTTGATGTAATTTCTTTCAAAATAGCTGTGACCTTAGAAGACAGAGAAAACTTATTTATTCAATGGACTTCTCACTGTCAAGATCCTGCTGTCTAGAATTCATCTAAATATTTTAAATATTCACCTAAACTCATCTAAATATATATTTATCTTAAGCCTAGGGTAAAAGTGAATGTAATACAACTCTTCATCAAAATACCGAGAGATAATTTCCTTTGGTTTTGCCTTTCACTTCATTTATTGTCAATGTTGTGGTTTAAGGTTTG
>VYZX01018540.1:0-22423 GCA_013401335.1 Brachypteracias leptosomus
ATATTGGTGTTGCGTCGTCCGGGTCTCACATGAATCCCCACACTCATACTTAGGTCTGCTGCAGGGGAAAGAGACCTTAGGAGGGGAGCCAGCACAGGAGAAGGGCCAAGGTCTGTCCCCCATCTCCCTGCCCCTCACAGTCACCTGCTCCCCAGGACAGGCATGTCACAGGGACTTGGACAGTGTCTGCTCCTGAGCTTACACCCAATTTTCAGGGAAGCCCTAAACCTTCCCTCCACAAGGGCTTTGTTTTGGAGGCAGGGCTGAGGGTTCCTTGGCTGTAGACACCCAGACAATAAGGCTGCCTATGTATTAACACAGGCTATATATTAAATTTCCCATGGGACTGTTGCTGCTAAGGGAGCATTGTACAGGCAGATATGTCAGAGCTATTGCCAAGGCTCATTTCATTTAATTGCAGTGCTTCATTACTGACAGGCATCAATTCCAGTTCATGAAAGATGCAGGTTATTTTATAGAATGTCTTGTCTTAGGGCTCCCATTTATGTTCTCCCAAGTTTGATCTCACTAGGTATTTGAACTAGATGCCATCAGACACCAACAAATGCTTGTTATATATGATGAAGAAGGAAGGCCAAGCAGGAGGTGAAACAACACCTCAGCTGAAATGTGAACTAAACAGGAAATCTGAAGGAGTACTGTGTGCAAGATAGATAGATAGATAGATAGATGTATATATAGGTGTATAGGTATACGTATACACACCCTCCTATGTATGTGTGGACAGTTTCAATAATTAAACATTATTTTTACAATTGACTACATCAAAGCTGAGTTTTGTTAAAACACTTCGGCTTTGCAAGGCCGCTGGGTGCTCACAGTGGTTTTTTAATTTGTCAAGTGCTTCTTCTCACAGAGGAATTGTGCCACTGGGTGAAACTTAAAAAATAAGAGTAGGAGAACTCTTCCAAGGAGCACACTGCCACGGCTCTTGCTGCATAGTCCCTGGTAGGGAACAGTACTGGCAGACTATCTGCTGCCATGCTGGTTTATGACTGTTGAAATGTGGTTACACAGTTAATAGTGTCATTGTTCAAAACCATTGTAGAGCAAAATGTGTACCTGTAATTTTGAACTCGTTTTACCCTTCTTTATGGGCCTTGTGGGGCGATAAAAATCTCAGGTTTGTGAATATCAGCCTGTCCCTAGCTATGCTCAAATACTGTGCTTGTGCTCCCAAGACTGCAGCAGTGCCAAACTGACCAAAGCTCCTAAGGATGACAAGCCCTGGTCCACCACTTGTCAGATTTCCTGCCTCTTCTGCTTAACATGATGGAGGTAAAAAAAGCACACACTGCAGGGCAGTAGGAAAATAAAGCCACAGACACAGCTAGCTTGCATCCTACAGGTGATATAAGAAGGTCTTATGTCATACGTACTATTAGTATGGAGAAAAATAAATATTGGAAGGAGTGTTTTGGATTTAACAAAGTGCAATTAAAAGCCAGAGACTGGAGTACTGTCAGAAATGCTGTGAGCCTCCCTCACAGAGTGAGCTAACGAAGTAGCCCGTATATTTTAATGCTGTTAGAGATGAGCAATGAAACTGTAATCTGGGGAACAGGGGAGAAGAGAAAAGGTTTCATACAACAGGTCAGGATTTCAGGGGAGTATTTGGCATGTCACATGAATCTTACTAAAAGCTATGTGAAGTGGTTTGAGTATATGTACAGCAAGGCAGGTTAAAACTAGCTGAAAGCAATTAGGCAGGACATCTTACAGACCTAGTGGGACAGACCAGCAAGGCTGGAAGAGAGAGGAGGAAGCAGTGAGTGGCCAGGAGCAGGCACTGCCCACAGTCATGTGTGAGTGCCACTAAACCGTGCCCTGCTTGGGCACACACACCCACAGCTGCTGGCCAAGGGACATCATGGAGTCTGGGAGAGGACAGGATGCCTAGGAAAGCAACTGATACATCTGGATCAGCTATCGAGCAGAGGGAATGAGTATGGCCTTACTGGCATCTGTGCACAGCTGAAATTGGGGAAGACAAGGAGACAAGGAAGCTCTTGGAGCTGCAAAGTCCTCTGGAGCCCTTTCACTACAGCTAATTCTCACTGGAGTGCCTGGGAAAGCCCTGCACCCATGCTGCTGCTCCTTCTGCCCCGAGGCAGGGGGAATGGGAAAGCTATTTTCATGTTTTGACATAGGACCTGGCCTGTAAGGCAGCATCCCGGCTACTGTGTCACTAGGATGGAGATGTGAAAACAACCTCTGCTTCCAGTGTGTTTTGCTCAATGCACAGAGGAGCTCTGTGATGCCTGACACTGCTCTTCTGGAGATGTTTCATGGCAAGTACCTCACACCCCAGCACCACATGGACTACCTCACATAAAACACCTACTTAGCCAATGGGAACTAGTGTCTTTTTTCTCATGCACCTTTTTATGTCCTGACAGCCACCAGGCACTGTGTCTTTTGGCTCTCTCCAGTTACAAGACGGGCATCCAGCTGATGTCAGCTCACCGCTGTGTGTCGTCCCACCAAAGGCGTGTAACAGGCAGCTGCCTCTCCCACAAAGTCTGAATCATGAAGGGATGAGTTTCTGAGGTGAGAGCTGAGGGATGGAGGGATTAAGTGAGGTGCCAACAAAAACCATGTCAGTGCTTGCAATGGGGCTCCAGGTTTGTCTGGAACTCAGGAAAAAAAGGAGAGTTTATGACATTTGAAGGAGGGGCAGGCAATTCAGTAGGACTACAAGGATGTTGTGAGATTATGCAGGAAGAAAATTAGAAGGGCCAAAGCCCAACTAGAACTTAATCTGGCTACGGCCATAAAAGACAATAAAAATGTTTCTATGAATACATTAGCAACAAAAGGATGGCTAAGGAGAATCTCCCTCCTTTATTGGATGCAGGGGGAAACATAGCGACCAAGAATGAGGAAATGGCTGAGGTACTGAATGCTTTCTTTGCCTCAGTCTTTAATAGTAAGACCAGTTGTTCTCCAGGTACCCAGCCCCCTTAGCTGGAAGACATGGACAGAGAGCAGAATGGAGCCCCTATAATCCAATAGGAAATGGTTCACAGCCTGCTGTACTTAGCCTCAGATGGGTCTATGGGCCTGGGTGGAATCCACCCAAAGGTACTGAGGGAACTGACGGAAGTGCTCACCAAGCCACTTTCCATCATCTAGAAGCAGTTATGGCTAACTGGGGAGGTCCCAGCTGACTGGAAGTTAGCAAATGTGACATCCATCTACAAGTAGATCTGCAAGGAGGATCTGGGGAAATACAGGCCTGTCAGTCTGTCCTCTGTGGCAGAGAAAGTTGTGGAGTAAATCATCTTGAGTACCATCACATGGCATATACAAGACTACCAGGTGATCAGGCCCAGACAGCATGGGTTTATGAAAGGCAGATCCTCCTTGACTAACCGGATCTCCTTCTATGACAAGGTGACCCCTTTAGTGGATGAGGGAAAGGCTCTGGATGTTGTCTACATAGACTTTACTAAAGCCTTTGACACTGTTTCCCACAGCATTTTCCTGGAGAAACAGCTGCTCATGGCTTAGACAGGTGTAATCTTTGCTAGGTAAAAAACTGGTTAGATGGCCAGTCCAAAGAGTTGTGGTGAACAGAGTTAAGTCCAGTTGGCAGCCAGTCATAAGTGGTGTTCCCTAGGGCTCAGTATTGGAGCCAGTCTTATTTAATATCTTTGTCAATGATCTGGATGAAGGAACCAAATGCACCCTCAGTAAGTTTGCAGATGACACCAAACTGGGCAGGAGCATTTATCTGCTTGAGGGTAGAGAGGCTCTGCAGAGGGATCTGGACAGGCTGGATTGATGGGATGAGGCCAATAGCATGAGTTTCAACAAGGCCAAGTGCCAGGTCCTGCACTTGAGTCACAACAGGCCCATGCAATGCTACAGGCTTGGGGAAGAGTGGCTGGAAAGATGGCCAGCAGAAAGGCATCTGGGAGTATTTGTTGACAACCAGATGAATATGAGCCAGCAGTGTGCCCAGGTGGTCAAGAAGGCCAACAGCATCCTGGCTTGTACTAGAAATTGTGTGGCCAGCAGGACTAGGAAAGTGATCATCTCCCTGTACTCAGCATTGATAAGGCTGCACCTCAAATACTCGGTTCAGTTTTGGGCCCCTCACTGCAAGAAAGACATTGAGATGCTGGAGCACATCCAAAGAAGGGCAATGAAGCTGGTGAAGGGTCTAGAAAATGAGTCTTATGAGAGACAGATGAGGGAAGTGAGGTTGTTTAGCCTGGAGCAAAGGAGGCTCAGGGGAGAGCTTATTGCCTCTCTACAATTACCTGAAAGGAGGTTGTAGTGAGGGAGGGCCTGGTCTCTTCTCCCAAGTAAGAAGTGACAGGACAAGAGGAAACATCCTCAAGTTGTGCCAGAGGAGGCTTAATTTGGATATTAGGAAAAACTTCTTCACCAAAAGGGTTGTCAACCAGTCGACCAGGCTGCCCAGGGAAGTGTTTGAGTCACTCAAGTGTTTAAGCACCAAAATCCCATATTGCCCACAGCCACATCTCTCCCAAGCCTGAGAGGGAGAGCAGAAAACATCTTGGTTTTGCTATAGCGGTCCACAGCATAACTGCAGCTACATATTTGTCTCTCAATTAAATAGGAAAGGATAACCAAGCCCCAAGGCCTATCACTGAAGGTCCAAGGGCCCAGGGGAGGTGCTTCTGAGTTCCCCAACACTTCACAGTTTTCAGCAGTGATAGATGAATTGTGCCAACCCAGGGTATGGAGTACAGCTAAAAATGGGTACCTTTCCTTTTATCCCAGGGGAGCAGAGGCATGAAGGGCACTGGGAGGAGCTGGGGCTCCTCTCAGGTAGCACTAGGGAGCAAACCTGTCCCACACCTGCCAGCAGCATCACCCTGCAGCCAGCAGGCACACACTCAAGAGTTTCACACTGGCAGCTTGTGTGCTCCTTTCCTGAAAGGCAGAGGTGGGTGTTCACCTCAACCCCTCTCCTGGCTTGCCAGTAAACCTTGGGATAGGCTCTGCCCTGACAAACCCATCATTCACAGTCAGCAAAAAGCACCTGGCTACATAAACAAGGCGTCCCGCTTTCTATGTGCCACCGGCTTTAGGAGCTGAGTAAGCTGTTAGTTGCTCCCATAAGTATCATTTTTTCCTGGTAGCTTTCCAGGGTAATATTGCTAAAGCCTTCCTGGATGGTACAGGTAACACCCTTTCTCTTTTATCTTAATTGGCCAAGCTGTGAGCCGCCAATGGCTTCCTGGACATGATACCACTATCAGCAGGCCCAAAGCTTTCACAGCCTCTCTTTCCTCCCTCAAAGCCTAGCTCTAATCCTCAGCCAAAATCTATACTCCAATTTACAGCATAGTCTCTCATCCCAAAACAACTGGAACACCAAATCCTTCTGCAAATCTCACACCATCACAAACCAACAATACATAATGAAATAACAGTGCCAATTTATGGCAAAGAAGCATCAAGAGTGCAAAACCATTTTTTCTTAAGAGCATTTGTCCTCTTCACTGATGGCAAAGATTTCAAGAATCCCAGTCCTTTTTTTAAGAATCACTTATAAAAACATGGTGAAGGACCTGCAAAAATACATACTGCTGTGTTAAGATGGCATGTTCTTAGTGGTCTTAAAACGCTGATATTCTTTCAATGAATGACTCCAAACAATTCTTCAGCTTGTCTTGGCCCTAGATAAGCTGGGTACAATAGGAGAACTTGATTCACTTTCTTGTTCCATGTTTGATCAGTATTGGACAATTTGACTTCCTAAATCCCTTGCCTTCAATCATCCCAACCTTCCCCTTCTCCAGTTCTTCCCATTAAACACCTTCTTGTAACAGTTCAGGGCTGACCTTTGCTTTTGAAACCAAAGGCAAGACTCCTATGATTGGGCATTACCAGTAGATGAGAAAAGAAATACTGAACATCAGCCTTCAAATACTTCTAAAGAAACATTACTGTTTCCCAGCTAAATAAGACCACAGTCACATGTGGGCCAAACTTGGCTTCCACTACAGTCTGTGGGAATTAATTTTTCCAAATATCTTAACTGGTCTGGATTCTGTGACAGCTGAAATTCATTTCATTTTTGTGGATATAAGGATTCGCCCCAAGTGACTTGCAAGAGGATACAAAATAAACTCACATAGTATAAAAAAGGGAGGGGAAAATACCCATATTCTAATTCCAGTTCTTCGCATGAAATTTCACACCATATATTAACCCAAACCTGCCATTAGAGTCTGTTACATAAATGACATTTAAGATTGTGAGCATCAACGGGAAAGTTACAGTCACATTAGAGCACAGTAGCTGCAGTCAATTCATTCACTTTCTCACTGAAAGAGCCTTAAGAATGTTTTAAACAGCCATATCACTCTTTCTTCAGATCACATCTTTAATTAGAATAGATAAATTAAATTAATTCCTCTGCCTGTACAGCATAAAACCCCTGTATAATTACAGAAGAGAAGGCCATCCTGCAGGCCATTCTGTGGTGTTATAACTGTGCTGATTCACCTGATCTTGAGCCAAACTCAATTTTAATCTTCCTAGTCTTGTTTTAATTTGAGGAATAGCCAAACACACCTAGCTGGGCAGCACAGATTATGTTTCCCACACTTCAGTAAAAAGAAAAATGAAGATTAAGTTTGTTTTCTGACATAGGGGGTCTTTTTTCAATAGTAAACTATTGTGATCCCTAAGATCTATAAGGGTTTAATGAAAAAGATGAGGGGAGGGAAGATGGCTAGATAATTTCTTTTATGCATATTATTAGTTAACAGGCAAGGAAATCCTCTTTTGGTCAGAGAATGCTATTGCTGTAGCTACCACAGAATGTCCCTACAGCCCTCAGTACAAAGTGGTCCTGATCTACAGTAGTACAGACAATAATGATAGTAGGAACAGGGACAATGATGATGATTCTAATAATAACTTTCAGCTGTGACTGCACAGTGTCCCAACCAGTACTGACAAGTGGACTTGATCTTGGTTTCAAATGTCCATCTGTGCTGCTAGCTCTCCTCTTCCTCAGACCAACACCAAACTCAGCAACATCCCCTTGGCATACCTTCATCTTTTATTATTCTTCATCTGTCTGCTCTTCTCTGTCTCAAATCAGCCAAGGGGGAACACACCACTGAGAGATAGCTCAGCAAGCTGCCCCAACAGGAACTCCTCTGACTGGCCCCAACAAGAACCCTCTTCCAATTGATCAGCTCCTTGTTGCTTCTTACAAACTAGTCAGTTCCTGATTGATATAGCTCTGGCCTCGCCCACCACCCCAACCATGATCACCTGGGGAAAGGCGAGGCCTCACACAGATGGGCCAGGTTCTGCCTCTAGGGCCTGAAACCACTCAGGGAACAAAACATGTTGCTGGGTTGTGACTCATCCACAGGTCAACTCCAACTCAGGGCCCGCAGGCCGGGCCCCAGCACTTCACCATCACAAATCCGGACATAAGACCCTTAGAGACTGGGTGATGGTGTAGTGGGCTTTCTGGTACAATATGATCTGGGGACTCTTGGTCAGCAGCTGGGATCTTTAGTTTCCATCCATTCCTGAGCAATGGTCTGTCCCTGGCAGAAATATCCAGCTTTGGCTTGGGGACTTCAACTGCTGGAGACTTTCTCACCTCCTGCCATTTCAGCAACTAATTGTGCCTTTATCTGTGAGATTAAAGAGCTCCATAGTTTCAGGTATCCTTCCCTCCCCTTTGTATACACACTCAGACTCTGACTGAATTACCTCTTCATTTTCTCTGCAATTAGTTAAATGAGCCGTGTCCATCAGTCTCCTGTTCCCCAGACCGCTGCTCTCTCCCCAGCTCTCTGCAGCCAGCCTCAGCCCGGAGGCAGACACTGATGGCAGGGGGAGCTGCCATGGCTGTGCCCTCCTGTCCCATCCCGAACTCCTGGCACTGAGTTGCTCAGCACCCTGTAGCCTCCATGGGTGTGTCCTTGCACATGGGCACGCCTGGCATGGGCACCCTTCAGTACAAACCCCCTGAGCACCCACAGAAGTGATATGGACACCTTGGTCCAGGCTTTTTCACTGCCTGGTTGCTCCTATCACACCAAAGGAGTCACAGCATGCTTTTCCCTTCGTGGCCTCCCTTAGCCATTAATTCCGATTTTTGTGCCATCTGCAATTGTGTCTTCAGCCAGTCAACAGTTTGTATTTCTTCCATATCACTGGTGAATTCCAACCAGTCTTTTCATGTAACTTGTTCTCCATGAAACATTTTACCAAAATCCCCTGCAGGCTGGTAATTCCCCAATAACACTTTGTGATCCCTTTAGGCCAGTTAATTCAGCAGATGTCTTCTTGATTACTGTCTTTTAGGCACCGACTGCAATAGGAACAGAGTCAATCCCTCGGGGCCTAAATTTGCCTCTGATTTCTTAAAAGCAGGCTTCCTTTACCCAAAACCATTTTTTTCCTTTTAATTGGAAATTGAATCTTTTGAATCTAGTCTTTCATTGGAAATCTTCAGCAGAAGGCAGTGTACACGTGAGTGCCATGGGGTTGGCAGGTTCCCACTGTACTTGGATGGATCAGCCTTATGGATGTCCTTGCTGTGTGTCCTACAAAGAAGCCTGGGGTGGCCTGGTGGTTGGTCAGCCTCCACAGGGCAAGGTAGACAGGCCAGGTGCTTTAGAGGGAAGCCACATTGGTCTTTGCATGCAGTTTTTAAATCTATTTTCTATAACTCTTACATCTAAAAACTATCCCGAGTCTTCAAATGATCAGTCCTATGGTTTTGCTTCTTATTTTAGTAAAGCTTACAGAATTATTTTTTTTTCCCTGGTCAGACACAAGTCTCAACCCTAGCAGAAAGGCAGACAGACCTTCCATGAAATTTGGAAGGAAGTGCTGGTTGAACAAAGCCAATCAGAACTATCAAAAAGAGTAATGAACATCAAAGTGTTTGTATTTATGGATGACATTGCCTTTCCCTGCCTAAAGGGAGAGGCAGACTAGAAATTACTGGAGTTCATGAAATCTTGTCCTGTATATTCAGTGGTGAACACTGAATAATTGTAGTCTCAGTTTATGCCAGGGACCTGGTTAGCTTCATCTTGTGTACAGGACCAAGGTGAGCACTGACTTTCTACTCAACGTAGCCACTTCTCTCTGCTAGTATTTTAGAGGTCTAGTGAAGAAAGTGAAATACAGTTTCTCTGGGAGATAGAGCTTAACATCATGCATCATATCCTGCAATTTCAGAACTGGCAAGTGGTGAAGGTTCCCTTTGCTTCTGCTAAAGACTGGCTAACCACACGATTACACTATAGCATAGGCATAGAGGATGCAGTGTACAAAGAATGAATACACAGCAGACATGAGAGTATTTGGTGATAGTGCCATAACTGGTAGACAAAGGAATGCAATAGGAAGCCATAACCAAACGAGAAGCTCTCTCCAGCACACAGATGGATGCCTCTCAGTCCTGGGAGCATGTGAATGGTGAATGAATAATCATTGGGTTATGTAATCCCCACATTTCTGCAAATTTCAGATCTGAAGACCTGCAGTCAATATCCTCATTTCCTCACAAGTCCAATCACCAATGACAAGAGGAATTTTGTCCTCTGCCCATTTCTTTAGTTTGAGATACAAAGTTGCAACCATTTCAGTGTTCCTAAACCTGTAACTAATCAAAAGAAACATCACAGATAGGAATACATGCTGTAATCCCCAGTGGTTGAAGAGATAAAGAAACCACTTTCTTTGCCAGTATCCTATGCGTGTTGGAACTTAGTAATAATATGTTTTGATCTACCAGCCTGCTATGTTGACATACTGAAACAAAAGGTACTAAGCCAAAACCACATATCTTGGCAGTCTACATCCTGAAAGACAACAAAGACATAGTTTAAAACTTGGCAATTGTCCTGGCATGCTACACCTTGGGCTTAGCAAGTCAGTCATGCTATGCTGGCTCTGGTTTTACCATAATGCAATAAGACAATAGGAAATTCTGGAGTTTTGGTCCTCAACACATCATTTCTGCTGGTCTTCAGAAGCAAGGTAACTCCCTGAGCTAGGAAGTCATGCCTCTTCCTGTAATCCAACCCTGGTGAATGAAAGGTATTAAATGGTGAAAAATACTTAGTGCTTACTGTAACTCCCTTTCTCTTATTTGTCTGCTTGCTATGGTAGGTGTTTCATAAGACTTGAATAATTGCACCATGAACATAACACTTTGCACATCTCTTTTTAAACATTAACCAGCAAATTAATATATCAGATATCAGATTCATCTAGAGGTCCTGGAGGCATATTAACAGAGGTCTTTACCCTTGTTGAAAAGACACTGCAGTAGCATGTTTCTAGTGACATACTAGGTGGGAGGAGAGCAAAGGAGAGAGAATGGGGAAAACTGGTGTTTTAGGAGGGCCTTAAACAATCTCCAAACAGGAGACAGTCATCAAAGATTTTTTATGGATGGGCTATGATACCCAAATTAAAAAGTGCTAATTGCATAGAAGGGTAACTAATAACCTCTCAGTTTAGCTTTACTCATTCTAGCACAATGCTAAAAGCAGCAGAGCTGTGTTAACCTATGCCAGTTCAGAATCCGGCCTTATTCTGTAGAATGATGGCTGTGAAATACATTAAATCAGCTTTTGAGGGCTTAAGAAAATATAAAGACTCTACTGTAAAACTCCTATAACACAATGAGTCTCACCTCTTTGGGGTAAAGCCCCAGTGAATAAACAGGGTACTGCGCCAAAGAAATGGTGCTGGTTGATACTGGTAGGTGCAAAACCCGGTTGTTTCATTGGAAATGCAACAAAAAAAATCAAACCTGATGTCTACACCAGACAAAACAGGAGAAATGTTCTGAAAAGCGCAGCCAGTAGGCACATGGATAAATACAGTATATAAATTAAAAGCTATAGTGTTTCTGTGAAATGAAGTTGTATGTCACAAATCTACTGGAGTTATCTGAAGGCAACAAAGATGCAAACAAACCAGGTATCACTGATATTATCTAACTTGGTTTCCAAAAGGCATTTGAAGCAGGTCATTTACAGAAGACTCTTAAAGAAATTAAACTGATCTAGAAAATGAGAGAGAGACTTCTCAGATGGAAAAAGGTTATTAAAACTTAAGGAATAACAGCGAGAATAATGTGGTGGTTGTAAAGATACTTGTCTTCTCTTTTAATAGCCTTTTCTTCCATACCCAAATATACTCAAACCTTCTGCCCCTCACTTGAAAATTGAGATCAGTCAGCCACAGTTTTTTATATCTATTTTTCCCTTTGAAAAATAAGATTTTGTTCATAACTTGATAAGATAGTACTGTAGATATTTTCCCTCTTCAACGACATTTCAGAGGGAAACACTGGCACTAATGAAGATGGGAGGCAGTGAGAGTACCCATTCTGTTGGCAGAAGATCAAACATCGTGCCTGCCTTTGTCAAGGGCTTGGCAAACAGTGAATCCTGCTCTCCATACCAGCAGGAGTTGTTAAACAACTGACTATACAATTAGTTTGCAAATACTTGAAAGACATCAACCGGGTTTAAAATGATCAGAGTGGGTATTGGATGAGCAGATTCTCTGGCTTGGTGGATGTTTGAAGTATTATGGCTTCAGGACCATTTCTAATAGCATCAGATGATACAAAAGCAAGTTAATGGACATTAGTATAAACATAATGCATCCAGCTGCTTGAAAAAACACTTTGAAGGAGCACTTCTCAGGAGTTTGGTGCCTACCTTTATGTGTGTTCCTGCAAGGGCCTTTCCTGAGCCAAGCTGTAATCAATATTCAAGTGAACAGCTTAGAGGACAGAGGAGAACGGCCTGAAGGGTAACACACTTCATTTTGGAAAATGGACTAGAATTCAAAGTGAACATGAGGAGTCAGAGCAAAACCCAAACAAGAATGACACTCAGTAGTGACAGTACATGGTGCAACACTTGGGAAAGAAAAAGCAAATCACACAAGTAAGGGGTTAGTCAAAAAAAAGAGGCTGGATTTGAGGCTGATCCTAAGCTGAATATGAAATGATAATTTAATGCTGTTAATTCATCTCAACTGTATTAATGGCATCATCATACATATCTCACAGGAGACAATGATAGCTTTCTTCTCTTTGCTAGAAAAGAACTCAAACGCTACATTAATGTCCACACACACTATAACCAATGTGTTGTTTATAAAAGACATGGAGAAACTGGAGAGAGTGAGTCTGAGTTACAAGATGTTGAAGTATTGAGTATGAGAGAAGATTGGTCTTGGTTACCTTAGATGCAGGCACATTTGGGAAGGGTGATTAGATAGTCGTCTTCCAAAGGATTTCTTTAAAGATTTCTCATATATCTAAATTTGCAGCAAAGATTTCATTTGGATGTTGGAAAAAATGCAACCTTTTTGATTGGAGTTCTGAACTAGCGGAATAGGCTCATTAGGGAAATGCCTAAATGCAGTTCATCCTTCTCAGTGAAAGAACTTGACATAGAATTTCTCTAAGGGCTCTTCCAAATGCTGTCTTTTGAGTCTGCAATTTATTTTTTAAGTAATGGATCTTTGTTTCTGAAGTTATATATGTGTATATTCATCACCTTTTATTCACAATCAGATTGAGTCAGCTTTATACACAGTAATACCTGGTGCATGCTTCACTGATTTGTATATAGCTGTTATTATATTTATTGTTCTCAGTCAAATAACATACAGACTTTATATGCTTTACCAATAATTTTTCTACCACCCACTAGTAAATGTGGAAATGAGTATGAAAGGTGATGACTCCACAATATCTGCTCTCTATGTTATGATACTGCCTACAGGCTACAACTGACAATCCATCAAATGAGTACAGCCCATGTGAATCACTGTTACAAGATGTTCAGTACGTTGCTGTTCCATGTGCCCCTATAAAATCACTTCTTGTTTGCCAAGAAAATGTCTCTAAGCTTTAAAGATTTATTTTCTTTTCAACTACTGGGGAGGAACAATAGTCTGACAAAATTTAAATCATACATGTGAAGTTTTGCTCAATGTTTTATGACAACTAGTAAGAAACTTCTTGATATACTGTGTGGCATCTGTACAGAACAGAATATGCTGCATACAAATAGGAAACAGATGTCTTCTAAGTGAAAGGAGAAATTCTAATCTCAGTCATTACCTGCTGATTTTTTCTCTTTCCCCGCAGAAATCTGTTCTTTGGGTTTTCATTTTCTTTTTAAGCTACGCTAGTTTTATTACTGATCACTACAGAATATTTTGTGAAAGTCAGGTTTGTTTTTTTTTCCCCAAAGTAAATGTGACATTCTTGTTTAGTGAAAATATAACCTTACTGTATAAAAAAACCTTCTTCAGATAGCACATTTACCTACCCTAATGACCATCCCTAAAATGGTTTTATGTCAGCTACTACCATTAATATTTATTCTTCCAACGCAGATTTTCTGTTTTTCTTCACAGGCCAGGCTTTGGAGAACAGGCACAGAAATAGTGCCTGTAGTATCTCTGCTTGTCCTGTGTTAGGTCTTATGACAAGTGCAACATCAGTTCATTCACAGGTGAGACTTCTAAACGTTGACCACCATTAGGAGATAACATCCAGAGGATACAGTGCTGCCCTCACATGCAGCATACCGTAATGGAAAGAAGAAAAAAGCTTGGGAGATTAAAGGAAAACATTTTAAAGAAACTATTAGACACAAACTGACACAAATGGCAGAGTAAGAGCATGATGAAAAAAAAAGGGAGAGCGTAAAATTAGGGTAATAGTAATAATATTATTAATAATAAAAGTACCAGTAATGTATGGTAAGTTCATTTCTTTCATTGCTTGCCTGATTGTCCCAGGGCAGGAATCTATCACCAGAGAGTAGTATTAATTACATCATCTAGGCATGCGCCAATACCTCTTTGTCTGATTTAATGTACTATAGCAGACAGGGACAGCTGGAATCCCTTGTAATTTTCAGCTGAGTGCTAAGGAAACCTAGCTGGTTTTCGTCCAGATGAGTTCAGATGAGAAATTTATAAGTTAGGTGGAAAACATCTGAAACTCAATGGTTTTTCATGGTATAAACCCTTCTGCCTCATTTTGGCTAGACTTGCAATTTGGAGATTTTGTATTAATCCAACCCTGTAAACCAGAGAATTATTAGTGGGTGTGAACCTGGAGGAGCCATCCAAGCAGAAAATGATTTTCATAAAAATCCAAACCATCACATTTTGAACAGCTCTGTTTTATTTCAACAACTTTTGGCTTAAGAGATTAGGCAGGTGGCTAAAAACCTGCTGGTATCATGTGCCCTTGTCTGCAACCACTTTCCAAAGGAGGGGAAATATGTTTGAATCCAGTTTTGCCATGCACCCTCCAACACACAGGCTATCAGCCAATCCAGCACTTGTGCAAATATATTCCTGTCCATTAAAAGTCTATGGAGATGTGCCACTCATGCTAAGTCCTGAATCAACTCAGTGATAAACTGGTGAGTGTCTTTATGGATCAGTTTTGTGTCTTTTCTTTCACTTCAGAATGTCTGAAATTACTTTAATGTGTTAGGACATTCTGCCCCTGAATAGAACATATTTTAAGAAATGGACAGTGTAAGAATCTGCTATGCATTCTACAGAAACAGAGAAAGCACTCAGAAAGAGGAGAACATGAGCAGAGACAGCTTTGACCTGTCCTTATACCCTCTGGATGCAGCTTTGCTCCAGCAGTCCAAGGAAATCCTCACAGGCATTGCAAGGTGCCCTAAATCAATCCTCCTGCGAAGAGCAGCATTTCTGGACAGGAGTGCCATCACCTGATTTTACTGCCTTCCAAAGCCAGCCCTGCTTCCAGGCATGCTTCCTATGGCCTGGTCTGGGAGAGTTTATTAGATGACCCCTCCTTGCCATGTTAATTCCTGACCTGCAGTGTCTCCCCTCTTCATATTAGATACCTTTTATAAATCTCTGTCTCCTTCAACCAAAGCACAAACCCACGCATCCTTAAATTTCTGGGTAACACTGCTGTGAAGGTGAGTGTTTTGGTCCAGTACACATAACTGTATTGCAAAGTGATACTCATATCTTGTCAGAGGATTCAAGTGAAATGGGTGTTGTCTTTCTGGACAGCCAACAATGACAGAAATGTATCCACGTGGTAATCTGGTCATGTTGCTCATAGTGGACAAATTATTCAACTATGTGCTCACTTATATTTAAACTTATACTCTTCGTGGAAGATACTTTAAAACTATTTCATTTAACATCTGCACTAATGACCTCTGAGAACTGAGAAACAGTACAATGGGAGCAGAGATACGAAATGGGAAGTAAATCAATAGGCTTATTCTCTTACTCAAATGTAAATATTTACATTTGTAGGATTAATGTCTAATTGACATGACTAAGAAAAGGGATGGCTCTCTGTTGGGGGAATACCATTCATATATATGGTTCATGAAATGAAGAAATCTGAGAATATGTGATGCTGGAGGAGATGTGGAAAAAGAGGACTGATGGAGGTGCAAGCTGAATATGAAATTGTAGTCAAGCTACCACGGTGAGGGGACCTTTTAGAAGAGTGGATGATGGATACTCCCCTGTTTTGCTGAACTCACAGAGGGAGCTGTAGCCCGGGCAGAAAGGCAGCAACATTTCATTTCTGCAGTGATTGCAAGTCTATAGTCCTACTTAGTCTGTTCAAATGTGGTAGGTTCCTGATTATATTACATTATTATTTCTCAGCCAGGTGATTGTCAACTCTGATCCTGTAACGGCAACTTTTCTTAACCTGGAAATACCTTACACAAGATGACCAGCTTCAGCTACTCCCATTTAACTAGAAAAGCCTCACAGATGCCTGGTGCTGCAGCCATGGACTTGTCCTGGTGATTTGTCATACAAGTACAGTTTTGTAAACAAGTGTATTTAAATACTTATATACTAATGATGATGATTTTTGTCCTCTGACTTGATTTCCAGGGGGACATCTTTAAGCCATTAGTTGGGGCTGGATGGGTAGGAGAGGATTACCACACAGTCTCCTGTTGGCAGTGCAGATCAGAGGTGGGGAGCAAGGGCACTGCTTCCCTCATACCCCCACTGTGTCTGCACTTGTTCTTTGAAATGCTGACAAGCTCTTTACAATGAATGGTGCCAGTGAGACAGGTAGTAAGAAATCTGGGCCTTAGATGGATGCAGGAATACATAAATAAGCAAAAAAATGAGGAGAAGTGGAAGAAAAAGCAAAAGGGACTTCAGTGGTTGCACTTATTTTCCTTGGATCTTCTTTGAACTGTTTGCCTTCTGTCTCTGAAATGGTTTGGGTAAACTAGTGACTTCATGGTGATAATTACTTTAATTACCAATGAACCATGCAGATGAAATTTACTGGATAATAAAGCTGTAGACAGATGTACCTTGCAGACCATAATGCACAACTGTAAATTTTGGAAAAGAGCAATATCTTACTTACCACATACAATTGAGCACAGACAAGAAGGACTCAGGAATTTATAGCCAATGTGTTCACCTTTTAAAAAAAGAGATGGTTTTTATTTTTAAAGTATTGGCTTAATTCATTTTAAATCACATCAGCAGGATCATCTTGGAGTCATCTTTGCTTCCAGAGCTTGATTTACCTGAGGTATGCCCAGAGGAGGGAAGAGTGGGAGTCAGAAGGGATGCAGAATGAAGCATACTGCAAAAAATTAGAAGACATAGGAAACTGAGTGCATTGGATAAAGAACACCAATTCATGTTTTCCTGCAGCTCACAGTCAGCGTGGGAAGCATATTAGGAGCACAGAAAATAAGGATTCCCCATCAGCACCAAATGGGTTGTAAAAGGCAAACAAAACTGCCAAAAGCCCTAGAGACAACTGGGCAACTGCTGCCCAGCTCCCAGCTATGGGGAGAGGTTGCTCAATGCAGACGCCTCTTTGCTCTACCCAGTTTTTACAAAGTATTAAGACACTTGCAAGGAATGAACTTTGAACTAGTTATTAGCAGAATTAATTTATTTTCTCCCTTTCAGCAGACGGCATCAGCTCTGCTTGTGTAAGAGGAAAATAGAGCAGCAGCAATGTGCAGCCACAAGTGGCAATTGCAGGGTGCAAACAACTGCGGAGCTGCAAAGCTTTCTTTGGTGGGTGGCAGAGGAAGAAAGCAGGTGTGCGGATATCACATGGGAAAGGTCTGTGTCAAGTGATTCCATGCTCCAAGTTTCTTTATTTTAATTTTTTAATCCCAGAAAAAAAAAACAAACCACAACTTAGATACTGGAATTTTCTAGACAGAAATTATTCTCTTTGTGCTGCATTTAGAGTATAATACCAGTTACAAGCCCATTTGAATGTCCAGGGGAAGTCTTTCCATTGGCTTCATTGTTCTTTGGTTATTCTCTGTATTCTTATCCTATTGTCAGCTTCTTGCTGATAAAGATGTGATAGAAATAATTACTGATACTTGTGGTGTGCCAAAATGGGAAAGTAAATACCTAAGAAAGCAGTGCTCCTGACAGCAGGCAGCCTTTTCTGAAATTAGATATTCTATGATTTTGAGACAATACTAGTAAGTTAACATTCCAGCTAACGAGACTGTCTTCACCAGCCAAAAGCACCATGTCATTAATGGAGTTACATAATGTCAATAACCTTAAATACAAAGAACTAAAACCCTTCCTTCATCCAATACCCTATATTCCACCAAATACAGCATTGGTCTCCTTGCCCCTCAGCAGAGGACTGGCAAAAGCACGGCGTTTTTCACAGCTACCTTTAATCCCAACAGGCAGAGCTTAGGAAATACTCTAGTGGAGAGATTCCCAGCTTGCTTCAGTATCGGCTTCTTCAACAGCCATGGTTCATTGGGTCTTGCTGGGTGCCTTGGGCCTCAGAGTTGCCTGGCGTTGTTATGCACCAAAAAGCAACAAAGGGATTTCAGCTGGCTTCAAAGCACACGGGACCCACAGCCCTGGCGGAGGGGAGCTGACAAAGAGCGAGGAAAAGTCAGGCTTCAGTAACTTTTAATGACAGCTCTTGTTAGGGTTAAAAAAACAACTCAGCCATTGTGCTGTGATTCAGTCTGAAGGGGAGCCCATCACCCTTGCCGCCACAGGTCGCAGCACTGCAAAGGAGATTGTTATCCTCAAAATCAATCAGTCAGAGCTATGGCAAGAGGTGTGCAATGCTGAGCTGAGAAGTAAAACTCACTACTGCCTGTCAGATTGGAGACTGATTACTGCCACTTCTACCATCTCATCCTGCTTGCAGGACCCCACCTTGCCTATCAAACTACATTTTTGTTCCAAGTGGGAAAAAGCAAGTTGTTTCAGCAAAATCCATCTTCATTCCCTTCCCAGGCCCCCTAGTCAGCCCCTGGAGTAATACGCTGACTGGGGCAGATGGACACTTCAACTAGCGCTAGCTGGAATAAGCTACAAATAAATTACCATACTTTATTTGTCCCATTTCTTAGTATTTCTTTGGCTAACAGAAAAGAAGATCTAACATTTTAGAAAGCTCTTGTTGTCCTGTCCTGCCTTTACTGGAAATAAAAAATACTGAAAGAAAAATCAGCAGTTAGGACTGATAGGAACCAATGGAGGAGACTTCTCAAGATTTTGAAATTCTCCAGCAATGTCATATACTTGACCTTTTTTCTTATCAGTCCCACCCACATGAATCCTTGGATATCTTTCTGACTTTAAGAGCACTGTGTCTGCCAACATCATAGACAAAACCTGTCCCAGTCTTAGTACATTGGCCACATCTTCTGTGATCCTCTACTGAGGATAAACTCTCTTTGTCATTCACCACTCAGTAACATTCCTGTGTCAAGAATGGACTAGGTTCTCATTAGATGAGTGAAGCAAACTGAAAATTCAGCTGTTGATACTTCTTTTCTTCTGAGCAGTGTTTATTTACTATGATTTGTGCTACAATAGCTCCTGAAAGCCCAAATGGAGACATGGGCCCTAGGATGATACGGGCTATACATATGAGACATATACAGGCTATGAGACACAGCTACACACATCGAAAGTTTACAGTCTAAAATAAGAGGACAAACAGCTCAGATGTTATTGCAGACAAAGAAACTCACACATCATGAAATTAAAGAGTCCCAGTGGGAGAAATATTTGCTTGGGTTTGTGGATAAGATTGGCAGAAATTCTGCTTCCTCCCCCCTCCCCGCCAACCCCTCCCAAGAATATTGGTATAAAATGCAAGCTTAGAACAACATCAGTTACCATATATTTAATAATTTCAATGACATCTACTTAATCTGTGTCTCATACTGGCTGGATTTCTGCTGAGCTACTGGTAATGTTCACCATGAGTTTTATCATTAATTCCTTCTGAATTTCTGTTTCTCGTGAATTTTCATTCTGTAAAACAGCTTTTTGTGGCAGTTATCTTGAACTTAAAATAGCTCCACATCGAGAATTCAGAGGTATTATATGACTGTTATTTTAAAGTCATTTGTGTATTCAGTTGCACAGAATTATAAAATGTAATTATGAGAAGGGGTTTAGAGAATTTATGTATAAGACATTTCACAGTCATTAGCAACCTCAGCAAAGCCCTGTTGAACTAATACAGGAAGGCAGAGAGAAATGATCCTATTTTTCTAGCACTCTGGAGTGTTTTTCCCATTTGTTGATTCTAGAAATTTTTTTCAAGCAAAACCTAGTTGCAGGGGCATGGGAAATCACCCTAGATTTACATCCATACACTGCAGAGGAAAAAAAGCCTGATCCCGCACAATAAATCATTTTCCATTCCATTTCAATATGCAGTCTCATGACAGTACGTGGGGAAAATGGAAATGTAATGGTATCACAGCTGCACATGGGCACATCAGCAGGAGGACAAACCCAAGACAATACCGAGTTCAGAAGTTCAGATCTAGCACAGGGTTATAGAAGCTGAATTACAACTTTTGCTGGACTCAAAACCTTCGAGAAACTTCCCCTCACCTCACATATACACAATGTCTTGTGTCCTACAGCAGAATAATTGGGATGCTTGGAAATGATACACTTCAATTGTGAATATTTCTGCCCTTTCCTCACTATTTTTAGCAACTTCTCAGTACAATCATGAACTTGCTCTTTCCTTCCTAATTATGGAGTTGCAAAAGACACAGGGCATCACATTTTAAATAATTTTCAGTCCTATTTTTTAGCATAGTGGAAATGTCATGGCAATAGCATGATGCATTCACATATAATAATAGCTTTGTTTGCAGGAATAAAAAAAAAAACCACCACAAAATGAACATACTTCTCAGTGTACATAGAGTGAAAACCTATTGGATTTTAATGCCTCAGGATGTGAAAAATCAATGTTTAACCCAAGGTGCTCATCATGTTTGGATGGAAGCACCAGTCCTAACCCAAGATGGCTGCTGGGCTGGCTGGGAGAGTGGAGAGGAGGGAAGAGCTGTGGAGAATGTGCAGAGTTGAACACCTCTTGCAAACTGATGCACCTTCGCTGGCCAGCAAACTGACTGTCTCAAAAACACCACCTCAGCTAGAGCAAGGCTTTGTAGGCATTTTCACCACTAAGCAGGAAAGAGAGCTCTCTGAGGTCCAGTGCTCACCCTTTCCCTGTACCCATGCTCAATGGTTCAAAGCAAGCGAAGCCACGGATGGACTCTTCCTTCATTCTTGTTTTAATCACCGTTCTTGTGTTTCTTTGCTGTTTGAATTTAGAACAGAGTCTGTAGCAGAAAGAAGGTGTGGGGAGAGGACAAGGGTGCCCTACACATCTTCTGGCAGAGCTCCTGCCCACCATAGCTGAAATCACTGAGATTTTTGTGGGACTTCAGCAAAGGAACGAACCTGAAGGGAAAGGCAAAGGAAGACAGTGGAGCAAAATGATAGGTTTTTTTTGCTGTGGCTTGCTACTGGGCTTCTTTATGACAGTGATCCAAAGAAACTGCCAGAAGGTCACAGGATGTGTACTGAAGGGGTTTACTGGCTTGTGTGGTCCAGGAAAGATTTAGTTGGTGCCGTACGCAGCAGATGTCTCATCTGTTTTTGTTTGCTATTTTCCTAAAAAGGGTACCCTTTTGCATCTAAGAACCTAAAATTAGGCTCTTAAATCTGAATGCAAGCCCTTAAAGGTTGCCAAAAATTCTAGTGGGATTGGGCAGCTCCTGGGCTATTACTGAATTCCTCATTGCAGGCGACATCTCACTGCAATATGACCACATATTTTTAACACAATGGATTTCATAGCAACCATGAACTCCATCACAACCCAGGGAAATGAGTGGAATGTGATATCCACTGGACCTCTGTCTCACAAGAGATATCCATCATAATCTGGCCAAAAGCACTGCAACAGTTACATATTATCATGATTTATAGCAAAAGCAATTGAACAAAGGAGTTCCTGAAATAAAGTCACTGAAATCTGCTTCCTTCAACACACCTCACACAATCTTCTTTCTCCTAAATTTATCTCTCTTCTTTCATCTTTAGGAATCAGTAGAACTATAGCTTCTAACCTACAGCCGTTTCTCACTCTTTCGATTTACCCACCATGATCTCATGCCATTCAAGCATCATTTCACTATGTACCAATTTGTACTGTGTATACCCTTCTCCTCCTTGCCTATCTTTTCCTAAAATAATTCTATACTTACACAGCCACCTACAATAAACTAAGAAAAGCACTTGGAAAGCCTATTGCTTTCCAGTAAGGAAGGAAATAGCTTTTGCTACTCTTACAGTTATATTGACTGCTACAGTGATAGGATCCCTATAGCAGCTTGAGAAGATACATTTTGCTACAGGCTTAGTGCATTGTCCATGACTTTCACTCACAGGACTCTGGAACAAACAAAAATCATAATCCTGTCCTCTCATCTTTCTCAAACAATATCTGCAAATAGAAAAGAACACTCATTTGTCTTTTTTTTTAAAATGATATTTTAATTACTCATGTCATGCCTCAGCAAAATGGCTAGCCTTTTGTTAAAATGGGGCTTAATTGCATTACGGAGCCTTCATGGGACCCTTGTACATAAAGCGCTTTTCTTCAGACTTTCAAGACCTAAATTTGCAGTTGGCTCCTGACCAGCGCACTCGAGCAGATAGGCACGTAGGTAGCGGGCAGACCCTGTGTTGATGAAGTAATCATAGCTGACTGCCTTGCCTGTGCTATTCCACAAATATGCCCGCAAACAAAAATTGGATATGCATGTTGGTTTTCGTTTTGAATTCATTCAAAAAAAAAAATAAATCCCTTGGTATGTCAGAAAGCATGGAGACACCTTCACGGACTGTTGGCTACGCCTCGGCAAAGCTTTACAACAGTCTGTTAGACAAAAACGAGACTGATGCAGATACCTTAATAAGCATCCCATCTGTGAGGTCATCGGGATATTTCAAGCAACTTTCAACTCTCATTAGTTTAGCGGTTTCCACAAGCATGTCC
>VYZX01018541.1:8212-35089 GCA_013401335.1 Brachypteracias leptosomus
ATGCAGGATATTATGTTCACTTAATCACAGTAGCACTAAAGAGTTTAACATGATGATGTCTCACCATGGGAGGAAACATTATCTCTGTAATGCTTCTTAGAAATCGTCTGTCATTGTTGTGGATTTTCAGCAATGAAATAGTGACTGTCAAGGTAAGAATGGGAATAGTCCTCTGAAACCATTCATTTTACAAGAAAGAGAACAGACTGACATAGCCTTGACCCAGTGAAGATTTAATTTATGGGGTCTGTTCTTGAAAGCAGTCGTACATCTAACTAACTTTAGGGTCACCTCATGATATATCACAGTATGTCACATTGTCATGTGTCACACTTCTTTTAAAATAATTTTGTAATGTATTAATTTTTGACGGCAACTTGAATTTACATATATCTTGATTTTTCATAAAATACTATGTCACATGGCATAGATCATGTATAACCCCATGAAGTTGCATGAGGCTTGCAATATATCCAGAGGTTACAAAGTACAGTTGTTATCAGTCTCTGTCTACAATTTTCAGAGGATTCCTTTAACATCTATCTGCAGGTTCAAAGGATTTTAAAACCTCAAATCTTTCAGAAGTAACAGACATTGCCTTGGTTTTAGTTTACAATGTTTAGAAGTCAGATAATATTGCAAACTTTCACCTAAAAATATAAATGTTTGCTTCATACATGAAATTAATTTCAAGAACATCACATGCTCAGGTTCCTCATGCAGTACAGCACGCTATCTTAAAAATACACAAAACCAACACAGAGGAAAGATTTGTGTGTCTTTGCACATAGCTCAATATTTACCTCTTCTTTCCCACTAACTAATTAATATGTAGTTGAAATTTTTAAATATACAAAAAAAGTAGGTGGAGATTTCAAATGTCCTTTGTATAAAACTGCAATGTGAAGTTTATACATTTAATCTGTATTGGACATGTAAAAACTTTGGTTTAGACACATAAAAAATCAACATGAGGCAAAGGTAGGGAAAAAAGTATGAGTAAGGCAGATGTTCCTCTATACCTTCAATATAAGAAAAGGGGACAGGCAACAATTTTAAAGGACATTTCTAACAACTTCACAAAGATTCTTGTTGTATAGCAAGGACTAAAGGAATTTGGTTAATGTCAGAGCTGATGTTTTGAGTATGAATACACTAACCAGTAAGTAGTGAACAGCCCCCAAGGGGTGGTTATTCCATTAAATGGATACTTTATATCTTCTTCTTGAAGCATTTGGTACTGATCCCAGAACAGATGACCTGACAATGCTCACTTTGAAAATATTTATGCTACCTATGTATTCACTGCCATGGTTCAGAATTCTTAAATCAAAGGGATATGAATTCCAGTAATGAGGTTTACAACTAGAAAGTTTACCAGGCATGACTTTACGTACACAAATTCATGTAGAGTTTGCTAAAATCCTGATTATTTTCCCTAAACTGCACTAGAAGTATTGTAACACCTGGAAAGGACAGTACCATTTCTTGTTTTAGGATTCACTTATGCTTAGTATTTCAAAGAGGAGGTACCAACAAGATGGTGATCTTTGAACTACATTCTCCTAATTCTAGACTGCTTGTATTGAAACTTCCTTCCACATAAATCAAAGAAATCCCCAGGAACTCTAACTTATAACAATCTGTCTAGGGAAAAGGAAGACAGTATTCCTCCCTGGAGAGGTACCTAGAATGGATGAACCCTACAAATATCACAGTCAATCACTTCTGTTCAAATCTGACAAAGAACACTGTTTTACAATGTCTCCCAAGAGATGCAAATAAAAGATTCTGACAGAAAAGGTTATTTAAAAAAATGTGGGTGTTCCTCTGAGTGCAAAGTAAGTTAATACAATTGATTATCACAGCTACAGATTCACTTTGCCTTTTTCCATCCACCTTCTCCCAGATCCTAAGTATCATTTTCAGGTGACACACCAAACACTATCAATTTGCAGAAGCCAAATTTGCCCATAGTAGCGGGTGGATAATTAAGTGTAAGAGAGTCCCTGCCCTACAAAAAGTAGGGTGTATGGATGGATGACTGACTGCTAATTTGGGTAGCTTTAAGACAAACACAATATGCATGTTTGTGCTGAAAGTGTCACACGCTTCAGAACAGCATATTGTGGTGTGACATGTGCATCCAGATGTGAACATTTAAAATAGACTGAATTCTTGGTTTTTTTTATTGAAAAGTTGATGTTCTGAAAGCTATGATTAAAGAAATATAGTTCTTAGGAGTAAAAAACTCTAATAATAATATTGCCAAGGAGAAATAGTAGTTATAGTAGTTTAGAAATTTTACCAGGAATAGTCAACTCTGCGAAAAAGCTGTATAGTAAAATGGAATGTAGTGTACAAATTTTGAGCTAGTACAGTTTTATTTCCACTATAACTGTAAGTTACTATTTCCTCTGTAAGTACATTAGAAAAAGTACTAACATACAGGGCACCCCGGCATTTCAGACTGATGCATATAAACATGTTATTCCATCACCATTTTTATATACTATTTTTACTACTAATTTGCTGTTACAAGATTCTTTTTTGCTTATTCTCAATGCAGAGGCTGGCCTGTATTTAGAGAATTTGTGCCACCGCTTATGGTTAGCTACCTTTATTCTGGAAATTGGAGGTGCTGACTGATAGGTGTTTTTAGAAGAAGTAAGCCTGGAAAACTGAAGGTTCTTCAGCTTAACCGGCATGGTTGTTTTTAACTAAGCAAGTGCAACTCACATCAAATTAGTTTTATCAAGAGTAGCTAAACAAGTTGGGATGTGAACCATGCAGAATGCACAAGGAGATCATGTTGTTCAACAGCCCTGGATAGCTGGCTGGCCAAACCAAAGGTCCTTGATGAGTCAGGACAGAGATAGCCATAAAGTCCTTTTTATGTGATGTTTGTGTCAGTCTCTAGAGAGGTCCTCAGCCATGGACCTCCAACCCCCTCAATGTGGATTGAATGTTGAATAAACTTGAGGGTGTTTCCTTTTTACATGTATATTTTGTTCTACTTAGACTAGTTTTACACAGCTGTCTAAATTGCATCTCATTCCACAGTTTGAATTATCAGTACTTGATTATAAGGGAGTTAGCAGCTTTGAGACTTCTGGTTTCATCCTCTGCCCATATTTCAAGGCCAGTGTCATCAAACTACACTTTTAGTAAGAGTAAGAGGGCTGTTACACCATCAGAATCACAGAGGGAAGTTTTCACCAATATTTTCTGTCTTGTTTGAACACAGGTCTTTAACATTTAGGGAACTGTAAATTTATTTTTACTGATTCTTTCTATTAGATGCATTAATGAATCCTCATTCTCATCCTGTATGTCTGGTACGTATTTCTACATCTCCTAAAGAGATTTTTCATTTCAATATTAACTGATGAATCATGACTACAGCACGAAATAAATCCAAAGTGTTTTTCTCATCCATGACTAGCAAAACACCTCAACCTTTAGACTGTCTGTAATAAACTTAGGATATAACTGGTAAAATAAGTGTTCATTAACATAGGGGCATTTTCCTCCCACACTTCCCTGTAGATACAAGCATTGGTGTAAAAGGTTTCTGATCCTATTCTGAGCCTCCAGGGGAGGACATAAGCAGTGCTAACAATAACTTCAGTTTTAGTCCTTTAGGCTGGAGTGGTAGTGATGCTGCATTATGAATGGTAATGAAAAATCAGATTTTCTTGAGTTCCTCGCTATGCTCATCATTTTTTCTACTTACATTTATACAAAAGCAATGTGGTTTTTTCCACTGGAAAGTCTACAGTCTAAATTATGGAAACAAATTAATACCTTTGATCTTTCTATGATAAAAATATAATTGCATTAGGAAAGTAATTTAAATATTGTCTGTATATATAGGGACTAAAAGCTATAGGAAGATAAGAAGGAGAGAAAGTGACTTACTGGGTGCTGATTGGAATACGTTCTAGCTAGGGTGATGGAGATCTGAAACCTTTATTGGTAGCTGAGTTGAATAGAGACTGTCTCAGGCAATTTGCAAAAATGAACACCATCTAAATTGAGCCCATGCTGTATAATAAACCTTGAAAATGTTACTTTTTGCATTGTAATAAAAGGACAATAATTTCTTACAGTTAGGAAAAGATCTCTGTTTGGTTGCTTTACTAGATAACCTGCAGAAGTTTAAAAGAAACATTAATTTTATTCAGTATAGCTCTAAATTCAGATTCTTAATTTTCTAAGTACAACACAAATGCTGAGTATTTCTTAATAATTAGGTATTCTCTCTGAAACTATTGAATTAGTGTTCATCTAAATTACACCTGGAAGGTATATAGTCCTGACAGATCTGAAAAAACTCTATTGGAGTTAGTGTAAAGCCACTTTGGGTATCAGCAGGAATGCTTAGGTTCGGATATCTGTAGGCTCACATGTATGTTCATCATTAGTTTTCAAAAGCTAACTGTTTAAATGATTTTTTGTCATTTTGATCACAAAGCATACAGACATATTTATTAAAACTCAGATATGGAGAAGGTTGACTTCTTCAGTTTAAGTCTTTTTAAACTTAGCTTTTTTGAGTTAGCTGATAGAATTTAATCTTGTTGATGTCTATACACCTGGAATAAAGCTCAAAGGCTTTCTCAGCAGTTTTGTTTCTTACACAGTAGCTAAAATGTTAGGTGAAGGTCTTTAAACTGCAATATGCAGGATGTCAGACAAACTCACCTAAATGTTATCTTCTTATTGAAAATCTATGAACTAATAATGAGACTGAAAGTGTACTAAACTTTTAAATGCAGATCTGGGCTCTTCATAGGTAGCGGAAAACTTCCACAGGTTCCACAGGTATCAAACATGGTTCACTTGTGCTTTGGGGATTTTGGTAACAGGAGAGGGGGCTACTGCTAAGGCTTCTGCAAGAAGCTTCAAGAAGCTCCCCTAGCCCCAGGTTGGACCCACCTCTGGCCAAGGCTGATCCAATCAGCACTTCTGTGCTAACATATTAAAGAGGGGAAAACCTGTTGGGAAGTCCTTTTGTATTGGGAGTTCTTTGTGTTGGAAAGGAGTAGGATGTGGTAGAGACAACTATGTGGACACCCAGGTCAGTGAGGAGGGAGGGTGGGAGGCACTCTGGAGCAAATATTCCCCTTCAGCTTGTGGTCAGACAGCAGGCTAAACCCTTGCAACCCATGGGGATCAACAGTGGAGAAGAGTCATGTCTGCAGCGCGCGGAGGACCCCATCCTGGAGCAGAGGACTGATCCCAAAGAAGACCATGACTCTGAGGGAAGCCCACACTGAAGCGGTCCATGGCTGGGAGAATTAGGGCCTACAGAAGAAACCCATGCTTGTAGAAGTTTGTGGGCAACTACCTCCTGTGGAAAGGATGCCACATTGCCACAGGAGAACTGTGATGAGTTTTCCCCCTGAGGAGGAAGGAGCAGCAGAGACAACATGGAGCAGATTGGGACTGACTGCAACCCCTGCAACCCCCATTCCCTGTCCCTCTGTGCAGCTGTGGGGAGGAGGTAGCAGACGTGGGCCTAGGGAAAAGGGAGGATGGGGGCAAGGTGTATGTAAGATCTGGTTGCATTTATCACTGTCCTGATTCAATTGGTAAATTGGTGCTGGTTTTGTTTAAATTAAATTGATTTTATTTCCCCAAGTTGAGTCTGTCATTTGCCCATGACCATAATTGATGAGTGACTCCTCCTTGTCCTTTGTCTTGGCCCTTGAGCCTTTTGTTGTATTTTCTCCTCCCCATCCAAGACGGGTGGTAGGTGTGACCAAACATCTGTGTGGTACTTTTTTGCCAACTGGATGGGCTTAAACTATGAAAACTTGCTTTGCTGACTGTTAACAATATTCTTATTTGGAATTTCTTCCACCCAAACCTCTAAAATCTTTAGATATAACATTGTAAGACAGAAGTAACAACTAGTGTTAATGTCCTGCATATATAAAACAACTTTGTGTGTTTTTTTTTCTCAAGGTTTCTGGTGACATCTTTTCCAGATTTGGTAAAAAGAACTCCATCTTTATCCTTCTTATTAACTTCAAATGCCATGAATTCCATTGTGTTGTAGCTAAAACTCTGAGCTGGATGTTTCAGGAATTATTTTTAAAATAAAATCCTCTGCAACAATAAAATAGCATTTACTTTCCTTAGAAAACAATAATTGCAGCTACAAGATAGGAATGCTGTGTCTTCAAGGAAGACAAGCCAAAATTTAGGATGTGATCTAATTTTCAACATACAAAACAGCTTGTTGTGTGCATCCCACTGAGAATATCAGCTGAAGTCAATAGTACATCAGACAGATAAGATGGCCCAACTAAGCCTTTTTTTCATACAATTCTAAGCCAGCTCACATTATTAACCTTTCATTGATAAAGGTAACCAGTTTTAAGCAGATAACATCTTCTAATGATGCACCTAAAAGCTCGAATTTAGCACAAGTAAAGACATTTTATTGGATATTGTAATCCATCTAGTTCAGCTAAAGCTGACAAGCCATTTCGAAAAATTTAATATTAATAAACACATCCTTATTTCTAAAATGATAAAGCTAAAAATGACTCCAAGGACTGTGTACATCCGCATCAGAACAAAACAAATGGAAAAATAAATGAGAACTAGGAGTTTCCATAGAGAAGTAAACTTAATATCCCCTCAAAATGAGTGAACTGAATTAAAAAATGATTGAGGTTAATTGCCATGACATTAAGTAAGCTATTGATGTCAACTTGTATTTATATTTTACTCATGAATTTTCTACGAAAAGAACAAGCTACTGCCATGCTTTTAGCATTAACTATATAAACACAGAAGTCAAAGGTGATCTTTGTGAAGTAAAGACCTGAGTTCTGTGATAATCCCAAGGGATCATGACCCACGGCCTCTAAAGTATACTTAAGATTTAGCACAAGAGTACTTTCTCTTCTCTAAGTAGGCCTACTTGGGTAACTAAGCAAGAACTTACTCTTTCCTAATTCGGGAACCAAGGCAGTGATCAATGTTCATAAAGGTGACACAACCTGGCACAGGACAAGCATTTACTTCTAGCTAGGGCTGTTGGGAATTAACTATATTAAAATAATTGTTTCAGGCATCACTTATATCCTATTGATTTGAAATGAAATGTCCATCTGTGTTTATAAAGAGAACATGATCCATACCCTGTGCAGCTTCCTTCATGAATCTCCAATATCTCCTATGTATGGGTATTTCAGTGAGAATTAAGTCTAATTGAATGATAATTTGCCATAGCATTACAAATTGTGGTTTAACTAGAATTATGTGGAACTTTATATAAAACCCAATCAGACAGTAAAACAGATTTTTAGCCTTAAACCAGAGGTCATCCTCCCACTGAATTGTAATGAGATATCCTGAATACCTCAGAGAAAAGAAATGTCTTTAACCCTTACACTGCAAACAGGGACTTGCCAATTGCAGTATTTCAAAATTCCCTAATAAAATTAAATCATGCTGACATCAGAAACCAGTTTGATCTGATGTCAATTAACCCAATTAATTATAATAAGCAACAGAACAATATTTTCCCAATGACCCTTCATAAAAAGAATATAGGAGAATCTTTCTTTCCATATTGTGCTACCAGGGAAGAAGAAAACATAAAATAATGATTAAGACAAGTCCAAAATCAGAGCATAACTCCTAGAGGCTTTTTGGCAGAGAAGTTGTATGAAGAATACTCTTACAATTGTGGCACTGAATAGAAATCCTGCAGTTTGGGTTTAATTCCTGCATTTTTTCTTTGGACCTGACAAAAGATCAAAACATACTGTTTTTCTGTATTCTCAGTTATAGAATGCATCTTAGATAAGTCTGAATCACCTGCATGTAAACGTTATTTATTTACAATCATAAGCTTAAACATGGATTTATACTGAGATCTGTAAAATTTTTGAGGTGAAAACTTGACTTACTTTCAATGTCCCTGGAGGAAAAATTTCTGATGTTAAGAGGAAACCACCTGCAGTTGTCTGTGCCCATTGCCTCTGGTCTTGTCACCAGGTACCACTGGAAAGAAGCTGGCTACTTCTTTGTTGCAACCTCCCATCAGGTATTTGTATACATTGATGAGGTCCCTCTGAGCCTTCTTTTCTCCAGGCTGAACAGTCCCAGTTCTCTCAGCCTTTCCTCACATGTGAGATTTTTCAGTCCCTTAACCATCTGTGTGGTCCTTCGTTGGGCTCTCACCAGTATGACCATGTCTCTTTCATACTGAAGAGCTCATAACTGGACACAGTACTCCAGGTGTGACCTCACCAGTGCTGAGCAGACAGGAAGGACCACCTCCCCTGACCTGCTGGCAACACTCCTTCTAATGCAGCCCAGGAAGCTGCTAACCTCCTTTGTGGCAAGGGAACATCTAGGACTGTGTGGCATAAGGCTTTGGGGAAATGTCACTATCAGTGCAGTAATCTTGAGACAATGACTCTGATTAGCATAAATAACCTTCTCTAATGCTAAAATTCGTGGCAAAAATATCTAGTTTGAACCTTAGTTCTTCTAAAAATGGAACACACAGAGGCGAAGCAGTGTCTAATGGAGTTATGAATAATAATTAGCATCCATCACATGCTTGCTTTAAATTTATTCAAATCAGCTTTTAAGGTCCTTGGCTGGGTTATATTTGGTTTTGTCAGAATCATTAGTAGACAAATGCAGACCATTACAGGGAAAGGACTCCGTTCTGTCTGTGTGCTCTGCATGTCGGAGCCGTGGAATGCTTTTCTCTTTTCTATCCTGCAGACCTTTCTTGTGTTTGAGGAGATAAATGTAAATTGGAGATTGAGCAAATAGTGTTAGATATTTTAATGCAGGCAGATATGGCTGCTGCTGGATAAGAGCTTATGCTTCTATTATGTTCTAAATTTGAATAACTTGGTACAGCAAATTTCCTTTAAAGTTCTTAGCAAAAATAAAATCAGGAGAAAGCTTGAGCAGTTCTGAGTTTATGACCAGCAATTTATCATGAAATTCAAATGAACCCCTCAGAGAATTCCCTTTTTCTAAAGAATGAGAATGGTGCAGAAGCTTTGAAACATACAAATTCATTAAATTGCCCTTTAGTGTTCTAAGTCTTGGAAGGAAGATACCTGCCCAGTGGCAGTCCATGCTGTGCAGACTTATGTACCTTCTGAACTTTAAGTGTATAAAAACACCCTCCTACATACTTGAAGCTAAACAAACAAATGATACATCATACTGCAGTGAACTGTTAAGATGTATGAACTAGAGCTATTTAAAGTATCTCGGGCACAGGAATTGGCCACCCAGCACACTGAGAATCTCATAATGAGCTAATTTATCTGATTTCTTAACCTGGCTAAGCTCAGCACTCCTTAGGCTAGATTACTTTTGTTATTTAAAACCAGCCTATGCAGGGGTGGCTCAGGTGTCTTTTCAACAGACCACAGTGTATGCTGCAGACACGCCACTTTTGCAGCTTTTGTAGGTAGTTAATTGAAAATTCACCTTTAGATATGGCTTTGATTATGCAGCTGTTTCATAAACCCTCCTCTAAGGTATTTGCAAGGGCAGCAGCACTTCCTCAATGATTATCAGTTGATGGTGGGATACTTCACTCAGCGATATATACAATCACCCCTGACCTCAGGAAGGTGCCTGATGACTGAGACTGGGGCTGTTCCTGGCTGCTCCCCTCTACCTGCCCTGCTCCCTCACTGGGGCAATGGGATGGGACCAGACTGTGAGGTCCTGCCCTGCTGTCCCCATTTGAAGTCCCACTACTCCTGGCTCCTGGTCTACATGACTGTCACTGAGCCATGACAGTTGTAAGTATTAGGACTTTGAATGAAACTTGACAAGTTTTGCAGATTTGATAGGTTTGGCAAAAAAGAAAACTTTCAGGTTTCAAGTAGGTTGCAAAATGGTTCTCAACGATGTGTGTTGTCTTTGCATAACACTGCTTTTTGGCATTCAATCTTAATGCCCCTTCTGCATTTCTGCATGTACTTTTGTTTGTATTTATTCCTTAAGTGTTCATTTGTACTTATTCTTTAAGTGTTCATTTTATCTGTGCTGCTCAGAGAAAATCTGAAATATAATAAACTGATTGACTAAATGAATTGAAGATTATGTATACATTCCCATGAGCAACTATTTTGCTTTCTTGAGAACTCAGCCTAAATCTAGTTTGAAGATTCAAATAATAGCTATATGACTTTAACTGTAGAGATATTGATTCTATGTATAGAAAGTTTTATTGCTTTTATCCTTGTAAAAATCTGTTTATTTTCAAAAAATACATGTATACATCAAGGAATGGATTCTTCTTTTCACATATAGAAGTTCAAAAGTGTGCAAATCCCTCAACCTGAGCTTAGTTAAGTAAACTTTTGGTTTACAGTAGTACAAATAGGAGAATCAACTCCATATATCCAGTGCATTACAGTACTATAACAAACATAATGCTGCTTAATGTGTGTGCTGAAGAATGCCATTTATTTACAACCTGCTATCCATGCTTTTTCTTGGTCTCTTTACTGTACATATGGGAGAGAGTCCATAGATTCTTTTTGTTTTGTGTTTATTGTAATGCTTATAAAACTTTACTACATTTTTATGAGCATACTTTACTAAGTTTTTTATAGGTATTGCAATGAATACCAAACAAGAAGAAACATGCTGGAATTACAGACTTTGTGGGAATTAAGACACTAAGCCTACCTCTCACAAATATCCCTTGGGTAGAATTTCTAAAAACAATTCTTGGAACAAGGTACCCAGTTGCTATTGATTTTTCATTAGATACTTAACGGATGTAGTGCTATAGAACTTTGTTTCTATCTTTTATTAAAAAATAAACCTGAGTACAGTATAATGCAGTGAATTTCCCAACTTAGATCCATGTAGAAATATTGGTTAAAAAAAGAATCACAGCAAATGGTCTACCAAAAAAAGCATAGCATTTGCATCTTCACCTGTCATATAGTGTTTTTAGTTAATGCTTTATGTGTACACTGTGTTCTTCATTGGTAAAAAAAAATAATTTGGGAACCATTGACGTGGTGACAAGTACATGCAGATTTTACAACTTTGCAGTCAGAATTTTTATTTTAAAGAGAAAGTACCATCATAGAGTTAGGTCTGGTTTTAGTTCCACTTTTCAACCTGAAAGGTTAACAGTGATTCTGATTCTTTAAACAGTAGATGTACGTACATATCTGCTCAGAAAAACAAAGCAAAACCCTCTAGCAGTGCACCACAGCCCTAACCTAAAAGATAGCATCTTGTAAACTCTCCAGGACTGCAGCTGAGACATGGCATAGCATGTGCAGATATATTAGAACTAGTTTGCAATTGTGAGCATAACAGCTGTAACATGGACATTCAACTTGACACAAAAAATCAGTACAAGTACAGTGAACTCATTCTGTGGGCTCTGTGGTCACAGATGTCCTGCCAGCAATTCTCAAGCAAGAGGATTAAAACTAGCTCAGGTACATTCTGCATCCAGGAGCAATGCCAGCCCATCTAGTATGCTTTCCCCAGCTTTTCTTCCCCACAGACTCAATGAGCTATGAGCCCGAGATTTTATGTAGACCTAAATCATTAACTCTCCTGTTGTGTAGCTGTTTTGCACTACAGAAAGATCGAATGGCTCAGACAAAGAAGAGGCATTTAATCCACACAATACCCTTAATAACTCTCCCAATGTGGTTTCTGCATAGCATTCTTAATTATTTCTGAGGACAGTTTCGCCTTGAATGCTTATGTAAGGATAAAACTTATGTGTTTGCCATTTTCACATTTCCTAATATATATAACAGTTCTTAATTTAAACCATAGTAGAATAAATTGCATATAACATTATGACCAGGCTTACCTATGTCAGTCATATTTGTCCAGAACAAGTCAGAAGCTATCACAGGCAAATGCATGCTAAGGGTTAGGATCAATAATCACAGAATCACAGAATGTTTAGGATCAATAATCAATCAAATATGATCTACTCTGCTTAGTTAGAGCTCTTGTCTTCATCATGATGACACTTCTTTCTACCAATGTCCACACAGGGAGTGTGGCAGAAATAGTTACTACACTTTAAATTTACACTTTAGCATGCTGTACAATAATAAAACATTTCAAGGTTCCTAAGGTTGCACAGTTCTCTCCTTCTTGATCCTTTCTGCGTAGAAACATGAAGCTGGAGAGGTCACAGAGCTGTGCTGCTGCTGGTCCTTCTGCCAGATGACAGGATCCCCTCCTCCAAAGGGCTCAGCTTCTCAGATGAAGTCTTGAGTGGTATTTCCTCCTGTCTCACATCACCCACTGTGCCCTTGTCGTGTTACCTGTCACAGTGCTGTCTCGCTGAGAAAAAAAAGACACTTGGGAGATCTGCCCAGCTTTCCAAGGTACATAAGCCTTAAATTTCTTTTTAAAATCCAGGAGCTTGGTGGCATGCATTTGGAGAAAGCTTTCCACACTCAGGCCAAGGGTAAATTGCTGTTCTGCTTGTCTTCTCCAACCAGAAGCAGAGAACATTGCTGCCTTGCTTTCTGCGGATTTAAAGCTGACTTGTCAGCTCTCACTGCTGTTTTCCAGCTCCATATGGGGAAAGGAGACACTGAGAAAAATCAAACCAGATCTATGACTAAAACTTAGCGATATCATTTAAGGGTGAAATTTTGAATAACATCTCAATGCTAGCAAAAAGCCTACCAGTGTTGCAGTCTCCAAGAAAAAAACTGGATGAAAACCTTTTACTTTTCTCCTCTACAATAGAACTGCATCCATAATAGAGTGCTTGCTGGTATTAGCTGTGCTGAGAGATATATCTATTCCAGTAAACCTTTTACTAGTGTAGGCTAGACATCAATTTCACTCTGCTGAAGCTCAGGAAATCAATGACCACCTGCAAAGACAGGCACTGGAAATAATCACTGAGAATTATGTTAAATCCTTCTGGAGTTATGAGATTATGGGAGAAGCTCAGTCTACATTAAAATATGCATATACTCCTGCTCTTGCTGTTGCAGAAAGATGGCAAAAAGCACAGTGTGGATAGTAAAGGGAAAAAGCAGGCCCTAAAATGTTATGAAAAAGCAAAGATTAAGTGAAGGTTGCTTCTTTGTACAACTCTTCCTCTTACTATGAAAACAGGCTGTACAAGCAAGAGCCTGGGATATAACCCTCAGCCCCTCAACCTCATCTGGCAGGCAGACATCACTCAACACAACCATTATCAGTTAATTCCGGGGATGATTGATTCTGTATGATCCATTTGCTTCTCCAAAATTCAGATTCCTGCATGGAGAAAAAGTATCGGTATATATAAATGAGACACATATATCTGCATAGTTGTATATTAAAGGTAAATATATCATGCCAGATCCAACTATCCAAGATAGGTGAGGCTGCTGCTGCAGCGACCAGTAGTGAGAGTAAAGATTTATTCTTGGCAGGCACACGTACACAAAGCATGAATATACCCTATATATACATATATACAAATGTATGCATTCACATATATATACACAAATATACAATCATAGAATTGTTTAGGTTGGAAAAGGCATTTAGGATGGAGTTCAACAGTTAACCCAGCACTGCCAAGCCTACCACTAACCCATGTCCCTAAGGGCCACATCTACACATCTTTTAAATACCTCCAGGGATGGTGACTCCACCACTTCTCTGGACAGCTTGTTCCAATGCTTGGCCACCTTTTCTGTGAATAAATTTTTCCTCCCCTGGCACAACTTGAGGCCATTTCCTCTATACACATATACACATGGTTGACCACACAGATCACAGATAGACATGCAGAGCACCCATGCAAACAGCAACAACACCAACAGCCCCATCTTGCTCCCCTCTCTAACCGGGCAGGATGGAAATCCACTTGTGAAAATATATATATACACAAATGTACAATATATATGCAGGATCCCTCAAGTAGCTGAACTCAGGCACCCAATCTGTCCAGTATCTGGCCCCTGGATCCCAGTCTCCCCAGTTGCTGGTACCTGGACATGCAAGCCCCTAAGGCCATAGCCCATTTCTTGCTGCTACTATAGAATGTCACACACAGAGAACTACCCAAGACTTCCCAGGTCCCATAGGTGACATCCCTGTCCTCTCACTCCTAGGGATACACAGACACTCTCAAATTTGGAAGTGTCCCTTAGACATCCACTCAACCCCTGGCACCCACACCACTTCCCCTACTCACTGACTAGTCAAGCTTGACCTTCAATAGTGCTTGCACCTTTGTGTTCCTTCCACTCACTGGCACCATGACACACAAATTGTTCAACTTGTCATCTGACTCCAGATGCTGCAAGGAAACGCCCATACACATGTGTACACACAACATGGAGTCCTCGCTCAGGAAAAAGTATAAAAGCAATGTAATAAGAAGACAGAGCAGACTTGTCAGATGCAGGGCATGGCCAGAGAAGCACACTGACCAGCAAACTATTTACAAATACCCCACCCTTTTCTCCTCTTTACCCTTCTATTTTTCCATTTTTGGTCCTCCTGAAATCACATAAACCCCTTCCTTGTTCTGTTTTTGGTTCCTTCTCTAAATATCCCATAATAAGTAATATCCAGAACTGCTTTTTCTTAAATCCTATAAAATGATCAACCCCTAGGCAGCAACCCTCATAGTCCGAAAGGTGACTGCTCCCAGTGACCTGTGGTGATGGGTTTCATGCCTGGGCACTGAGGCTGATGGTTCTGCTGGAACAACACTGGGAGGAATCCCTACCAGCTGGCCATTACTTGGAAGACTGTAATTTGGGTTCCTGTCTGCTATTGTGCTTCTGTGCAGATGAGCCTTTGGTGGGTTAATGACCCCTATGATTGGCTAATGGTCCCTGTGATGGGCCTAGAAGTAGCTTGGCACAGAATTATTTGGGGTCCCTCTCCTCTCATTGTCTCTCTGAACTCCTTTGTAGGTGTGCAAATGAGCTTTATCACATAGCCTAGCAGTATGTATACAGCACATAAGAATATGTTTTATTCCTCAGAAGAGCAGTGATCTAAACAGAGCACAATTTTGATTGTACCATCTCTTGTCATACATGGCCAACCATGCTTCTAGTCAAAATCTCATGATTTTAAATCACTCCTGTGTTTTTATGTACTTGGGTTTGGCATGTTTTGAAAGAAAGGTTATTTAGAGATGATTTTAAGTAACTAAAGAGTGGGAAAATGGCCAGTAATGACAGTAATGAGTAGAACAGAAAGTAATGAGGAGTCCTGAGAGAATAATGGAGGACAAAGGGTTTGATCTCTGCCCTCTTCATAAGTGGAAGAGAAGGTGTGGGTGCCTGAGCCTCAGAGCCAGCTTCAGTACTGAGCTGATTTGGGTGATTTCTAGGATGAACTGTAATGGAAGTCTAACACTAATGAATTACCAAAATAGTACCAAGTCATTCACTTTATGGTGAATATTTATGAAATTTTCTGACAAATTACAAATTCTAATGATGATATTAACTCATAAAATGATGATATTTTTGAAGCTTATTGCAGACTATGCATACAGTCTGCTTACAGCATCTCACCTTTTTCCCATCAACTTGATACAATGGCAAAAGTTTGAGCTTAGTGACAAATTACTTACACTTATTGAACAATAATTATACTACCAAGATTTTTGAAGGAAAAGAAAACCAATTCTATTTTAACTTTTTGTAGAAGACTAGTATTTGGGGAAGCAAAATTACCAGATACAGCAGCTAAAAGTTTGAAGAGAGAAAAGGGGGGTTATAAAGTAGGGAAGCACAAAGATATACAACAAGTGTTGCGTAGGAGTGGAAAATATATATGAACAGACTTTCAAAGCAAGAATACGTCCATAGAAGGTTTGATTGCAACCCAAGAAGGTGGATGAAATTCAAGAAGGAAATTATATGCAGGGTTTATCATTATTTGTGTTTATATACTTCTTGAAATAATTGCAGTCATTTCAAAATCTGGGGAAAATTGTTGGTAAAGGAAAGGAGCTTCATTGTCACACACTGCAGGTCACTTAAAATCCCTAAACATCCACAAGAGATTTATTTTTTCATGGGAAAATGAATTGAGACTCCCCTAAAGGAGGCAGCTGAGCCCTGCTTTCAGTTAAGAAGCAATGTGAATAGAGGATGTGTGCTTTGGAGAGAATAACAGGTAACTTAAAACACACCAAGTCTGGCTGGTCAGAATGTAGGGCAAAACATCACAAACAAATATGCGCACAAGAAACAGTGCAACAACATCTGCCACTTTATGATCTAAATTCTTCTGTCACTTCCCATACCTGGGGCAGAAGGTAAAAGGTGTGAATTCTGTTCAACACACCTACATGCTAGGGTAATTTTGATTCAGAGCTCACTGTGTCTGCATGGCTCCTGTTGCTCCTGGCTTGGGTCCTGGCCCTGAATCCTGTTTCTATCACCAACCTGGCCCTGCACAGATGCTGTGAGACTGTGCCTGGTCAGTGATGCTGCTGCCTCTGTTGTGGTGGTCCTCAGCTCCCAGCTCTGCCTCCCTCCTGGAGCAGATCTGCTTTTGCTGCACCCCAAGAATATGCCCTTTCCTGGAACATCTGTATAGGTAAACTAAACAAGACCAAGGCACAGGCTGAGAACTGGTGCTTTGCTGTCCACGGTGTTGAATTTTTAGCCTGGTGCATTGCGTGGTTTTGGCTGGGGCCCACCTCACATCCCTTTGTGATTGTGGACACTGGTTGTGTGCACAAACCATGGATCATTTCCAGCAGCCTATTTGGAGGAGTTCATTTTGGGAAGTAAGGAAGTTCTATCTATGTGGGTGCAATCCATACAGCACCCATTGGCCTTTGGGACAGAGATTGGTTCCTAACTTGTTTTGTTTGCAAACATATTTGTGTAGTTTTCATTGCCTGCTGAGATATTAGGAAGTGATGGATTTCAGTGCAACAAGGGAGACTTAAATCTGACATTAAGAAAATTTGTTTGAAGGTAATACTAATTAGGCAGTAGGCAGACTAAGATGGTTGTGGAAGGTTATAACTGGTGGATTTAGGAAGCAAGTTTTTGAGGAATACTGGAGTATCTATCCTACCTCAGCAAAAGACAGTGGACTGTTTTAAAAGAAAATATTTTTAAAGCTTATCACTAGTTTTAATACTTCTGTGAATAGATAGATGGGATATGCTATAGAAAGAAAAACTGGAGAAGAAAGAGGAAAAGGAAATATATAGAGAACAAAGAATGTACTTATGAGTGATGGCAAAAAGGAAAAGTGTCAGTGAGAAATAAACAGGCACAGCTCAAGGAACAACTCACCATAGTCTAATTAAGAAAGGGAAACACAGAATGAGAAAGGACAGGAATATTCATGTGGCAAAGGCTAGGGATGGAAAACTGCTAACTTAAATGAATAAATTTATGCCAATAGCTGAGCATGGGCTGTTTATTAAGGGTTAATGAAGAACATTTTGCAAGCAGCATTGTAGTAATTCTATTTAAAGCACTCGCTTTTTCTTCTGTCTATTCTGTCGCCTACTGAAAATTGCACAACTCTGTTCTCAAATACTATTATGAAAAAAGCAATCAACTCAATTGTCTGGGGTGTAATGATGCTGACTACCTCCTTCCAGCATTCAGAGAGAGAGAGGGAAAATAAGATAAATAACCTGAGACAAAAACACAAATCATTAGAATTTTTAATAAGCCTTCGCCAACAGAAAGCTGAACACAGTTAGTTATATCTGCCAACTACTGCTCATGGTCCAGTGGACAGCACACTGCACAGGGAACTAGCAGATTTCTGCTCTTCTTCCAACTCTTGCTGCTTAAACAGCTTAAACAGGTCACGTGAGCCTCATCTTCCCAGTAGTAAAATGGAGATCATTAAGTAACATATAAATAGAACTGGAGGTGCAGTATCCAGGAAAAAATACACCAAAATTGAGAGCAAACTTCCTTTGTTCTTGTTCAGATAAGAACAGTGACCCTCCTAAATGAAGTGTTGTGACCTCATGTAAGACATGGGGTCATGAGCCTGAGGGAAATTCAATTGCAGACATGGGGTTGTAAGTCTAGAAATAGAACCAGACAAGTATTTCTGGCAAGAGGTTGCAGGAAACTCAACTAGAAGTTATTACTATCAAGACTGCAGCTAGAACTTTCAATGTGCACAAAGTCCCTGAGAAAATCTACAGGAAACCATAGTTTGAAAGCCTCTTAATGCTTCTGTTTCTGGTCCATTCTTAGTGTCAGTTCTCTGATCTCTCCAGTTAGATTTTCCATGCTTTTTTTTTTTCTTTTTTCCTTGGCAAATCAGGACCAGTACTTTTTAGACTATGCTGGAGATATAAAGAAACTTAAATCTGTCACAGAAAACTATGAAAGATTACCTGAATAGTAGGAAAAATATAAAATGGCAAAAAGCTAGAAAAATGACCACAGTCTAAATTACAGGCATCACCAACCTGGAGTGATGTTTAAAAATAAACCTTGCACCACAGCAAAGAATGAAATCTGTGCCACTGTTTTTATACTATGTTGAATGACATCCTTTTTATGTTTGCCTAGATTATACATACACTTCAGCCTACCTGAGCCTTCTTTCTACTTACGGACTTTACAACATCAAGCACATGTTGAATTTGTGATTGTTCTGTCTTGTAGGTGTAGGCAACAAAGAAGTCAGAATGGCCTTCCTCCTATTTGCTTATTTGTCTTTTCACAGACCACAGTCACTGAGGTTTTGATACTATAGCTGGTTTTAGGTCTCTCGGAAAGGAAGTAAGCTTGATAGCATGTCATACCAAGAAAACAGAGAAGCCCTTCTGGGTCAGATCAATGCTGTGCCCCTGTCTCCAACAGCGGCAAAAGGAGGGAAAGCACATGAACCTGGCTGCTCTCTGCATCCATTCCCTTTGTACTCACATTAAGTTGCTTTTTCACTTGTTCATGTTTGGTGGGTATGCTGATACTGCCTACTACCACTGTATTGTTTTGGCAGTGAGTTCAAAAAGTTTACAGCCCTCCATGTGTAGGGTTTCACTTTTTGACCTTGTAAGCACTGAACTGCAGATGAACTGTGCATTTTGAGCATTGAACTGTGATAAAAATGACCTGTTTTTACCACTAGCCAATGCCTTTGTGAACTCTTAGCCATGGTCAGACTTAAAAAACTTTTGGTACAGCTATACTGACTGTCTTTTTTTGGAGGAGGAGAATATGGCATGCAGCTCAGAGTCTTTGTGGGAACACTATGTAAAGAGTAAAGGACAGTGTTAAAGAAAATAATCAGCTCCATTTCTTCCATAAGAAAACAGAAGAGAAACAACACATCTACTTAACTGGGACAATTTCACATGACTGATTCAGAGCAATTCATTTCAATTACTCTGATCATCAGATAAATAGCACATCTGGTAGTGTCTGCAAACTAATCATTAACAGGTGTGAATTGGTGTCTGCAAGCATATATTTCCTACTGTGTGGCCCTTTGTTCACTTCAGGACACTTCTTAATTAGAGACAAGTCTGAACCACAAGCCTTTAGATGTGGATCTGTTCTTTGAACACCCCCAAAATCAGCACTTTGTACATCAGGCTGTTATTTAGAGAAAAGATCTCAGTAAAAAAAAAAAAAAAAATCAGTTTCATGGTTCTGAGCAAGCATTCATTGCCCAGTTCTGACTCATCGGCATTAACCTGGGATTTTAGCTTCGGTTTACAGCAACTATGACACATATGATTCACATGATATGTTTACAGCCCGTGGTACTTATGATACAAATGACATCCATTGCTCTTGTCAAGGGCACATAAGTAAAAATTACCATTGTAAATGTACGACCTGCTGTCATTGCTGCTGCTGGGTGACAGTTGTCATCTAAGTATTTAAGAAGAGGCATTAAGAGACTTTAGGTTAGTGTATAAAAACTGGAAATAAAAGAGGAAACAGAATTGGGGTGTAATAGTATGCAAATTGACAAAGGTTTGTTGTTGTTCTGTCAGCAAATTTGAAACTAGATGGAGGATATTTTTCTGGTTTAGTCCCAATCCTTATCTGACCTACTGCAATTAAATTCCACATCTTGGTTTGAAAGCTGTGTCTCAAAAAGATATAGTCATACACCTGTGTGTAGTCACACACCAAAGCTGTGTGGCTAACTTTGTTAACCTGCTTTGAACATGGTTATGCACATTCTTTTGAATTAGGCAGTTTAAATAAACCTTGAATAAATGTAAGCCATTAGAGTATGTGAGCTTCCGAGCTTCTGTTTATGAAGATATGAGCTTTAATATGAACTAAGTATATAGTTCGCATTAGAGTTTGTGACCAGAGGGCCATGGGGAAAAAAAAACCCTATAAAAATTGTAGATTTTCATCCCTGTTTACAAGGCTAGTATTGCAAAGTACCACCTCTGCAGGAGAGCTTTTCTCTGCGAATATTGGTGGGTGTCTTTCTGGCAAGCTTGTGGACAATCAATTTAGATTAAAAATAATCCCAGCACAGTCAGCAAAGATTTCACCTTATTTTGCAATTTAATTCTTCTGTGATTCATTTTTGACAGGGTGAAATAAGTTTGGAATTTGCAATTGAGGAGACGTTAATTGGTTATTGCTGTTTCTATTCATTTTTCACTAGAGAAATGTACACAGAAAACCTCAAATAGACGAGAAAAGATAGTTCTGGGTCAATATTTAGGGAGAGGACTAAACTGCACAAATAAAATAGATCATGGAAGGAAATAGTTCAGCTTGTAGAGCATGTTAAGCAAAGTACTTTTAAAGCCTGAGAGGAATATCCCAAGATATTATATCCCACTAGCTAAACACATGGTGTATGTAACATTCGGCTTTTCTGATCAATTAGGCCACAGCAGAAATTAAGTCAGGAAAATATACGGCAAAAGACACAAACAAGAGACCAAGCGACCATAGCAACCATAATGAAGATCAAAATAGTAAGATGGAAGGTAAGAAACCAAAGACTGAGAAGTAGCTGGAGCTTAATAGAAGTCCTTTTTTGATGAAAAAGAGATTATCCTATTAACTGAGTCAGCAGTACTAAAACTCAGTTTATTAGTTAAAAATACCAGAGCTTTGGATCTAGTTCTCTCTTGTGTTAAATTGTTAGTATGGTATCTGGCCAAATAGCACCTTCTCCAAAATTTCCAGGCATGGTTTGGGAGTTACACAGTCAAGGATAATTTTTAGTAAGTTGTCTGGATACATCCACTTTGCTTTGGAAAGGCTGAATATATACAGACCTGGCCACGTGGCCTCAGGTCCAGAAAATAAGCACTTGCATGTATTGTTTATGATATAGATGTAGCCCAAGCTACTTAAACTCCATGCTCATCATCAGGTAGGAAGAGTTGCTGTGAGCGGGAATGCTGGACAGGTTTGTGGGATATCAGACAACTGTGATCATATTTGCTCAACTAGGCAAAATGAGTATAAAACTGCTATTTTGATTTGGAGGTATTTTACACTCAGTTTACACTGCTATAAGCATCTGCTCAATTTCCAGGAAAATTGGAATGATGTCTTATGATCCAATGATCTAGAGCAAAGACAGAAAAATACTAGAGAAAAGAGTTCATTTCAGATTTTTTTTTATTCTTCTAAAATGTCATAATTTTCAAGTCCTTCCTCTTGGAACATTCTGGACATTGACTCAAGTACACTTGTTCAATTTAAAAAGCTGAAAACTGTTGTGATATAACAGCAGACTACTGAAGCTTCACTACTGCACATATGTGAAGCCACAGGAAGTCAATAACAGTACACAAAGCCATAAATTTGTATGAAATTCAGAGCAAGTGGAGGCGGGGGTGGGAGAACTTGTGTTTCAGTAAAGTTTAAAGAGGTAAGAAGTTATTAATACTAATAAATGAAAACACAGTTTAGTGAAAGATCACAAAGTATTGATTTTTTTTCCTTCTCTTTTTAACAATACCCAGCTTAACTAATTCACAGAGTTAACAGAGTAATGGATTCAGAGCACAGTAATAGAAATTTCTTCTTCCCAAGGAGAAAACATACTCAGAGGAATACCAGAATAACATAGAAAACAGATCTCCATGAAACAAATTGTAGAATCCTCTGGCATGCAAAGACTAAAGATGAAATTCATGTGCTGTGAAAAAGCCTTTTCCTGAGCTTCTAAAGTTTGCCCTTGATTATCTGCAAGAATGAAATAGAATGTGTGTATGAGGCAGAGCACATCATGCACTGCTAGGAGGAGAGTCAGTAATGGGTGGGAAACTACATGATCTAATCTGCAGACTGCACATTTTCAAATGCCACAGTCTCAATTATGTTGAATTCAAAGCAAAATTGAAACTCTCCCTGTTCCTGCAAATCCCATCCTATCAGCCTCTATCTGGATTTGCTTGAGGGACCTTCTAAATAAATAATAATAATAAATAAAGGAGTTGGGTTAAGTTATATATATGTTTTTAAAGCAGCTATCGTTATTTTGAAACGAAATGGGGGCTTATGGCACGGACACTCTTTTGTTAAAGTTAATGTACCTTGAAATCTTTCGACTCAGCACAGCAGACTGTCAAAGGTGCTTAAAAAAATAGTCCAATATTCTCCAAAGCTCTTTCTGCAAGAGGGGTCTTGTGTGAAATGATAACAGCCACAACCCCAATATTGTTTACAGAAATACAGTTTTTCACTGCAGAGGCATCATAGTGAAACTTGAGGGGAAAAGGAATATAAAATGAGACAAAGCCTTTAGTCCATGATTCTTTGAAGTTAATAAACATTCAAAATTGTGTCTATATATTACATTTTCTCCTAAGTTCGTTCAAATAGAGGTCACAGTATGGTGAGTGGATTTTAAGGGTTCCTTCTTCCTGTCCTAGAAGTATGGTGCTTTCTTAATTTGGAGATAGAGTTATTTTCCTATCCCCAGGATTTTGTGCTCCCAGGCTGCCAACCTTCAAACCTCTTTTTATCTTTTGTTTGCCTGAACTACCCCAGTACCTCAGGAGTATACTTCTGGGAAGTAGGGTATTGAGGTTTGTGCATCCTCATGATGAGATGATAGCTCCTGAAATATTATACAGTGCTACAGGTCTTGCCCATCACAACAGTTCCTCCTTGGCCAGTGTTATGACGTGGAAACAAATTCAGTCATTGCACTATCTGCTTTTCAAAGCATTATTGGTTTGCATTAACAAAAGTACAAGTACAGCAAAAAGATCAGGCAACTCCAGGGATGGAAGTACAATTAATGTGCTTAAGGTACTTAAAGTCTCTCTTAATGAATTCCAGGTCTCAGTGGTGCTTAGTACCTAGTTATTCAGCCTAAGATGTGAGTGTGTGGGCATCTATAGATTTTTATGGTCCAAAACAAAGATACTGACAGAACTTTATGTCCTCCAAAGTTGATTAATGAAGTTGCTCTCCTTAAACTTTAATGCTTACATTCTACCTAAGTACTGTCCTAGGTTGGAAAGCAGATGCTCTGAATCACGGAATCACAGAACGTTAGGGATTGGAAGGGACCTTGAAAGATCATCTAGTTCAATTCCCCAGCCGGAGCAGGATCACCTAGACCAAGCTGCACAGGAACATGTCCAGGTGGGCTTTAAACATCTCCAGAGAAGCAGAATGTTATCCTTTGTCTCTTCATGCTTCAGTTCATTCTATACTAGTCATGATAACAACAGTGTGAAGAAAAGCATATACCACATTCTATATGTGACTGAGGTACCTAGCATTTTTGCCTCAGTCTCCACTGGTAACCTCTCTTCTCACACCTCCCGAGTCAATGGACTGCAAGACAAGGACCAGGGCGGCAAAGTCTCTCCCACTGTAGAGACGATGAGGTTCATGAACACCTGAAGCACCTGAACATACACAAGTCTATGAAACCTGATGAGATGCATCACCCATTTTTAAAAAAGGTAGAAAGGNTTAGAAAGGAGGCCTCTGGGAACTACTAACCTGTGACCCTCATCTCTGTGCCTGGCAGGGTCATGGAACAGATCTTCCTAGAAGCTATGCTAAGGCACATGGAGGACATGGAGGTGATTCAAGACAACCAGTATGGCTTCACCAAGTGCAAGTACTGCCTGACTAAACTAGTGGCTTCTATGATGGAGTGACTACGTTGGTAGACAAGGCAAGAGCTACAGATATCACCTATCTGGACTTCTGCAAGGCCTTTGACTTGGTCCCCCACAACATTCTTCATGTCGAAAGTGGAGAGATATGGNCTCTTTTCAGCAGGACCTATTGCGACAGAACAAGGGGTAATGGTTTTAAAATAAAAGGGGGTAGACTTAGACTAGATATAAGGAAGAATTCTTTTACAATGAGGGTGATGAAACACTGGAACAGGCTGCCCAGAGAGGTGGTAGATGTCCCATCCCTGCAAACATTCAAAGGCAGGTTGGATGGGGCTCTGAGCAACTTTAAGATGTCCTCACTCACTGCAGGGAAGTTGGACTAGATGACCTTTAAAGGTTCCTTCCAATCCAAACCATTCTATGCATCTATGATTCTAGTCACTCAACTGCTATGAAAATGGAGCAGATAGTACAGATCTGTGCATATATTAAAAGGCAAAATTATAAAAATTGTGAGGAATCTTAGGTTGCTGTTATTACTGCAATTATGTTCATATTATAGTAGCATCCAGAAACTAGAAGACTGACCTCAATTTATGTAGTGCTCTACAAACACCAGCCAAAAGTATGCTGCATAAAAAAGCATGTAGCATATGCAGGGGACAAGAAAGAGTAAGAAGATAAACAACATAGGAAGAAAAGAAAATAAAACAACACTGATAGGCAACAATCTTAGCATTATTACAGCTTATTTAAATGAAGTATTTTTATAAGCACAACACCAAAAGACAGATTTGAAGAAGGGACTTGAAGGAAAACAATGATGTTACTTTGGAGTGTTTCTTCCAAGAGTGAACAACATTAAAGTAACTGCTTGAGAATGAATCAAGTGGGTGATGGAGGATATTGTCAGTAGCTGATTAGAAGCGGGAGGGAATCTCTTGTTTCTGAAGGAGAGATAAAGTGGGATTAGATTATGAACACAAAACAAATAACATAAATTTCATAGTGAAGAGGAGTCACAAGCAAACTGTAAACAGAATGGTGCATGATCAAAGGGTAGGGAAATGCTGTGCAGAGCAGCTTTCATAGCAAACCAAGGCTACTTCTGTTGAGTACTCAGTAAGCAAAGGGCTTAGCAAGTTGGACCAGAGCTTTGGCTGTGTGGATGGGCACGTAAAGATTGGAACAAATTGCTGAACAAATGTAAGAAAATTAGGGTTAGTTTGGATTTAAGAAATCAAACATGAAAAACCATGTTAGAAGTTCAAATGATTGGCAGAATGGTAGTGGTGGCCACAGCACTAAAAGGGGATAGCAGAAACATATCTGGAGCTGAGGATTTATTTCAGTTATGCTCAGCTTGAACTGTTCAGTGAGTGGTATCATGGGTGTTTGGTATCAAAAGGGACTATATAGTAATGCTGAGACAGGTGTATCATCCAGACAGAGCTGTTTCTTAGGAATATCTTGCAGATGGTGAGGTTTTGGGGGCTAGGGGGAAAGAAAGAGGAACAATACTTGAATATTATGGAAGTTCCCAGAGGAAGTTAAGCGAAACGTGAGGGATTTTCTCTAAAGAACAAGCTGATAGAACAGCTGGAGGCATAAGAGAACTGGAAAATGGGATGATCATACAAGGCTGTGGTGGTTTAGATCCTGCCGGGACCGGGCACCACGTGGCCGCTGTCCCCCCACCCCCGGATGGGAAAGAAAGAGGGGGAAAAATACAAACCCTGCGAGTTGAGATAAGGATAATTTAATACAGCAATGCAAAAGCAGCTGTCGGAACAACAACGGTAACAGTAATAGCGATAACAATGTACAAAACAAGAGATATAAACTGTACAGACCGCAAAGGCACAGACTGGGACACAGCCGCGGCTTGGACTGCCCGCCCCTGGGGTAGCGGACATGACATCCGCATGGTATCNCGGCAAAGTCTCTCCCACTGTAGAGACGATGAGGTTCATGAACACCTGAAGCACCTGAACATACACAAGTCTATGAAACCTGATGAGATGCATCACCCATTTTTAAAAAAGGTAGAAAGGAGGACTCTGGGAACTACTAACCTGTGACCCTCATCTCTGTGCCTGGCAGGGTCATGGAACAGATCTTCCTAGAAGCTATGCTAAGGCACATGGAGGACATGGAGGTGATTCAAGACAACCAGTATGGCTTCACCAAGTGCAAGTACTGCCTGACTAAACTAGTGGCTTCTATGATGGAGTGACTACGTTGGTAGACAAGGCAAGAGCTACAGATATCACCTATCTGGACTTCTGCAAGGCCTTTGACTTGGTCCCCCACAACATTCTTCATGTCGAAAGTGGAGAGATATGGATTTGATGAGTGGACTGTTCAATGGATAAGGAATTGGTTGGATGGTTGCATTCAGAGGGTAGTGTTTAATGGCTTGATATCCAGATGGAGATTGGTGACAAGTGGTGTCCCTCAGGGGTCCATACTAGGACCAGTGCTGTTTAGTATCTTCATCAGTGACACAGACAGTATGATTGAGTGTATCTCCAGCAAGTTTGCAGATGACACCAAGCTGAATGGTGTGGTTGACATGCCCAAGGGACAGGATGACACCCAGAGGGACCTGGACAAGCATGAGAAGTGGGCCAATGAATACCTCATGAGGTTCAACAAAGCAAGTGCAAGGTCCTGCACCTGGATCAGAGCAATACCCTATGTCAGTACAGGCTAGAGGATGATGTGATTGAGAGCAGCCCTGTGGGGAAGGATTTAGGAGTACCAGTGGATGAAAAGCTGGACATGAGCTGGCAACGTGTACTAACAAC